>OZ038400.1:1788165-2346118 GCA_964036045.1 Eutreptiella sp. 'Long Island Sound 2002' | reverse complement strand
GGGTCCCCCTGGGCCACGGCGGGCCAAAGATTTTGAAGCGTCAATCCTCTTGGCACCAAAGGGGCCGAGGCAAAATTTTGGCTGTCAGCCTGAAACATTGGAAGGGGAGGGGGGGGGGGGGGTTTGGCATGACGCCATGGTGTGATGATCTCGTCTGCAGCTGGCGGCGCCTACTGGCCGATCGCCATTCGCTGCCCTTCCCTTGGACCCTTTCCCTCTGCAGGCGGTGGTGCCCATCGGCCTCTCACCGCCCTGTGACCTTCCTCTTCCTCCTTGCCCTACCCTTCCCTCTCCCCTCCCCTTTCCCTTCCCTTGGCCTTTCCCTCCGTAGGCCGCAGTGCCCATCGGCCTCACCACACTCCTTCCCTTCCCGACGGAGGGGGGGGGGGGGAAGGGGGTACCCCCCCTCCTGCGGCCGCCTACGCCATGGGCCACCCACTGACGAGGTCGGCCAGGCTACGGGCCTGTCGGGTGTTGGGCATCCCCCCATTCCCCCCCCCCCCCCTGCCCCAAGCGTAGACGTCCCGCAGGCCAACGGGCCGCCGAATGGCGAGGGGCCGAGGCCAGTGCCGTACGGACTCGTAGCGAGTGCGCGGAGATGTCGGCGTCCCCGTCAACGTCCCCCGGGACATGTCCCACTCGGCAGCGGAACCGTGCGCAATGCCCCGTTCGTGCCACGCGCAAGTGTCCCGCACGGACGGTGAGCTGGACCGCGGGGGGGAGGCGAGGGCCGCGACCTCCTCAGGCATGCCAGTGACGTCCAGTGTGTCATTCGTGTACTCGACGGGCAGGTAGCAGCCAGACTCCATCCGCGCCTGAATCAGCACCTGGAACAGCAGCAGCAGCAACACAAAAGCAGCAACAGAAGCAGCCGTCGTAACAGCAGCAGAGGGGTGGGGCAGTGCGGTCAGGGGGGGTCAAATCCAATCGCGAAAAGTTGCGGAAAGAGTGCGAAAAAATTGCGGGGAAATTGCGGTGCCGTAACCAAACCTCCCGAAGCCTCAAGGAGCAACACCTCTGCGCCGGTGGCTCAGAGTGTTTCTGTGTCTCTTCAGACATGGCCCACAGGTATCATAATCACTGCAATTGGGGGGAAATTGCGGAAACCTGCGAATAAATGCAAAAATTGCGGAAACCTGCGAATGAATGCAAAAATTGCGGAAACCTGCGAATAAATGCAAAAATTGCGGAAACCTGCGAATAAATGCAAAAATTGCGGAAACCTGCGAATAAATGCAAAAATTGCGGAAACCTGCGAATAAATGCAAAAATTGCGGAAACCTGCGAATAAATGCAAAAATTGCGGAAACCTGCGAATAAATGCAAAAATTGCGGAAACCTGCGAATAAATGCAAAAATTGCGGAAACCTGCGAATAAATGCAAAAATTGCGGAAACCTGCGAATAAATGCAAAAATTGCGGAAACCTGCGAATAAATGCAAAAATTGCGGAAACCTGCGAATAAATGCAAAAATTGCGGAAACCTGCGAATACATGGGGCACACATGAAGGCCATGGACGCCAGAATGCAGGTCACCCCCCCCCCCCCCAAGTGGTGCTGAATTTGTAGAGGCACCGAAGAAAATTTTTGGTCTAAACTACTCGGCGCCGAAGGCTCCAAAGAAATTTTTTGATTGACCGAAGGCCAGTGCAAAAATTGTGGAAACCTGCGAATAAATGCAAAAATTGTGGAAACCTGCGAATGAATGCAAAAATTGCGGAAACCTGCGAATAAATGCAAAAATTGCGAAAACCTGCGAATGAATGCAAAAATTGCGGAAACCTGCGAATAAATGCAAAAATTGCGGAAACCTGCGAATAAATGCAAAAATTGCGGAAACCTGCGAATAAATGCAAAAATTGCGGAAACCTGCGAATAAATGCAAAAATTGCGGAAACCTGCGAATAAATGCAAAAATTGCGGAAACCTGCGAATAAATGCAAAAATTGCGGAAACCTGTGAATAAATGCAAAAATTGCGGAAACCTGCGAATAAATGCAAAAATTGCGGAAACCTGCGAATAAATGCAAAAATTGCGGAAACCTGCGAATAAATGCAAAAATTGCGGAAACCTGCGAATAAATGCAAAAATTGCGGAAACCTGCGAATAAATGCAAAAATTGCGGAAACCTGCGAATACATGGTGCACCCATGAAGGCCATGGACGCCAGAATGCAGGTCACCCCCCCCCCCCCCCCAAGTGGTGCTGAATTTGTAGAGGCACCGAAGAAAATTTTTGGTCTAAACTACTCGGCGCCGAAGGCTCCAAAGAAATTTTTTGATTGACCGAAGGCGAGTGCAAAAATTGCGGAAACCTGCGAATAAATGCAAAAATTGTGGAAACCTGCGAATGAATGCAAAAATTGCGGAAACCTGCGAATAAATGCAAAAATCGCGAAAACCTGC
The DNA here is from genome assembly GCA_964036045.1 of Eutreptiella sp. 'Long Island Sound 2002'. Classification (NCBI taxonomy): domain Eukaryota; phylum Euglenozoa; class Euglenophyceae; order Eutreptiales; family Eutreptiaceae; genus Eutreptiella; species Eutreptiella sp. 'Long Island Sound 2002'. The sequence goes on along the minus strand of OZ038400.1, from coordinate 2,343,711 downwards.
GAATGAATGCAAAAATTGCGGAAACCTGCGAATAAATGCAAAAATTGCGGAAACCTGCGAATAAATGCAAAAATTGCGGAAACCCTGCGAATAAATGCAAAAATTGCGGAAACCTGCGAATAAATGCAAAAATTGCGGAAACCTGCGAATAAATGCAAAAATTGCGGAAACCTGCGAATAAATGCAAAAATTGCGGAAACCTGCGAATAAATGCAAAAATTGCGGAAACCTGTGAATAAATGCAAAAATTGCGGAAACCTGCGAATAAATGCAAAAATTGCGGAAACCTGCGAATAAATGCAAAAATTGCGGAAACCTGCGAATACATGGGGCACACATGAAGGCCATGGACGCCAGAATGCAGGTCACCCCCCCCCCCCCCAAGTGGTGCTGAATTTGTAGAGGCACCGAAGAAAATTTTTGGTCTAAACTACTCGGCGCCGAAGGCTCCAAAGAAAATTTTTGATTGGCCGAAGGCCAATGCAAAAATTGCGAAAACCTGCGAATAAATGCAAAAATTGCGGAAACCTGCGAATAAATGCAAAAATTGCGGAAACCTGCGAATAAATGCAAAAATTGCGGAAACCTGCGAATAAATGCAAAAATTGCGGAAACCTGCGAATAAATGCAAAAATTGCGGAAACCTGCGAATAAATGCAAAAAGTGTGGAAACCTGCGAATAAATGCAAAAATTGCGGAAACCTGCGAATGAATGCAAAAATTGTGGAAACCCTGCGAATAAATGCAAAAATTGCGGAAACCTGTGAATAAATGCAAAAACTGCGGAAACCTGCGAATAAATGCAAAAATTGCGGAAACCTGCGAATAAATGCAAAAATTGCGGAAACCTGCGAATAAATGCAAAAATTGCGGAAACCTGCGAATAAATGCAAAAATTGCGGAAACCTGCGAATAAATGCAAAAAGTGTGGAAACCTGCGAATAAATGCAAAAATTGCGGAAACCTGCGAATGAATGCAAAAATTGTGGAAACCTGCGAATAAATGCAAAAATTGCGGAAACCTGTGAATAAATGCAAAAACTGCGGAAACCTGCGAATAAATGCAAAAATTGCGGAAACCTGCGAATAAATGCAAAAATTGCGGAAACCTGCGAATAAATGCAAAAATTGCGGAAACCTGCGAATAAATGCAAAAATTGCGGAAACCTGCGAATGAATGCAAAAATTGTGGAAACCTGCGAATAAATGCAAAAATTGCGGAAACCTGCGAATGAATGCAAAAATTGCGGAAACCTGCGAATAAATGCAAAAATTGCGGAAACCTGCGAATAAATGCAAAAATTGTGGATACCTGTGAATAAATGCAAAAATTGCGAAAACCTGCGAATAAATGCAAAAATTGCGGAAACCTGCGAATAAATGCAAAAATTGCGGAAACCTGCGAATAAATGCAAAATTGCGGAAACCTGCGAATAAATGCAAAAATTGCGGAAACCTGCGAATAAATGCAAAAATTGCGGAAACCTGCGAATAAATGCAAAAATTGCGGAAACCTGCGAATAAATGCAAAAATTGCGGAAACCTGCGAATAAATGCAAAAATTGCGGAAACCTGCGAATAAATGCAAAAATTGCGGAAACCTGCGAATAAATGCAAAAATTGCGGAAACCTGCGAATGAATGCAAAAAATTGTGGAAACCTGCGAATAAATGCAAAAATTGCGGAAACCTGCGAATAAATGCAAAAATTGCGGAAACCTGCGAATAAATGCAAAAATTGTGGAAACCTGTGAATAAATGCAAAAATTGCGAAAACCTGCGAATAAATGCAAAAATTGCGGAAACCTGCGAATAAATGCAAAAATTGCGGAAACCTGCGAATAAATGCAAAAATTGCGGAAATCTGCGAATAAATGCAAAAATTGCGGAAACCTGCGAATAAATGCAAAAATTGCGGAAACCTGCGAATAAATGCAAAAATTGCGGAAACCTGCGAATAAATGCAAAAATTGCGGAAACCTGCGAATAAATGCAAAAATTGCGGAAACCTGCGAATAAATGCAAAAATTGCGGAAACCTGCGAATAAATGCAAAAATTGCGGAAACCTGCGAATAAATGCAAAAATTGCGGAAACCTGCGAATACATGGGGCACACATGAAGGCCATGGACGCCAGAATGCAGGTCACCCCCCCCCCCCCCAAGTGGTGCTGAATTTGTAGAGGCACCGAAGAAAATTTTTTGTCTAAACTACTCGGCGCCGAAGGCTCCAAAGAAAACTTTTGATTGGCCGCAGGCCAATGCAAAAATTGCAGAAAATTCCGGACCTCAACCCCCTCCCCCCTGCGGAACAGTCGCAGCATTAAGAGCCTGCACCAGCAAAATGCTGTCATGACAGGCAGGGGCTGGATGACTGTCCCAACTTTTTGTCATCGCAAGTGACTTTGGCAGATGCGTAGTGCCGACACAGACCCTGGGGTCAGACAGGGTTTGTTACCAGCAGCCCTGCAGGTGCTCCTCCATGGCACACCCCGTGCAGGTTCAACCGTTCAAAGAACGGTTTCGTTGGGGTTGGCCTTGGCCATCGCTGTTCGGAATCAGAAACAGACTTGCCACTAGCGCCTGCCAGCTCAGACATGATCCGATGGAGCAGGTCCTACTGAGCCGCACGCCGGACGCAGCACGCTCCTACTGAGTTCCGGTGGTGCGGGGGGCGGGTATTACTGAGTGGCCTTTGGTACGGGGCCAGTTCAAGTCACACATTGGTGAGCTAGCACCCATGGCCTTGTGTGGCATTCACGTTGCTGGTTGTGGTGAGCACCTCCCAGGGGTCTTCGTGATGACCGCATGCCGGGCACTGATCAGGCCGTCAGGGGAGGACGCCATGCCTGCTTGTCATAGCAGAAGGGTCAAGGGCGAGAGGCCAATAGGCACCGCCACAGGCTAACAGAGCCAACCACCGAGGCCTTGTGCCAACCCCCCACCCCCCGTACAGAGTCGTGTGGTGTGCTGGTCACAAAGAGCAAGCACACGTCAGCACAAAGAAAAGCCTCGTCAATGGTACCATAGGCGCCTTCCGGCTCTGCGGTCACAAACGACCGAATCAGTTGTGTACCTGCGGAGAACATAGTGTCAAGCTGACACCATTGCCTCACGAGGGGGGGGGCGACTCCTCGGGTTTGGACGCCAACTAACCCCCACCCCCACTGCCCATTGGCCGGACGCCCCCTTGGGGGGGGGGGGGGAGATGGCGTCCTAGAACCCTCGGAGTCGCCCCCCCCCCCCCATCGTGCCATGCCTCTTCCACTTCAGTTCTGCACTGCAGGTACTATGACCAACACCCCTCGACCCTGCAAAGTCCACAGCGGTGGCATTGCAGCCGCCAGGCAAGCGTCGCAATGCAAATCAAACCACAATGCACGGCTGCACTCTCCTGCGCAGACCCCCCCCCCCCCAAAGGGCAGTAGTAGAAAGGGGGGGGGGGTCTGGGACCCAAAAGTTTGTGTACCAAAAATGGCCCGACCAGATTTTCCCGATTGTAATTTTCGTTTTGTCCGACGACGGTCCCTTTGGTCTGGGCTTTGGGCTTTGGGCTTGTCTTCCCGATCCGAAGAGGGTCTTAGGGACGCACGGAGTGCCTCTCATTGGGGAAGTCAGGCGTAGGTGCGCCGCACTCACTCCCGCGCCACGCGGTCTGGGAGCGGGGCATACACCTCCGAGTGCGGTCCGGGGGGGGGGGCAGCGACTTGCTTGAGCGGGGGGGGGGAGGGGGGGGGGGATTTGATTTGATTTGATTTGAGGGCCGATCTTGAGGCTCACAGGCCGCCTGGGGGGTGCTCGATGGCTGTCCCGACGACTCTGCATATCGGCCGGCCATTGGGAGGGGGGGAGGGGGGGAGGGGGTCCAGGGGAGGGGGGGAGGGGTCCAGGGGAGGCCCCCCCCCCCTGCCGGAAAATTAAAGCAAGTCCCTGGGGGGGGGGGGAACCCCCCATCCTCAACCCCCCCCCCCCCCGTCTGGAGGCCCAACACTTCGCACAACCCCGGCACTCGGCACCTTGTTCCGCAGGGCCATGGGCGAGAACACGCTGGCGCCGTCCGACGGGATCCAGGACTCGCCGACATCCATCGTCCCGAGGGGCGGCAGAAAGAGTTTGGGGCCGAGGATGTCCTTCAGGGACATGGCCATCTGCAGAGACACGGGCCCAGGCCCTCGGGCCGACGTGGGCCGGGGGCGGGGGGGGGGGTGGGCACGGGATGCGCTTTGGTGAGAGAACGCAGGGGGGGGTCAGGGGACGAGAGGACGGGGGGGAAAGGCCGTGCGTAGGGGGTCTGCAGGGCGTGAGCGCTCTGCGTGCGTGTTACCCCCCTCCCCCCGCCCGCCCCAATGGACAGTCCCTGCCCCAGAACGTGCGACGGACCCGGGACAGGCCATGGCTTAGCGTTACCGGGGGGGGGGGGGGCTCCCCCTCAGTGAAAGAGGCATGGCGTCAGCTGTGTTCTCTGTACGAGCCCCCCACATCAGCAAATTGTGCCTCAGGAGAAAAATGCAATTTATCAAAGGGGCCCGACAACGGAGGTCGATTTTGGTACACAAACTCTTTGTTGGCCTCTAACCCCCACCCCCAGTGGGTGCCCATCAGGCGCCCTCTATGTCACCCGTTGGGCTCCTGTCAGGCGCCAGATAAGCGCCCAGTACCCCTCACCCCAAGTTGCCCAAACAGTCGCCCCCGCTGCGTGGGCACGCGACGTGTCACGGTGATGTGCCGGTGCCACAGATCTACCCTCGGGCCCATAGGCGCCGCCAGCTTCAAGCAGTACTATAACCGGGCGTCACGCCATACCCCTCTCAGTGAATCGTCGGGTGAACCACCGACAACAAAAGCCGGAGGCCCCATTCTTTGCTCTGCAGTCTGGCCGCCAACCGCCCGGCCGCCTGCCGTGGGCTGGTCTACAACTCCCCCTTCCCCGTCCCTCCCCCCGCAATCCCCCGTCCACAACCCTCAACACGTCCCACAACAAAACCTACTCTCGCCAATTAACCGGGTCCTTCCCTTGAACCCTCTCCCTCCGCAGGCGGCGGCGCCCACCGGCCTCTCACCCCCGAATACCCCCCCCCCTCTCCCTTTGCCTGGCCTATCCTCACCTCCCCGCACCCCCTCCCCTTCCCTTGGGAGGGCGTGCCAACGGAGCCGACGGACTGTCCCTGCTTCACTCGACTGGCCGTGCACGAGAGGCACATCGCCGTGGCCAGACCACCGCACATCCGCTGATCATCCGCGTACATATGCAAAGCCCCTTGGCAGCCCTTTGCCATTGCTCTTCCCAAGGCCCCTGTTGCCCCCCCCCCCCCCCCACCCAGCGGACGCCGCCGCTTCGCCGTCGTCGTAGAGCGTCGCCCGCAGCATCGCCTCGAGCGGCCCGGGTGGTCCGCCAGGTACTGCGCAAGCCGCTCCGTCGCGCCGCCGTCGGTGTGCCCGTAGTACAGGACCATGCGGCGGCTCAGGGGGGTGCGCCGCGAGGCAGGCCGCGGCGATGCAGCTCAGGCAGGGGTGTCCTTAACGGGAAAAAAAAAAGTGTTCCGGTTTCCCAAAAAAGCCCACGGGCACTCGATGTGCTCAACCATGGTTGGTGGCAGTTGGCGGTTGGCGGTTGGCGGCGGTTGGCGGTTGGCAGTTGGCAACTGGCGGTTGGTGGCGGTTGGTGGTGGTTGGCGGCGGTTGGTGGCTGGCGGTTGGTGGTTGGAGGCAGTTGGCAGTGGTTGGCAGTTGGCGGTTGGTCGCCGCTGGCGGTTGGCGGCGGTTGGTGGCATTTGGTGGTTGGCGGTTGGTGGCGGTTGGCAGTTGATGGGAGTTGGCGGTTGGCGGTTGGTGGTCCCTTGGGGCGGTCCTTAAGGGCTGTCCTTAGCAAAAAAAAAAAAATCTCGTCCCTTAAGGACACCCCTGAGCTCAGCCGCAGCATCGCGTTGGCCCCCTCCTTCCACTGCTCCATCGTGGCGGACGGGGGGAACGCGCGCGCGGCGTCCGGGCCCGGCGGCGGCGGCAGGCGCCGCAGCGTCGCCAGCACGGCGGCGGGGCCCCGCAGGTGCTCCGGGATGCCGCCGCCGTTCAGAAGGGCGATCAGGTCCTCGAACTCGCGAGCGGAGGAGAGCAGCGGGCGCGTGTCGGGGGGCGTACGCCCGCTCATACCCCGCCAACCAACCAACCCCATCCACAAGTGGAGGATTCCCTCCTCCACAGGCACACAAGTACGCACACCCGGGAGTACCAACCGGCACACTCGTCCGGCCTTGATGCCCCCCCCCCCCCCACCCCCCGCAAGTGGACATCCCAACGGCCGCCGTTGGGGAGGGGTCCCCCACCGCCGGTATGGGGGTGTCCGCCTGGAGGCACCCGGTCAATGGCGTGGGTCGTTGCCCTCCTCCGTGTGGACCCGACACGGAGCAGAGGGAGAGCCAATGATGGGGCGTCTGCATTTTGAACGGCTCCACGACTTTGGCCAGGGTTTCTGGGTGTGTGCGTGTCTGTGCGCGCGCCCACAGGCAGGCCCCAGGGGGGGTAGCTACAACCGGTCTTGATGCAACCCACCCCCCCCCAGCTATCTCTCAAAACCCGGGGGCTGGGGGATGTGTTGGTGGTGGGGGGGGGAGGATATTGGCTGGAGGGCTTGGGGGGGGATGATTGGCGTTACGGCTGGGGGCGGGGGGTATTGGGGGGTTGCAGCTGGGGGGGGGGGGGGGGGCATCGGACCACTATCTGTCAAAACCAGAGGGGGCTGGGGGGGGGGGTCGCATACCAGGACCGGGCCCGGTTTCCCCCCCCCCGAGGGGGAAAGGAAAAGAATCATTGTTGTTGTTAGAAGCCCCTGTGAGGAAAATGATCCTGCAGATGCACACACCAGCGCGCACAAGTCAGTGCTGGAGTCGGCAAACCCCCGCATGGACTCGGAGTGTGCACCTGGATGCACCTGGTCAACGGCACGGGCAGCAGCCCGTCTCTGGGACAGCCGACCCCCGGAGTAGTCAAACAGGACAAGTCGTCCAGGGGCTCCGTTGAGACAACCACAACATGTTTGGACCCACAGAGGGTCAGAATATGCAAGGGCGAGAGGCCAATAGGCGCCGCCAAAGGCAAACAAAGGCCAACACCATGGCCTCATGCCACCCCCCCCCCCGGGGGGGTGCACACAGTCCCCAACCCCCGGGCGGACGCCCGCACACCTTCAGCTGTTGGTCCTCCGAACAGTTCACGTGGATGCAGAGGATGACCGGGAACGGGTTGCCGGTGCTGAAGGCCCACTGCTCGACGGTGCTCACAACGTCCGCAAACAGGACGTCGGGGCAGCGCGTGTGGCCCCGGGTGACCACGGGCTCCCCAAACCGGCCGTCCCAGCAATCCAAGTCGATGCAGCGGCAGCCGTTCTGCAGCACCTGCGAGGCGGGCGGGGCATTGCTTAGTGACCCCCAAGGGGGGGGGGGGGGTTGTTTGGGGCCCTCCAACCCCTCGACCCACCCACCCACATCAGAAAAATTTTCCTCGGGAAAGAAATGAACTTTATTAAAAGGGCCAGAAATTTGAGGCCGATTTGAGGTACAAAAACTTTTTTTGGCCTCTGACCTCTGATGGGGGGGGAGGGTTCTCCTTAAGTAATAGCGTGCGGGCCAGCCTCCGGGGGGTGGGGGGGGGACCAGTCCCAATGCAACCCGGGCAGGAAGCCCAGTGCATCTCAATACCCAACCGTGACCGCAAGTGAAGCGGCAGCGAGAAATGGGCAGAACGTCTGCTGTCAGCAACGCTGACGTGCCTCGAAGGTGAAGGAGGAACATGCCGCACCCAGGCAAACAAGAAGTAAAATGCGGGTGGCTTGGAGGACATCGTGGGGACGAAGGTGATAACAAAGACAACAAAGATGATGCGAATACAGATGTTGTTGCCAACCACACACACACACACACTTTTGTTGCGGCCAAGCACGCACACACACACACACACACACACACAATGTACGTAACAAACGGGCAACAGCCAAGACAGCGAGCAGCAATCATGGAGGCCGGCTTGCACTGAATCTCGTTAGGCGCACACACACACACACACACACACACACATACACACGTTGGGAACCGAGAAACAAGAACAGAGCAAGAAAAGCAGTCAGAGAAACTCCTCAGGAGCTGCAGAGCAGCCCTAGACGTCTTTCGCTCCATCAAAGAGTGCACAGCGCATGCGTTGCGTGCCCGTGCGCCCCGCAACGGACCTCAATAGTTCCATGGAGGAGTCCGTGTGTCCTACTACCATAAGCCATCACAGTGCATGCTAATTACCCCGTGTTACGTGCTCCCACCCAACCACACACACACACGGAATTGTGGCACAAATCGTTGGTACTTTGGAAGAGCGCGGCGCTATGAGTTATACAATTATTGTAGCTGAAAATGCGGATTCTCCAGCAACGCTTCAGTATTTAGCTCCATATACAGGTGCAGCATTAGCTGAGTATTTTATGTACACTGGTCGTCATACGCTTGTAATTTATGATGATTTATCTAAACAAGCCCAAGCTTATAGACGAATGTCTTTACTTTTACGTCGTCCGCCAGGCCGTGAAGCATACCCTGGAGACGTTTTTTATTTACATTCTCGTTTATTGGAGCGTGCGGCTAAGTTGAGTGATGCTTTAGGCGAAAGTAGTATGACTGCGTTACCAATTGTAGAAACTCAGGCTGGTGATGTTTCAGCTTATATTCCTACAAATGTAATTTCTATTACTGATGGTCAGGTTTTCCTTTCTGCTGATATTTTTAACTCGGGTATTCGTCCTGCGATTAATGTAGGTATTTCGGTTTCTCGTGTAGGTTCAGCTGCTCAAATTAAAGCGATGAAGCAAGTTGCTGGAAAGTTAAAGTTAGAGCTTGCTCAATTTGCAGAGTTAGAAGCTTTTGCTCAGTTTGCTTCTGATTTAGATCAAGCAACGCAAAATCAGCTTGCCCGTGGTTCTCGTTTGCGTGAGCTTTTAAAGCAAGCTCAATCTTCTCCTCTTGTAGTTTCAGACCAAGTTGCTACTATTTATACTGGTGTTAATGGGTATTTAGATAAGATCCAAGTGGAAGATGTTAAGGCTTTTATTTCTGGTTTAAGAGAGTACATTAGTGCTAATAAGCCAGAATTTAGCGAAATTATTAAGTCTACTAAGACTTTTACGCCAGGCTGGGTTTGACATACAAGGGTCAGACAGACGCTGCAGCCAGCCAGCATAGCAGATCAGCATTGTGGCACCAGACAGGTATGTACCCCTCCGGGCGGTACGCCTCCCTATCACCACGTCGGTGTACTTCCCCCCTTCCCAAACTGCGTTCGCCTTTAGCCAGTGGAAAAGTTTCTGGTAGGCTTGTCTCTGAGTGCATGGCAGGCGATGGCCAACCGCCTATGCCGCGCGCATAGTGTGCTCTGCGCACTAAGGTGACGGTGCACAAACACGGCGCACCGCTTTATGAAGTGCTCGCATGACCGCCATACGTGGGTAGTCAAACAACATACTGACCTAGGCCCAGGCTAAAGCAGATAAAATCTGGCTCACCCATGACCGTTGCCAAGGCATGGCGCCTGCTAAGCTGCTAGTGAAGATGCTAGACAGGTGTTCCTTTGGTGCCCAGCCCGGTGTGATAAGTGGTTGCCCGTGTTTCAGTGACCAATCTACTGTCAAGGCAGAGGGGTGGGTGCACGCCAAGGCAACACCTAAACCAACGGCGACATTAACCCCTAGGGCTCGGATGGATGGTGATAGGCAGTCGCCCCAACAGCGGTCGCTCCCCGCATCCAGGCATGGGCATAGGACTTCCGGGTCCCACACTGCAGACTGTGTATCACATACCTCTTGCATTAGCGTTGTCGGGGTACAAGGGGGGCAGATTGGTAGCGAGCAGGACATTGTCTCTGTACTGGGCCAGACTAAACCATAGAGGCCGCGGGTCTAGTAGACGTAGCCCTCTTCTGAAACTTGCAGGGATCCCCAGTCGTGCAGCTTTGCCCCTGCCCGTTTGATACCTCACAGTGTGTGTAAGTCCGCACTTTGCGCCGAAAACGGCCCCCCATCGGTATGCTGGAGACCGTCAACCAGACACACACACACACTCTCTCTCACTCACTCACTCACACACAATGAGAACCGCAAACAAGAACAGAGCAAGAAAAGCGTTGAAAGAAAACTCCTCAGGAGCTGCAGGGCAGCCCTAGACGTCGTTCGGTCTGTTGACAAAGAAAGCAATGTGCAGCTCTGGACTTTGAGTTCGGCGTGATACAGTTTTCACCCCCTCACCTTGTCCCAGCGTCCTGCTGCACTCATCAACCGACCAGGAAGGTATCCACGGAGGAGTTTGTGTTCTGACAGCCCAATGCAACCAATTGAACCTGTGTTAGGTGCGACCACCTTTCCATACACACACACGCACGCACGCACGCACACACACACACACACACACACACACACACGTTGGGAACCACAGAAACAAGAGCGAAAGCACAAGAAAAGCGGTTGGAGGTAACTCCTCAGGAGCTGCAGAGCAGCCCCAGACGTCGTTCGGTCCGATGAAGATGGATGGCCTGCATCGCGGGTGCCGTCGTGCGGAAAGCAGTGCAACTCCCTCCTGCCATCCCCCAGACCCAAAAGTACCCTTGGAGGAGCCCATGGCTTCCTTAACAACCAATGTCCATGTGTTGTATTTCATTGTCAAGTGCCACCACTCAACTACACACACACACAAACATCCAGATAGTCACGTGCATGCACTCACGCACGCTGAGAACCGCGAGACAAGAACAGAGCAAAGAAAAGCGGTTGGAGAAACTCCTCAGAAACTGCAGAGCAGTCCTGGACGTCTTTCGGTCTGGTAAAGAGGGCACAGCGCAAGTGCAAATGTCATTTTGGAGGCTGAAATGCACCAGGCAGCCCTTCCCGCAGACCTCAATCAATCCACGGAGGAGTTCGTGTTCACTACTGCCCCGGGCCATGCAAAGCAAAACGAAAACCCTCTGTGCCGGGCGCACACATACACACACCAACACACAGACCAGCGCACATGCACAGTGCCCCATGTACTTCGCGTCTGTCTGTTTTGCAGCACAACACCAAAGTGCACGGCCACATAGTCCCTCAGCCGGTGAGCCCAACATACAACGGGGCCACCCACATCCCAGAGCACATCGTGGGGGAGTGGGGGGGGGGGGGGCGCTGACACAGTAGGTCATTCCCCGGGGCCCGTGGTGGGCCGCGGGGCGGCCCATGCGCTTGGCCTCGTCTTCCAATTGTATTCCAATTCCAGCAACCGGCACAAAGGGCGCACCTGCTTCACCATCGCGACGCTGACCTGCGACTCCAGCTGGTCCCCCATCAAACAACTGTTGAAGGAGGAGGCAATGAAGTACTTGTGCAGGGGCTCGTACATGACGGACTCGTCGATTTTGGACTCCACGTGAGGACTCACGACGTTGTTCTGGGCACACGAGTAGCGGTGGGGGTGCGCCACTGGCGGCAAGACAAAATGGAGAAGCCTCGGAGGGTGCGGTCCCATTCGGACCCCCGTGTGGCTTTCGAGCCCCGATACTTCTGTTGCAGGGGTCACATACGAAAACGCAGGGATGCCCCCCCTCGGCCCGCGCCCCCGATGACGAAATGACGATGACGCACTTCGGCCGGCCAATTTTGGCCATTTTTCACCATTTTTGACCCTTGAAAAAAAAAGTGATTTTTGCCCCCCCCCCCCCCCCCGCCCCACCCCAGTGATGCATTAGAAGGGAAGGTGCCGCAGAGGCGGCCCCAGACGCGGTTAGGCAGGCGATTGGAGGAGGTTGCCAAAGCGGTGGGGGGCGGTTACTTTCGGTTACAAATGCCATTGACGCCGGCACTTGCCGCGGGGGGCACAGTGGCTGGGCATAGGCTGGGCGCCCTGGAGGGGAGGGGGGGTACCTCCCCCCTTCCAATGCAACTCTGCGCCCCTGCCCCCCCCCCCACGTACATCTTCGCGTTCAGCCCATTTCGCTGATCAATTTGATGGGGCTCATGACATTGCTTGAACCAAATTCTATTGCCTTCGGCAGTGCACCTCGAAGAGAGGTTGACAGTCAGCCAATCAGTCCCTGAGCCAGCAAGCAGGCAGTCAGGTGAATACACACAGTTTGGGTTTTTTGTCAGTGGCAGATGCGGCCCCAAGCAGCATGGAGGCCTTGTACCGTAATCCAAGCAGTGGCGGAATGGTAATGCAGCCGTCCGGGTCCCGCGTGGTCGGGCATTCGAACCCCAGTCTAGACACTTTGGCGCCGCCGCCGGCAACAGCACCAAAAGTTCAGAAGGTTTCGAACCGACGCCTACTACCCTGGCGCCGACTGCGTTACCATTGCACCACCGTCCGTGTTACCAACACTGTGTGTCCCCACTGCTTGTAGCCTATTGAGCAAAAACTTTTGACCCCCCCCCACACCCCCCCCACCCCCCCTCAAAAAAGTGATATCCAGTTTTAGGGGGTAGAGGCCTCAAAATAAAAAAATCCATTGGGGGATGGTCTTATTGGGCAAAATAATGATTTTACAAGGGGTTGGACATCCAATATCATGCCTTGGGGTATGCTACGCGAATGACCCCAAAAAAGGGGGGTATATGACGCCCGCGCCTGCGCTTGATCTAACAACCTCTCTTCGAGGTGATTTTCCGAGATTTTGGGCCAATTTTGTTCACTTAAATTTTGTTAAACGAGCCCGGGATTGGGGGCCGATTCAAGGAACACCAACTGTTCTTCTGCGGCCTGACCCCCCCCCCCCCCCCCCGCCGCCCCCCTTCCACTCAGCAATGGCCTGAGGGGGAGCGGTGCTGCCAACCGCACCCGAAGGCGTCAATGGGCACAGTAGCGATGGGGCATGCCCTCAGACAGCGGAGGCCCTGGGCGGGTACACGCCCCCGCCCCCACCCCCGCCCACGCCTCAGCGTTCTCACATCGGATGCGGTGGAGAGCCCACTTCACAGCCGGCGCCCGTCGGTTTGCCTCCCAGCCCCCCCCGGAGGAAGCCTGTGCTATTGCACGTGCGCACAAGAGGCGATCAGCACAAAAAGCGCAGGAAGAAAATGGCTCGTCAGTGGCCTAGAAGACCATAGGTACCTTTCTGTCACAAAGAGTGCAACACGAAGAGAACCTGTGGGTGGGACACCGACAAGTAAGCAGGAACCATGCAGCGGTATGCACCTGATGCTCTCGCTAAGCACTGGCCCCTGGATCTGCCATATATCATCAAGAGTTCAAGTATGTACTGACAGTAACGGAAATGCAGAGTCCCCCTCCCCCCGGGCCGGTGGCCCCACTGGAATGGGTTGTGAAGGATCTCCGCGGGGCGTATGTGCCGATAGTATAGGAAAATCGTAGCACCAATCGGCGCATGTTTCGCTGCAGGGTCCTGTGTGTGGTACGTGCCAGGATGCATAGGCGGCACCAGACCATAAACCGTGACCCTGTAGCCACTGACGCAGCCGATAAAAAATAGTATCTCGTGTAGACGGAAGAGAGTATAAAATATGTACAGTCCAGGCCTGCGTGGCTTCGACGTCCCATGGTGTACGGCTGACAATGCGGGGCACGGCGGAGTGCAGTGCGCGCAAAACGGCTGACCGTGGGTAGCCTGAGAGTAACGATATTTGGCACCAGGCTGTGATGCTGATCAGAACTCCCAACCAGGAGTGCAAAAATGGCTGGACGTTGAGCACAGCACTGACGATGATGCTGGCAACATGCTTATAGTCTCGGGCCCATGGGCTTTGCATTGTGACCGAGTACTTGAGGCACCAGGTATTCGTGAGACCGGATGGCTGAGTGTATATGAGTGGCGGGTGTGCTTGGTGTAAATGGACAGTGATGCCCATGGCCGTGACACTGGTAGTCATGCATTCTGTGGTGCAGGTGTGCACAGTGTCTGTGATACATGGGCATAGCACCGGTAGGTCCCAGATTTCTGTAAGTGTGTCCGTAACGCTTTTCATGGTATGTTTGGCTGTGGGTCCGCGTGCTGCGACCATCACGTTGTCTCGGAACTGTGACAGTGAAAGTGTATTACCTGTGGGAGTGAGCCATAAGGGGTGCCCTCGTTCGGTGAAGTGGAGCCTTCCCAAGCGGCGCATGAGGTCGATGCGCTGTTTGACTCCCCATGTCGAGCGGAGGTCTGCGGCCTGCGCGCTGAAAGGGCCGCCCATGGGTATTGCTCCCTGCCTGTCCCAAACCCGACCAGATGCTTGTGTGAAAGTGTCTGTCATGAGTGAGAAGTAGACTAGGTTTTCGAGGTCTGTGTGTGCCATGTGGAAAAATCGGTCTGATGTGCCTTTGCCTGCCCTGTCCAAATTTTTGTTATCACGGTGGATGCTCCAGACCGTGTCTGCTGCAGACCAGCGGCGTCTTTTTTGAAGCCAAGTGACTGCCTCAGAGAGAGATGTCATGACGTCCTGAGGTTTTATATTGTTGAATTGGCCTGAGCAGTCTGCCTCAGCGATGAACTGGCAGTTCCAATCTGAAAGGCCATGAAACCAGTCATTCATATCACTGATACGGAGGACCAGGAAGCAGCCTGGTATTTCTGATATAAGAGTTTTCAGCAGCAGGGTGAACGCGCGTGCTGCCATACGCAAGGAAAAGCGCTGAACCTGTGGTTCAACAACGGCAGCTATGGGGCGCCATAATATACTGCATTTCACGAGAGACTTCGCCTTGCCTATGAGGTACAAAAGAGGCAGGACCGAAGATGGATTTGCAGGCCAGCCGTTTTTTCGTACAATGTGCTTCAGGGCCTTGTGGATGCGCTGCGCGTGTGTCAGTGGTTGGTGTGTGTATCCCTCATTTGATAAGAATTCAATAGTGGGCAGTCACAAAAGCCCGGTATGGGCAATAGAAGTCGCAAATAGCGTCATTGGGTGGGACGGGTGGGCTGCTGGCAACAAGCAAAAATGCTCTACAAGTACAGAGCCTCACTGCACACACGCATGCGCACACACACACCACCCGACGAGCAAAACCAAAGCTCAGGCACGGCTGAGCTAAGATTTTGCTAAAACCACAAGCAAACACGCAAACACGAGGCAAAACACGCACGTCTCCTGTGGCACATCTCGTCAGTGTGCCGCCTCCTCGTGGGTCTCGTTCATGCCAAACTGCCGCATAACCCCCCCCCCCCCCCCCCCAGGTCTGAGACCCGATCACATGCACCAAGAGAAACGAGTGCTACAAGCAGGCGACGGCACTACACGACCTCAAGTCATTGCACCCACCGACTCCTCCAAGCGGTACTGCAAAAAAACCTCGTGGAACTCCGCCCCCCCTTCACCACCCCCCGGGGACCACAGGCCCGCTCTCCACGAATGCGGCAGAACAAAGGGCCCCATTGGCACCCCCAGGGTCCACAAAAAAACCGTGCGCCTATCGGGAAAGGCCCAGAGATCCCCAACCCTGCGCGCCGCCACCTCGCGCGCCAAACCCAGATCTCCATTGAAGTTGTCACTCAACCTACTGATAGGATCAGCGGGATTATGTGAACCACGCACCCAGTGCATATATACCGTGAAGCCTGGGCACGACGCCCACAGGTAGCGGAAACGCTTCAGAATGGACTGCTGGAATTTACGCCCCACCTTGGCTTTACACCGTAGGAACTGCACTAGCGCCGCCGCATTATCCCCAAACAAATGGGCCTCCCGAACGCCTACATTGAGGATGAGCTTCAAGCCCCAGAGCAGCGCGGCAGCCTCCGCACACTGCTGGTTGGGCGGCTGCTCCGCGGGCACAACCGATCGAGAACCCACATCCATCGAAAACAGGCCCAGCCGGTATTCACCCGCGTCCAGCGCCGCGTCGACGTAAACAACCAACGGCGATCGCTTCACCACCCTGGGGAGGGACACCACTGACCATTGCCTCCTGGCAAGCACGCACGCCACGCACATAGACTTAAGCAAACGCACTGGGGTAAACGGCAGCCGGGGGGGCGCCCAGAGCACATGAGCCCACACACCAGACAGGTGCGGACTGTGCCCAGAACCCGGGCGACATATCCACTGTGCCCGCCCCAAGAACTGCTGCAGCCGTTTTACCCTACAGGGTCCCACAGACAACCTCAACCAATGCGCAAACAGAGCTTCCCACGCGTTGCCAGCAGTCCGCACCTCCCCCCCCTGCAAATCAATATCCTTCCCCAGCCACACCAGCCGCTGCACAGGCTCCAACGTACTCTTTGGGCTGACTACAGCACCTGCACGGCGCAACGCCTCCGCCGCCCTTGCCGTCTGCTCTCGCACACGCGCGCGTCCGCGCCCCACAACCAGGACATCATCCAAGTAAATTAAAACCAGCACCCCTAACAGCCCCGCGCCGGCCACCAGACCCTCTAACACTCGCTGGCACAGGAGGGGGCTGTACTTCCACCCAAAGGGCAAGCACCGGAAAGCCAACACCCCCCCCTCTCCATCCGAGACGCGAAAGGCACCCCAGAACTCGCGCGGCAGCTGAAGTGACCAAAAGCAATTACTCAGGTCGATGTGGCACATGCACAGCTCTTCCCCCCCCCCCCCCGGCAGGGACAGAATATCCCACACCGGCCTCATGCAACGCGCTCGGGCATAAAAAGAGGGGAGGAAAAAGGAGGACCCTTGCTGTGCCACCTGCGCCAAAAGGGCCAACACCTCCACAGAGGGGAGGGAGAACTTCTCCGGCCGAGACCGCATCTCCTCATTAAGGGGCACCAGATTGACAATCAAACTGCACTTCTCCTCCGTCTTGGGTATCGCAAAAACACCCCCATTGGGCCCAGGTGACCCCGGCGGCAGGGGGAAAAGCAAACCCTGGTCCCGCAACGCCCTCATCATGACCACCGCCTCATCCGACGGGGGAATTATCCCAGAAAACTGCCTGCCTACCAATTCTGCGAAGCCGTCCGGCACACAACTATCCCAGACCTCGCGGGGGATATCCACACGCCCCACCGGCCCCAAACCCCGCGCCAATACCTCCTCCCTGATACGCTGCATAAGCAATTTGGGCGACGTCGAATCATGCAAGAGCGACTCCCAAACCTCAGGGCTAAATGAGGACAAAGCCACAGCCAAGACTCGCAGAAACTCCCGCTGTCTGAGATCACGGGCAGCTTCCCTGCCCCACTCCAGAAACTGCAACAGGCGACGCTCCAGTAAACCAGGCGGTGCGCGGGGCAGACAAGCCCGCAGGGAGCACAACCAGGCGTCCCACTCACCGGTCCGAAGGCGCTCCCGCACCCACTGACCCAGCTCCGACGCGACGGGAAATTGCCGTTCGGGCAGCCGCACCCACAATCCTGGCCGGGCCCGCGGCCTTCCGCTTGCCCAAGACGGACGCGACCTCACCCGTCCTGCGGGCCGCGATGCGCAGCCGCCTGATGGAGGAGCCTGCTGCGGAGGCAGGTGGGGGGTCTGCATCCACATCAATGACTTCCCCCCCCCCGTCCCCCCGCGGCCGGCGCCCGCGTCCTGAGGACCCCTCAACAGCCGTAAGGGCCGGAGGGGCCCCCGAGTCACGTGCGCCAGCCCGGTCCTCCCTCCCAGCAGCTCCCGCAGCGGCAGGACTCGCGGACTCCCCAGGGCACGATCCACCCCGACCTCCTGCCGACCCATCCCCGTCACCCCCCCATTGTGGGGGCTCATCGGCATCAGGGGCACAGAGCTCCAGGAGCTCCTTCGGGAAAACGTCCCGGAGGGACACGGCGCGCCAAACGAACTCTCCTGCATGGTTGTCAGGGGGCCAGGGGAGGACAGCCTCGGTCGTGACGACGAAGTCGTCGGGCGCGTCGGCGTAGTGGACTGCCACCGTCTCCGAAAGCCACCGCCCCCACCAAGCCAGCCACTTGATGGGCAGCCCCAACCATCGCAGGGCCGCGGAGCCCCCTCGCCTCCATGCGTGCCACCTGGCGTGGGGGTTGTCGCTGCCCCCCAACGCGGTAGCCATGACCGACTGCATGAAAGCTGGTCCCTGCGGACAGAATTGCGCTCCGACGACAGCAGACGTGGCCCCCGTGGCATCGAGCCAGCCCAGCCACTCTTGGGCATACTTCCCGAGTCGCCTGCGCACGATGCGCGGCGCCACCTTGACCGTGCGGAACGCCAATCCCCGACACCGGGATCCCCCCCGACGGAGGGGCGCGGCCTCACCCACCCGCAGAAGGCAGGTGAACGCCAGGACTGCCATCCCATAGACGGTCCACTGCGGTCGCTCCGTGCAAGCCAGCGCGAAGTTGCGGAGGTCGTCCAAACCTGCGTAGGGCCGTAGGGCCGGCTCCGTGGGCGCCCACTTGGCACAGCGCCAGACCCGGCGACTGACGAACGCGGGCAGCCATCCCATGTCCTCCAGCGCCCGGAACGCCGACACTGCGACCTTGAGGGAGCTTCCCGAGTACCCCAGTCCCCATAACTGGAAAATGTAGCGGCACGCCGCTCGTTCAAGCTCGGATGTGGGCGTGTAGCCCACCCAGAGGGCCATCTTGCGGAAGTGGGTACAATACGTACCCATGGTGCTTTTTGCCCAGGAGGATGCCTGCAGGGCGTCCACGGAGGTGATCTCATCCTCCTTCCATATCCGTCTCCACGCTGCCCACACCAGGCGCCAGACCACGTCCTCGCCATCCCGGAAGTCCGGCGGTCCGAGAACCACCAAGGCCTCCCGGGGCTCGGGAGGGATGGGCCGGATGGGGCAGCTTCCCCATCAGTCAAAGCCGGGGCACTCGTGAAACCAATGCCGTTTCACTCCCCTTCCAGCGTTCTTGCATGCCCGACACGCTGTCACCGGGGCATTGGTGACGTCCATCGGCTCGGCACCCGGCTTGGCGGTGTACAGGCGGCGGCCCCCCTCAACGCGGAACTTACCCTTCATGGCTTGCAGCCGCCGCCCCACCACCTCCTCCTCCGCCGCTCCCGTACAACCAGCGGACAGCACAGGCACATCGGACGCATCCTCGGCCGCGTCCGACCCCTCGCCGACCTGTCCGGGGTCCAAGCCCTTCTTGCCCCTGTATGCCGACAGGCTAGTCACCGTGAACGTCCAGACCGCCTGGACAAAACTCCGAAGGCGCGTAAGTTCGTCACCATCCATGGACTCCAGCTGCCACACTTCCGTGTCCGCGGAGTCCGCGTCCACCACCGGCGCCAGCTCGTCCAGGATGGCGTCCGTGAACTTTTCCTTGTCCTTGTACTTGGAGACGTATTCGTGTTGGGGCACCTCCCTGCGCCACAACAAGGTGGACAGCGCGAGAAGGCTGGCGAAGATCCACTGGGGCTTAGAATCCAACTCCCTCACCTTCACGATTTCCGCTTTACACAGCGGCGGGACCTTCGCCATTTTCCTCTTGGACTCCGCCTCGGCCTTGGCACTGACCGCCTCCAACTGCTTGCGCAGGCCCTCCATCACAAGGGCCTGTCCTTGAACCAACTGCTTGAGCTCCTGAAGCTCCGGCGACACCGTCCGCGGCTGCTGGGGCGGTACCTCCACCTTGACAAAGCCCAGCGACGCCACATCCAGGTCGCACTGGGCCATGACGCAATACGAGGCGATCATCTTCACCAGCCCCACCTCCCCCAACTCTATTCCGTACCTGGCGACGAAACTAGCCTCCCACTCTGACCTGCGTTCCAGCAGCACCGACAGCTTCATCTCCACCTGCGAGGCAGCCCTGGCTATCTCCAGCATGGGAACGCTATCAATGAACTGGGAACAAATTGTTCCCTTCGCGAAGACGGCAAAATCGTCAACTGACATATTCACAGACCGGGTCGTTCCAAAGTGTCACGGAGCAGGCTCTACGTGTGACCACCTATGGTCTGCTGGCAACAAGCAAAAATGCTCTACAAGTACAGAGCCTCACTGCACACACGCATGCGCACACACACACCACCCGACGAGCAAAACCAAAGCTCAGGCACGGCTGAGCTAAGAGTATCCCTCATTTGATAAGAATTCAATAGTGGAGTCCCAGACCCATTGGTGACAGAAGCCAAATAACATTGCAGAACTTTTGTCTGCGATGCGGACATAGGCAACTGAGTTCAAGGAGTGTGCAGCAGTACATACCCGCTGTCGGAGGAGCCCGTCCTCGTCCCATGCGTCCTGCGGCAGGAGGGCGCTTATGGACTGTTGTGTGTAGGCTCGGTTCGCATGCACCGTTTGTGCGAGTTGCGCAAGTGCCTGTAAAGCAACTTGGCGAGAGCGTGTTCCGGCACAGGGGAGGGGGTCGGATGCACGGAGGGGGGCTGACTTGTGCTGGATATTGATGGGCAGCAAAGCATAGTGCCCGTTGACGACACGTACATCTCCTCCTTGTTGCCATGTGTGTAAGTGCGTGGGGTTGCAAAAGCACGGGGGGCGGTCGGTCATCCGGCCTGCTTTGTTGACGTGGCGCTCGAATGCTCGGCGCACATTGAGGGGGCTGGAGGAGACGACTCGTATCTGAGTGCGTACTGTTTTCCTTTCAAGGGCCGAGAAGGCCGTGGAGCGCAAAATTTTGTTGATCACATGTGCTATGAGCGCGCGCTGTGACGGTGTTAGGTACGGGACGGTAATGTTTACTGGTTTGCCCAGTGGTATGTTCATGCGTGCTGCGATGCGCTGGATGTCCCGATTCAGGACTGCGGAGCGTGCAAAGTCTTTGTTTATGCGTGCGATGTGTGCTTGGCGTAATGTGGTTTGTAGTTGCTTGGCGTGTTGTGCGCCAGGGTTGGCATTGCCCGCTGTAGGCAGGGCCGGTGCTGTGTCATTGACGGTCCAAGCGTGCAGTGTGTGCCACCATTCCCTCTCCCGGTAGCATCCCAGTGTAGTGTTGTCGACGAGTTCAACAGGGACCAGGGTCCAGTCAGCTTCACTGGTTTGTTTCAGCAGATCATGAAAAGAGGAATCCTCTGTCCCCGCCAGACTGTTGGTGACATGTTTACGTAGTCGCTGTGTCGAGGCCAGTGTAGTTTTGCCGACGTAGCAAACGAGTAAGTATGTGTGAACAGCAACGTAAATTAACATGGTGTCAGGGGAGACTGATGTGTGCCATGTGTGTGTACGGGAAAGTGCGCGTATCAGGCGAATAAGTGGATGTGTGTCATACGGAAGGTATGTGACACGTTGTTGAAGGAGGGATGCCCATCGGCCCAGGTCCTTGGCGCCAAGTGCTTGGCGGATTCCTCGTGTGTATGCTTTATAGATGGAAGAGCGTGATGGGTGGGGTTGCCATATATCGGAGTAACTCTGGTGATGGGTTCTAATGAATGTGTGCAGACGCAGGCGCTGGGTGTCGTTCAGTGTGTTTATGGTAGCTCTTGATGCGTACAGAAACCAGCGTGTGTTTTGGAATTTTGCTGCGGCCATGGGTGCAGCCAGCGGAGGGCTTCGCGGTGCCGTGGTGAAGCTCCATCTGTTCGTGACGTGATCGGGCAAGAGGTCGTGAGGGGTGTCCTGTTCGGAGTGTATGACGTGAGTGTGCGCTTGTAACTGCGTGTTCCACTGGGACCAGGGGTGCCGTGTTGCGTAGTAGTGTTCAGAAGCCAGGGCGTTCACATGTGTCCAAACGGAGATGCCGTTGACCACAGTAGCAAAGAAACGCAGGACGTGTGTAGGGGGGGACAGGGATGCCGCTGGTGGGCGCTCCAAGGCATGTACCATTGTGTACAGTGGTGTGAGTGATGTATGGTGTGTGTGCACAACGCGCTGCAGGGTGGCAGGGTGGTATAAGAGGGGGAGAACCGGTTCGCTGAGTTGTGCAACGATGGCAAAAAGCTTCAGCTGGTGTGGTTGCAGGTGAAACTTAGTTTCAATAACAGATTTCGGGGCTGTTGGAAGATCAAGCGGGCGGTAGGTGTATTCGGATGAAAAGGGCGTGTGTGCTGTGTTGTTGAAAATGTGCTCAGCGAGTGCTAAGCGTTGGTGGACATGAGACATATCACGGAGGATGTCCTCAAGGCTCACAGTGCCGACGTCCTCTACAGGTTTAAACGTGAGGAAGGGCCGGGTGTGCGGGCGGGAGGTTGCGCTGAGAAAACTAGAGGCGGTACCGCTGCGCCTCGCAGAACGGTTTTTAAGCCTTGGTGAAGGGATCGCTTGGTGGTATTGGATGTAGATAGGCCGTCGACCGTGGCACGCATTTCGTCGGTACCATGTATGGCTGTCCACTGCTGTAGGCGCATCATGTTCGCATCGGTCCATTCAGAGAGTAGGGCGTCCAGGATATTGGAGTGCCATGCTGACACTTTCTTGTTTTCTGGTAACGGGTCCAGGTCCAGCCACCATTTGCGTGTTGCACTGCCACTGGAGACTCGCTTTTTGGCGGGTGTGCTTGGAGGTTCTGCCCGGCCTGCGCCTGAGCGTTTGCTCCCCGTAGTGCGTGCCGCGTCCATCAGTAGGTCGTCGTCGTCATCGCGGTCTCTCCGGATGTTTGGGCTGGTGTCGCTTTCGACGACATACTCTGTGTTGTTCTCTCGAAGGAGCTCTTAGAAGCGGCTCTTTATGGGTGTCCACTCTTTAGTGATGAAGGATTCGTACGATGCCCGGTGTTCTGACCAGTCTTTGTCCAGGAAATGTTGGAAGTCATGCTCCAGCTTTATGATTTTCTCGACGTTTGGCTCTGCATCATTTTTCCATGCCATCAGTGTGTCCACTTTTGAGTGTAGCGTGGTGAGGTCGGCTCGGCATTCGTTGATGATGTTCTGAGATGCTTGAAGTGCCCGGACGTCTTTTTGCAATTGTTGAATTGCCGTACTTTGAGATTCCTGCTCTGAGCTTAGCGTTTGCATTTTCGTATTGTGTTCGCCTTGGATGATTGGAACCCGACGCAAGCACTGCGACATCTCGTGGCCGTGGAGGCCGCAGTAGAGGCATCCCCGCTTTGTAGAGTCGTCGTTGGGTGGAAAATGCACTTGGGGGTCATTGGTTTGGCATCGGGCTGTAGCATGGGTGGAAACTCCACATCTGAGGCACCAGAGATGGTCGGTCGGAACTGTCGGTGGTGGGGCTTTCACAGTAGCCTCGTATTGTGGACAGGCTCGCATCCAATGTTCAGTTGATCCGCAGATTAGGCATGCCCCTTGCTTTTTCCGATCCTGCTGGAGTGTACACTCGTCAGCCCAATGTAACTCGCCACATGTCCAGCATGGGTCTCGTGGTTTTCCTCGACCAGGTGGTGCTCCTGTGTCTGTCGCTGAGGATGATGATGCATCTGTACGTTGTGGGCACTCGTATGCCCGGTGTCCGCCTTGGTGACACAATGTACATATAGCAGGTCGGCTGAATTTCGGTGCCATTGAGGTGATGGAGTCGTGTGTGTAAGAACTCAAGATGAGGTATACGGAAGATCAGCCAAACGGACGCTCCGCTGAGGAGAAATGCCAATGACCTGAATTCCCCGGAGGAAGCCTGTGCTATTGCATGTGCGCACAAGAGGCGATCAGCACAAAAAGCGCAGGAAGAAAATGGCTCGTCAGTGGCCTAGAAGACCATAGGTACCTTTCTGTCACAAAGAGTGCAACACGAAGAGAACCTGTGGGTGGGACACCGACAAGTAAGCAGGAACCATGCAGCGGTATGCACCTGATGCTCTCGCTAAGCACTGGCCCCTGGATCTGCCATATATCATCAAGAGTTCAAGTATGTACTGACAGTAACGGAAATGCAGAGTCCCCCTCCCCCCCCCCACTCTCTGAGGCATGGGCCGCTGGTTCCAGCGGCGGGCGGCGGAGGCGGCGGCAGGTGCAGGGGCAGCCCCCCTCCCTCGAGTGCGCCCGTCCCCTTAGGCCCGTCACGCCTTGGCAAAGGACCAGGACGGTGTTGTTTTGCATGAAAGTTAAACAAACTCGGACCGGCCAGTGGCCAGCGCAGTATTGAGGCACGCAATTGGACGGCACTTGAAAGGCAACTCACGGCGGGTTTAACTGCGGGGGTTCGGAAAAGTAATCATGTGCCATGTCTTCAGTGAAAAAACGAAATGATAGGACCATATTTTATCGCAGAAAGGACGAAGTTCGACTTTTCTGAGCCTAGAAAAGTCGAAACCCCCGTAGAAAGTTCGAACTTTTCTGGCCAAGAACGGGGTCTCAGGTTCCGTTCCATTTCTAGGCCAGAAAAGTTCGAACTTTCTGCGGGGGGTTCGACTTTAGGCTCTAGGCCTAGAAACTCCGTCCTTTTCTACCCTAAAACGGAACTAAGGGCCCGGAATGCTCGGCTGGCTCGGTTGCGCGACCGGAGGAATTCTTGGTGGAATTTTCTAGACTGCGAAACGTCGAGCATTTCGGGCCCTATTCCTTTTGAATGCTCAAAAGGATCTTCGGCGCCTTCAGCGCCAGAGTTCATAATCAATAATTCATGGTCCTGTCCATTGAACCCTTTTCCCGAACCCCCCCGCTTTGGAGGGGGGGGGGCTCTATTGCCCCCCCCCCCCCTTTTGAAACCCGACCTCCCCTGGCGTCTGGCATTTGGCCTCCCGACGGGCACATATCTCGGCGTTCGACAGGGAGGGGGCCGAAGGAAGGCCTTCTACCCCCGAGGGGGGGGGGGGGGCAACCGAACGGCAGATCGGGGGGGGGGGGGCGCAACGTCCCAAGGGTTTGTGGCCGGGATGCGCGCCACGCACAGACCTGCACATTATCGCCCAGAAACCACGTGAACCGCTCCAGCGACAGAACCGGAGAATCGTGTTCGCCGGTGCCCGTGAGTTTGCGGAACAGTCGCCTGCGGAGCGCGGGGCGTGCCACGGCAACGGGCGTCGCGCGACATGCCAGCGGCACGGCGGCGCGCAGGTGCGGGGCGTCGTGTGGCTGCGGCTGTTGTGGCGGTGGCCGGTGCTTGCAAAGGGGGGGGGTGCGTACCCGCGCGCCCCGGGACCGACTTCCGACTCAGCCGCTCCTACCCCGCCCCCAAATTGCCCTCCACTTGATTGTGCGAGAAGACAGAAGGGGATGTGCCAGGCCTTTGCTTAGTGGGGGCGGGGGCTGGGGGTGACCCCTTGCCCTGGTGAGGGGATCTCAGTAGGATCCAGCCGTACATGCCAGTCAGCTCAGTAGGAAGGAGCCCCGCCCTGTGGGCAACTGAGTAGGACCCAGCGCCATCCACAAGGCTCCTCAGTAGGAACCTGCCCTGAACCCCCCCCCCTCAGCAAAGGCCTGGGAGGGGCAGGGATGTATTGGAAGAGAGGAGGGGGAGGGGGGGGGTTGGCCGGACCCCCACTCCTCCTGAGGTCCCCTGAGCTGAATGGTACCAGAAAAAATCCTCGTACGCCGAAGGTGCGGAAGCGAAATTGTGAATCCATCCCGACTGTCAACCTCAAACATTGGAACGGGAGGAGGGGGGGGGGGGGTCCAGGGGGGGTGGACCCCCCTCCTCCTGCGGTGTATGGCCGTTCTAATACCTCCCCCCCGGGGGGGGGGGGGGGTCTGGGACCCAAAAGTTTGTGTACCGAAAATCGCCCGACCGGATTTTCCCAATCATTAATTTCGTCTTGTCCCACGATGGTCACTTTGGTCGGGGGGGGGGGGGGGGGGATGGACCCTCGTCCTGTGGTGGTCAGCCATTCTAATACCCCCTTGGCCCTCCAGCCATTGTAGAACCGCCAGAACTTACCTCAGACCACCAGCGGCTGCATTTCCCGTTGCTCTTGGGATCCCCTTGACCCTCCGCCCCATCCAAACCCAAACGCAGACGATGCCTCTGGCCCCAGAAAGGAGCGTCGTGGTGTGAGGCGTGCTGCTGTGGCTGTGCCGCACCGGCAGCCCCCATGGCACATCTGCCAGCCTTTCGCTGTGGCATATGGGGGCCGGCACCAATTCATATTGCGCAGGGAGGGGAGGGGGGGGGGGGTCAATGCCCCCCCCCCTCCCCTTTCACGCTTTTACGGAGCATGGCATGGGAAGGGTCCCGCCCCCAGGGATGCATTAGAAGGGAAGGGACCTCAGAGGCGGCCCCAGCAGCGGTGTGACAGGCGGTTGGAGGAGGTTGTCGAAGCGGTTGGGGGCGGTCACTGTCGGTTACAAATGCCATTGAGGCTGGCACTTGGCGTCAGTGAGACAGTGGCTGGGCACAGGCTGGGCGCCCTCGAGGGGGGGGGGTAACCACCCCCCTTTCCACTGCATCCCTGCCCGCCCCCAACCCCAAGCAATGCGAAGCCGAGGCCACAGCAACGGGCCGCACGCCTTGGGACGGGGCCTCAGGTAACCGCCACCAGTTTTGGGATATGGGGGTGGCAAAATGGGTGCTGGAAAACCGTACCAGCTGAGAAATCATCTGTGAAACTGCGAAGCCCCAAAGGCCCCCCATCAGATCCACGTACCACACGTAACACAAAAATGGGCCCCTAACCCCAGTCATCCCAGGAATGTCCCTCGTGCCCTGAACCTCGGGATACCTTAGAAGAGAGGAGGGGGGGGGCAGGGATGCATTAGAAGTAAAGGTGCTGCAGAGGTGGCCCCAGAGGCGGTTCGGCAGGCGGTTGGAGGAGGTTGCCGAAGCGGTTGGGGTGGTTACTGTCGGTTACAAATGCGGCACTTGCCGCCGGGGGGACAGTGGCTGGGCATAGGCTGGGCGCCCTGGAGGGGGGGGGGGGTACCTCCGCCCTTCCAATGCAACTCTCTAGGGGGGGGGGGGGTCCGGAGCCCAAAATTTGTACCAAAAATGGCCCAAATCCATACTTCCTTTTGTGCATTCCATTTGTTTCCTATGACATCAGGGTCCAAAGGGGGGGCGGGGGTCCAGGGGGGGGGGGGGGGGCACTCCCCCCTCCTCCTACGGTTGCCGGCCGTTCTAAGACTTCCCCGCCTGACCCCATCCCACAAACCTTCTGCCGCCGCCCGGACCCCATCCCCTTGCCCCACGAAATCCTTCGTGAGGAACGCCCCGAATCAAGAAGCTGCCCATGCCCCACTGCACCCCCCCCCAATTGCCATGGCCACCCCCCCTGTGGGACATGCCGGCCCTCGCTGGTCCCCCTATAGGGCCCTGCACTGTCCCCCGTTCGTCCCTCCGCAGCGTGCGTCGGGTCATCGCTGTCTGTTCAGCCTTGGGGCCGGTGCGTGTTTGCCCCCCCCCCCCTCAAGGACCCCCCCAACACAGTTAAGCCGCCGGGGGGGGGGGGGGTGGCGGTCAGCGAGCGTCGAATCCAACTGAAAAAAATTGCGGGAAATCGCGGGGAAATTGAGGGGAAATACGGAAAACTGCGGGAAATTGCAGAAAAATTGCGGTGCCGCACCCGAACCTCCCGCAGCCTCAAGGGGCAACACCTGTGCGCAGGGGACACACAGGACACCCACGCAGGGGGCGAACAGCAATTGCGGAAAAGATGCGGAAAATTGGGAAAACCTGCGACAATTTTCCAAAAGTGCGGGATACCGAAAAGTTGTGAAGAGTTGCGGACCTCAACCTCCGCAGCCCCCCGGCTGAGGCTTGCCTGGCATGGGAGCCCCTGGTAACCGCGCAAACTGGGGATGCCCCGGAAGGGCAGGGATATACGCCCGGCCCAGCTACAAGCACCATGATCAAGTCGGGTTGGGCATGCGCGGCGCGGACCTACTGTAGTCGTCCGTCCACAGCGGATCCTTTTGTTCGAGATTCATGAAGTGCGTGAACTCGGCCGCGCGGATGTTGCCCCCGGATGCCGCGTGGTACTCCTCAAACAGCTGGCGGATCTCCGGGCGGTCCGTGATCTTTTCCACAAACCCGCAGAACTCTGAGCCGGAGGGGCGGCATGGCAGCCCAGCGCCGCTGCACTGCGGTGCCGCGCTCGGACTGCATCGTCGTGCACGCAACAATGGCGCGCGCGCGCGCGAGAAGGGGACAGACAGAACAGCACAGCCGTTGTCTGAGCGTGGAGTTGCCCGTCTGGCCGCCAACAACACAAAAAATGCGCGACTCGGCGCCTTTGTGCAACAATTGGAACACGGCCTATGTCGTTCGAAGTGCAGAGTGGACTGAGCCCCCTGTGGCAGTGCGTGCTTATCCTCAGCCACGCGCACACACACCCGCGCGCGCACACAAATGGCGCAACATCAACAACATAAACATCAAGAACAACAACAACAACAAGAACAACAACAAGAACAACAACAACAACAGGAACAACAACAACAACAACAACAATGAGAACAACACAAGAACACCACCAGCCCCACCTATTCCCCTGCCCCTCACCACCACCAACAACAGGAACCCACCAACGACCAACGACCACAACACAACACAACACAACACAACACAACACAACACAACACAACACAACACAACACAACACAACACAACACAACACAACACAACACACTGAGTACTCCCCAGCTCTACTCACGGGCTGGGTGCCGGGTGCGAAGCCCCCGACGACAGGGCCCGGGCACTGCCAATAGGCGGTGTACTAACAGTGTCGGGTGCGCGCACGTCCCAGTGCCAAGCACCATCCCCAGGGACCCCGCGGCCCCTAGTACCGGCCGCCTTGGCCCTGGGAACGGTCAGCGACCCCCCGTAGAGGACGGCTGACCAAGCCTCCCCCTCCTCTCTTCCCCTACGCGCCCGCCCACGCACCGAGCCCAAACCGAAGCCCAGACACGCGCCCCTCCTGGCGCTCCTGCCCCAAGCCCCCCCACGGCCGCCCCTCCGCATGCCCCGTCGGCCCCTCCCCCCTGTGCTGCCTCCTCTCCTTGCCCCCCGCTGCCTCACCCATCCCAAAACCCTCCCTGACCCTACTCCTCTTGCAGGCTGGCAGCGCCTGAGCGGCGCGCCCCCAGGGCCCCGCATCGGCGGCCGGCCGCGTGAGGGTGTCAGCCACACCGAGGAGGCCCCTATGCGGGGGCTTCAATGGCGCAACAGGGTCAACGGGGGTATGATGGGTGTGTGAGTGGGTAAGATTTTATGAGAGACAGTCTATGAGAATGAGTTTATGAGAAACGGTCCCTGTCCCCGTCCGGCTGGACGCCCCGGTATCGGTATCCAACATCCTTTAGGTACGGTATAAGGCCCCCCGGCCACCACCCCGGCGCCAACACCAGGGAGGGCGTCCGGGAGGGGTAACAGCCCCCGATCCCTCAAAGGCAGCCCCAAAGGTGAGCGCACCACTGGCGGGGCATGTCTGCGGGGTAAACAAATGCGCTGAGTAAAACCCTAATGTAATAATTAGTGCCTACTGCCATAAGTAATGCTTAACCGGGTAAAACGGCCCTCTCCCGGTGCCGGTTTAGTGCGCAGCCCCCAGAGCCGGACCCGACCGGCCGTACTGAGGCGAGCCCAGCAATGGGTATGGCAGGCCAGACTTTAAGTGCTGGTAGCCACGCCTCAGTACACTCCGTGGGCTCATAAGGCCCACGGGGGCCCCAAACAGCGTTACGTTCGGGAGTTAAGCCCCGGCGGTGTTTGGGGTTGTTCCTGGTTAAGAGGACTCACGTTGAGTCCCAGATACTGTTACCCCGGGGTTATGACCCCCGGTACTGCCTGCTTACTTGCCTGCTGCTGCTAAGAGGTAGGAGGGAGTACCCACGGGTCCTGCCGGAGGCTCCGAACACCCCCTGTGCTGGGCTCCCCGTCCCCCCCAGGCCGGTGCGCCCGGTTCTCTGAAGATACTGGCCCCCCACTGGCCTGGCAGGAGGCTCCGAACACCCCCTGGGCAGGACTCCCCGTCCCCCCCGGGCCGGTGCGCCCGGTTCTCTGAAGAAGATGGCCCCCCCTTGGCCTGGCAGGAGACTCCGAACACCCCCTGGGCAGGACTCCCCGTCCCCCCCGGGCCGGTGCGCCCGGTTCTCTGAAGAAGATGGCCCCCCATTGGCCTGGCAGGAGGCTCCGAACACCCCCTGGGCAGGACTCCCCGTCCCCCCCCGGCCGGTGCGCCCGGTTCTCTGAAGAAGATGGCCCCCCATTGGCCTGGCAGGAGACTCCGAACACCCCCTGGGCGGGACTCCCCGTCCCCCCCAGGCCGGTGCGCCCGGTTCTCTGAAGAAAATGGCCCCCCATTGGCCTGGCAGGAGGCTCCGAACACCCCCTGGGCAGGACTCCCCGTCCCCCCCGGGCCGGTGCGCCCGGTTCTCTGAAGAAGATGGCCCCCCCTTGGCCTGGCAGGAGACTCCGAACACCCCCTGGGCAGGACTCCCCGTCCCCCCCGGGCCGGTGCGCCCGGTTCTCTGAAGAAGATGGCCCCCCATTGGCCTGGCAGGAGGCTCCGAACACCCCCTGGGCAGGACTCCCCGTCCCCCCCGGGCCGGTGCGCCCGGTTCTCTGAAGAAGATGGCCCCCCATTGGCCTGGCAGGAGACTCCGAACACCCCCTGGGCGGGACTCCCCGTCCCCCCCAGGCCGGTGCGCCCGGTTCTCTGAAGAAAATGGCCCCCCATTGGCCTGGCAGGAGGCTCCGAACACCCCCTGGGCAGGACTCCCCGTCCCCCCTGGGCCGGTGCGCCCGGTTCTCCGAAGATACTGGCCCCCCACTGGCCTGGCAGGAGGCTCCGAACACCCCCTGGGCAGGACTCCCTGTCCCCCCCGGGCCGGTGCGGCCGGTTCTCTGAAGAAGATGGCCCCCCCATTGGCCTGGCAGGAGACTCCGAACACCCCCTGGGCAGGACTCCCCGTCCCCCCCGGGCCGGTGCGCCCGGTTCTCTGAAGAAGATGGCCCCCCATTGGCCTGGCAGGAGGCTCCGAACACCCCCTGGGCAGGGCTGCCCGCCCCCCCCGGGCCGGTGCGCCCGGTTCTCTGAAGAAGATGGCCCCCCACTGGCCTGGCAGGAGACTCCGAACACCCCCTGGGCAGGACTCCCCGTCCCCGCCGGGCCGGTGCGCCCGGTTCTCTGAAGAAGATGGCCCCCCTTTGGCCTGGCAGGAGACTCCGAACACCCCCTGGGCAGGACTCCCCGTCCCCCCCAGGCCGGTGCGCCCGGTTCTCTGAAGAAGATGGCCCCCCATTGGCCTGGCAGGAGGCTCCGAACACCCCCTGGGCAGGACTCCCCGTCCCCCCCGGGCCGGTGCGCCCGGTTCTCTGAAGAAGATGGCCCCCCATTGGCCTGGCAGGAGACTCCGAACACCCCCTGGGCAGGACTCCCCGTCCCCCCCGGGCCGGTGCGCCCGGTTCTCCGAAGATACTGGCCCCCCACTGGCCTGGCAGGAGGCTCCGAACACCCCCTGGGCAGGACTCCCCGTCCCCCCCAGGCCGGTGCGCCCGGTTCTCCGAAGATACTGGCCCCCCACTGGCCTGGCAGGAGGCTCCGAACACCCCCTGGGCAGGACTCCCCGTCCCCCCCGGGCCGGTGCGGCCGGTTCTCTGAAGAAGATGGCCCCCCCATTGGCCTGGCAGGAGGCTCCGAACACCCCCTGGGCAGGACTCCCCGTCACCCCCGGGCCGGTGCGCCCGGTTCTCTGAAGAAGATGGCCCCCCATTGGCCTGGCAGGAGGCTCCGAACACCCCCTGGGCAGGGCTCCCCGTCCCCCCCGGGCCGGTGCGCCCGGTTCTCTGAAGAAGATGGCCCCCCACTGGCCTGGCAGGAGACTCCGAACACCCCCTGGGCAGGACTCCCCGTCCCCCCCGGGCCGGTGCGCCCGGTTCTCTGAAGAAGATGGCCCCCCTTTGGCCTGGCAGGAGGCTACGAACACCCCCTGGGCAGGACTCCCCGTCCCCCCCGGGCCGGTGCGCCCGGTTCTCTGAAGAAGATGGCCCCCCCATTGGCCTGGCAGGAGGCTCCGAACACCCCCTGGGCAGGACTCCCCGTCCCCCCCGGGCCGGTGCGCCCGGTTCTCTGAAGAAGATGGCCCCCCATTGGCCTGGCAGGAGGCTCCGAACACCCCCTGGGCAGGGCTCCCCGCCCCCCCCGGGCCGGTGCGCCCGGTTCTCTGAAGAAGATGGCCCCCCACTGGCCTGGCAGGAGACTCCGAACACCCCCTGGGCAGGACTCCCCGTCCCCCCCGGGCCGGTGCGCCCGGTTCTCTGAAGAAGATGGCCCCCCTTTGGCCTGGCAGGAGGCTCCGAACACCCCCTGGGCAGGACTCCCCGTCCCCCCCGGGCCGGTGCGGCCGGTTCTCTGAAGAAGATGGCCCCCCATTGGCCTGGCAGGAGGCTCCGAACACCCCCTGGGCAGGACTCCCCGTCCCCCCCGGGCCGGTGCGCCCGGTTCTCTGAAGAAGATGGCCCCCCATTGGCCTGGCAGGAGGCTCCGAACACCCCCTGGGCAGGACTCCCCGTCCCCCCCGGGCCGGTGCGCCCGGTTCTCTGAAGAAGATGGCCCCCCATTGGCCTGGCAGGAGGCTCTGAACACCCCCTGGGCTGGGCTCCCTGTCCCCCCCAGGCCGGTGCGCCCGGTTCTCCGAAGATACTGGCCCCCCACTGGCCTGGCAGGAGGCTCCGAACACCCCCTGGGCAGGACTCCCCGTCCCCCCCGGGCCGGTGCGCCCGGTTCTCTGAAGAAGATGGCCCCCCCTTGGCCTGGCAGGAGACTCCGAACACCCCCTGGGCAGGACTCCCCGTCCCCCCCGGGCCGGTGCGCCCGGTTCTCTGAAGAAGATGGCCCCACATTGGCCTGGCAGGAGGCTCCGAACACCCCCTGGGCAGGACTCCCCGTCCCCCCCGGGCCGGTGCGCCCGGTTCTCTGAAGAAGATGGCCCCCCATTGGCCTGGCAGGAGGCTCCGAACACCCCCTGGGCAGGACTCCCCGTCCCCCCCGGGCCGGTGCGCCCGGTTCTCTGAAGAAGATGGCCCCCCATTGGCCTGGCAGGAGGCTCCGAACACCCCCTGGGCAGGACTCCCCGTCCCCCCCGGGCCGGTGCGCCCGGTTCTCTGAAGGAGATGGCCCCCCATTGGCCTGGCAGGAGGCTCCGAACACCCCCTGGGCTGGGCTCCCTGTCCCCCCCGGGCCGGTGCGCCCGGTTCTCCGAAGATACTGGCCCCCCACTGGCCTGGCAGGAGGCTCCGAACACCCCCTGGGCAGGACTCCCCGTCCCCCCCGGGCCGGTGCGCCCGGTTCTCCGAAGATACTGGCCCCCCACTGGCCTGGCAGGAGGCTCCGAACACCCCCTGGGCAGGACTGCCCGTCCCCCCCGGGCCGGTGCGCCCGGTTCTCTGAAGAAGATGGCCCCCCTTTGGCCTGGCAGGAGGCTCCGAACACCCCCTGGGCAGGACTCCCCGTCCCCCCCGGGCCGGTGCGGCCGGTTCTCTGAAGAAGATGGCCCCCCATTGGCCTGGCAGGAGGCTCCGAACACCCCCTGGGCAGGACTCCCCGTCCCCCCCGGGCCGGTGCGCCCGGTTCTCGGAAGATTCTGGCCCCCCACTGGCCTGGCAGGAGGCTCCGAACACCCCCTGGGCAGGACTCCCCGTCCCCCCCGGGCCGGTGCGCCCGGTTCTCTGAAGAAGATGGCCCCCCATTGGCCTGGCAGGAGGCTCCGAACACCCCCTGGGCAGGACTCCCCGTCCCCCCCGGGCCGGTGCGCCCGGTTCTCTGAAGAAGATGGCCCCCCATTGGCCTGGCAGGAGGCTCCGAACACCCCCTGGGCAGGGCTCCCCGCCCCCCCCGGGCCGGTGCGCCCGGTTCTCTGAAGAAGATGGCCCCCCACTGGCCTGGCAGGAGACTCCGAACACCCCCTGGGCAGGACTCCCCGTCCCCCCCGGACCGGTGCGCCCGGTTCTCTGAAGAAGATGGCCCCCCATTGGCCTGGCAGGAGACTCCGAACACCCCCTGGGCAGGACTCCCCGTCCCCCCCGGGCCGGTGCGCCCGGTTCTCTGAAGAAGATGGCCCCCCACTGGCCTGGCAGGAGGCTCCGAACACCCCCTGGGCTGGGCTCCCCGTCCCCCCCAGGCCGGTGCGCCCGGTTCTCCGAAGATACTGGCCCCCCACTGGCCTGGCAGGAGGCTCCGAACACCCCCTGGGCAGGACTCCCCGTCCCCCCCGGGCCGGTGCGGCCGGTTCTCTGAAGAACATGGCCCCCCCATTGGCCTGGCAGGAGGCTCCGAACACCCCCTGGGCAGGACTCCCCGTCCCCCCCGGGCCGGTGCGCCCGGTTCTCTGAAGAAGATGGCCCCCCATTGGCCTGGCAGGAGGCTCCGAACACCCCCTGGGCAGGGCTCCCCGCCCCCCCCGGGCCGGTGCGCCCGGTTCTCTGAAGAAGATGGCCCCCCACTGGCCTGGCAGGAGACTCCGAACACCCCCTGGGCAGGACTCCCCGTCCCCCCCGGGCCGGTGCGCCCGGTTCTCTGAAGAAGATGGCCCCCCTTTGGCCTGGCAGGAGGCTCCGAACACCCCCTGGGCAGGACTCCCCGTCCCCCCCGGGCCGGTGCGGCCGGTTCTCTGAAGAAGATGGCCCCCCATTGGCCTGGCAGGAGGCTCCGAACACCCCCTGGGCAGGACTCCCCGTCCCCCCCGGGCCGGTGCGCCCGGTTCTCTGAAGAAGATGGCCCCCCATTGGCCTGGCAGGAGGCTCCGAACACCCCCTGGGCAGGACTCCCCGTCCCCCCCGGGCCGGTGCGCCCGGTTCTCTGAAGAAGATGGCCCCCCATTGGCTTGGCAGGAGGCTCTGAACACCCCCTGGGCTGGGCTCCCTGTCCCCCCCGGGCCGGTGCGCCCGGTTCTCCGAAGATACTGGCCCCCCACTGGCCTGGCAGGAGGCTCCGAACACCCCCTGGGCAGGACTCCCCGTCCCCCCCGGGCCGGTGCGCCCGGTTCTCTGAAGAAGATGGCCCCCCCTTGGCCTGGCAGGAGACTCCGAACACCCCCTGGGCAGGACTCCCCGTCCCCCCCGGGCCGGTGCGCCCGGTTCTCTGAAGAAGATGGCCCCACATTGGCCTGGCAGGAGGCTCCGAACACCCCCTGGGCAGGACTCCCCGTCCCCCCCGGGCCGGTGCGCCCGGTTCTCTGAAGAAGATGGCCCCCCATTGGCCTGGCAGGAGACTCCGAACACCCCCTGGGCAGGACTCCCCGCCCCCCCAGGCCGGTGCGCCCGGTTCTCCGAAGATACTGGCCCCCCACTGGCCTGGCAGGAGGCTCCGAACACCCCCTGGGCAGGACTCCCCGTCCCCCCCGGGCCGGTGCGCCCGGTTCTCCGAAGATACTGGCCCCCCACTGGCCTGGCAGGAGGCTCCGAACACCCCCTGGGCAGGACTCCCCGTCCCCCCCGGGCCGGTGCGCCCGGTTCTCTGAAGAAGATGGCCCCCCATTGGCCTGGCAGGAGGCTCCGAACACCCCCTGGGCAGGACTCCCCGTCCCCCCTGGGCCGGTGCGCCCGGTTCTCGGAAGATACTGGCCCCCCACTGGCCTGGCAGGAGGCTCCGAACACCCCCTGGGCAGGACTCCCCGTCCCCCCCGGGCCGGTGCGCCCGGTTCTCTGAAGAAGATGGCCCCCCCTTGGCCTGGCAGGAGGCTCCGAACACCCCCTGGGCAGGACTCCCCGTCCCCCCCGGGCCGGTGCGCCCGGTTCTCTGAAGAAGATGGCCCCCCATTGGCCTGGCAGGAGGCTCCGAACACCCCCTGGGCAGGGCTCCCCGCCCCCCCCGGGCCGGTGCGCCCGGTTCTCTGAAGAAGATGGCCCCCCACTGGCCTGGCAGGAGACTCCGAACACCCCCTGGGCAGGACTCCCCGTCCCCCCCGGGCCGGTGCGCCCGGTTCTCTGAAGAAGATGGCCCCCCTTTGGCCTGGCAGGAGGCTCCGAACACCCCCTGGGCAGGACTCCCCGTCCCCCCCAGGCCGGTGCGCCCGGTTCTCTGAAGAAGATGGCCCCCCATTGGCCTGGCAGGAGGCTCCGAACACCCCCTGGGCAGGACTCCCCGTCCCCCCCGGGCCGGTGCGCCCGGTTCTCTGAAGAAGATGGCCCCCCATTGGCCTGGCAGGAGGCTCCGAACACCCACTGGGCAGGACTCCCCGTCCCCCCCGGGCCGGTGCGCCCGGTTCTCTGAAGAAGATGGCCCCCGATTGGCCTGGCAGGAGGCTCCGAACACCCCCTGGGCAGGACTCCCCGTCCCCCCCGGGCCGGTGCGCCCGGTTCTTTGAAGAAGATGGCCCCCCATTGGCCTGGCAGGAGGCTCCGAACACCCCCTGGGCAGGACTCCCCGTCCCCCCCGGGCCGGTGCGCCCGGTTCTCTGAAGAAGATGGCCCCCCATAGGCCTGGCAGGAGGCTCCGAACACCCCCTGGGCAGGACTCCCCGTCCCCCCCGGGCCGGTGCGCCCGGTTCTCTGACAACGGCGGCCTCCCATAGGCCTGGCAGGAGGCTCCGAACACCCCCTGGGCAGGACTCCCCGTCCCCCTTAGCCAGGTGCGCCCGGCTTCAGGGGAAACAATGGCTCCCCACGAGCCTAGCGGAGGGCTCTAACCACCCCTTGGGCTGGACTCCCCGCCCCCTCAGGCTGGTCTGTAGAGGGTGACAGCCCCCCCACGGGCCTAGCAGGATGCCCCGACCACCCCACTGGGCTGAGCACCCCCCTGCTCCCCCCGGCCGGGAGTGCCCGGTGGACGTGGAGGCGCAACCCCCCGGCAACAGATCTCCCCCCCCCCGGACCCAGGTGCCCCAGTGTGCGAGGCAGCAGCCAACGAGTAGCGCGCAGGGGCGCGTTTCCGGATAGATTCTAGTGTACGGGCCCGTAAGGCCGGCCGCCGAAGGCCACCAACGCGCCAGCGAGAGCAGGTTCCGGCGCCTGAGAACTGGGCGACCCGGAGGAAGGGATGCGCAGTGCCCATGCATGGGCTTCCGGCCTGCGACTCCCTGCTCTTGCTCTGCAGCCCAGTGACACAACATGTTCCCGTCGACGCCCGCAACTCCTTACATGCAGCGCCCTCCTATCCCCGGAGGCCCGCCTGCACCACACCCCGCGGGGTCCCCGGCTTTTGCCGTCCCCCCCCTCCCCCACTATACCCACACCCCATACGCGCCCCACCAACCGCTCGTGGAGGTTCACTCCCAGCCAGCGTACCCCGCCTATTACCTGCGGGAGCCGCGGTATGGGCTTCCCCCGCCCCCCCCGCCGCCCTCGCCGCTCCCGACAGTACCGCCCCCGGACCACCGTGACCTGGAGTTGGCCTACCTACGGGGCCACGTGGCAGGCCTGGACCGCCGCACCGAGGGGCCTCCGCCCCCTAAGGAGGCGGCGCAGAGGGCGCCCCCGGCGCCGCAGGGCCCTGCCCCCGACGCGGTCGGCGAGGCAACGCCGGCACTGCTGCTGGCACCGGCGAGGGAGACGGGGCCCAGGCAGGACCGCCGGCCCCCGGCACCTACGGAGCCGCCACGCCGGCCCCAGGGCGCAACCTACCGGAGGTCCCGCTCCCCCAGACGGGACCTACGCGACGATCGCCGAGACCACGGCCGTACAAGCCCTGGTAGAGGAGGCCGCACGGCCCACCGCCGGCCCTACCGCTCCCCAGAGCGGTACTACCAGCGCCGGTCCGAGGAGCGCCCCTCCGGACACCGAGCCCCCGCCGCTAGAGGTAGAGACCATACCCCCGACCGCCGGGATAACCGCTCCCGTCGTGACCCGCCTGGATCAGCCCCCGGGCCGGGCCGGGAGCGACGAGACCCCGACGACCGGCGCCGGTACCGCTCCCCCAGTCCGGATACCGCTAGACGCCTGAGGTATGATGCGCCAGATACGGGGCGCCGGCCGCAGTGGGAGCCCCGTACGGCTCCTGACGCCCAACCCCCGCATGTCCCGCATGTCCCGAGGGACAAGCCCCCGCGCAAGCGGCAGCGCCATAACAAGGAAGGCGGACGGCCTGCGGCGCAGTCGCCCGCGGGCACCCCGCACAGGCTACCGGTGCACGCTCTGGCGGGGACCCAAACGACGCCGGGCCTCCTGGCCCCCTGTGCACAGCAGGCACGACTGCCACAGGACGGCGCCCCCCGCACGCCCCAGAAGCACCGTACCGGTGTCACGCAAACCACCCCGGGCCTCCGGGGCCCGGGCTACGCCTCCCCGAGCGGGGCAATGAAAGCCCCCCAGCAGCCCCGCGCCGCGGACCCACCGACCGTCCTGCACATCCGGTGCCTCCCTACAGGGTGGTCCCGCCGTCACCTGGCGGACCGTTTCATGTGGCTGGATGGGGCGGAGGGGGTGGCGGAGGCCTTTTATGGAGGAGAAAACCACGGGTACCTGACCTTCCGCGCCCACACACAGGCGCTGGCGGCGTGTGCAGTAGTCAGCGCTGCCCTGGGTACGGTAGCGCCCCCGCCCGGCCGCCTGCCGGCGGCAGTCCACTGTGTCAACCGCAGTGTCATCCGGGACCTCACCGTGCACACACAGCGGGACGCCCCGGGCGAGGAGCGGCACGACACGCCGTCCGCCGGGGCTGCCCCCCCGCGCATGGACCGCCCCTCCCTCACCGAGGATGACGTCCGGCGCCTCATAGCCGATGCCGTGGGCGGAACGCAGCAGGTGGTACATCCGCGGCCGCAGGAGCCCGCCCGGGCGCCCACAGCCGACGCGGTCGGTGGCGCCGGCCGCCCCCTACCCCGAGGCCCCCCTCCGGCGCAACAGGCGCCCATCTCCCGGGAAAGAGACCCAGCGTTGCCCGGGGGCGGGGCAGCCCCTGAGCGAAGCCCAGAGGTCACCGCGGCTCGGGTGAGCCCGCCTGCGCGGCCGCGAGCCGCAGCCAAAGGCCGTACCAGCC
Organism: Eutreptiella sp. 'Long Island Sound 2002'; assembly: GCA_964036045.1. Lineage (NCBI taxonomy): Eukaryota > Euglenozoa > Euglenophyceae > Eutreptiales > Eutreptiaceae > Eutreptiella > Eutreptiella sp. 'Long Island Sound 2002'. The sequence continues at coordinate 2,305,157 of OZ038400.1, read as the reverse complement.
AGCTTAGCCGGCGTGTCCTGGCGGCTACCGGGACGCCTAGTGACCCCGGCCAACCGGCTGCCGGGCATGCCAGCGCAGGGCCCCACCGGTCCGGCCCCTCGGATGTGGCAGCTGAAGGCGTGTCCCAGGACCTCTTGGGCGCGGATTGCCGGGAGGAGGGCCATCAGCAAGCCCTTGCCAGCGCCCCAGAGGCCCCTGCGGCCCGCCCCCAGGCGCCTGCTGGCAACCCCATGACCGCCCAGGCCCACGACGGTGCTGAGGCCTCAGCTCCCCCGACGGGGGGCCACCCCCTGGAGGGACCCGCCCTGGATCGGTGTACAGTCTGTCGCTTCTGGCGCCCCAGCCCATGCGACCAGTGCCCCCCGCAGGGAGCCCCCCAGGAGGAAGACAAGGCTGCGGAGCTGGCCCCGGAAGGAGAACGGGAGCTAGGGCCCCGTGAGACCTCGCCCGCTCTCGAAACTCCCACTTCGCACGCGGCGGATGACCCTCCGCCCCCCCCCCATCGATGTGGATGCGTCCCAGGGCACGGCCACCCAGCTGGCTGGCCTCCTGGATGATGAAGCGGGCGCCCTCAGCCCGCTGGAGCCCCTACCGCCGGCGGTAGAGTTGGATGACGACCCTGCACCGCCGGCAGCCGGCCGCGCCGACAGCCCGCCGGGCGAGCTGGGCCCGCACGAGTCCCGCCTGGCGGCGCTCATCGCCGATACTGCCCTGGAGGAGGCGAACCCCTGCAGGGCCCTGGACGTCGCTGTCTTCCTGGACAGCGAACGCCTGTCGGCGGTGGGACGCCGCATGCGGGCGACGGGCCAGGACACCACCCCCGTCCCCGGCCCCCATTCCCCGGAGGGAGACGGCCTCCCTCCCCTCCTGGCCCAGTATGCAAAGAGGACCCGCGAGCTGCTCCAGCTCGGGGGCTATACCCTGGGGGTCCCCTCCTTCTCCCTCTCCAGCTGGGAGAGAGATGCCATCCCGGCTCCTCACCCGCCGGGACTTGGGATCACGGTGTATTACGTGATCGAGGGGAGGGTGCAGCTCCGCCTCCCCACCCCCGAGGGCGGCTCGCGCCCAGGGTGGTGGCTCCAGGCCGTGGCATATGCGTATGCCTGGTCTGCCCCACCCCCGCCCCGGGCGGTCCCCCCGGATACCAGGGCCCTGGTGCTGATATGCCAGTGCCCGGTACATGTCCCCCGGGGCACGCCGGCCACCGCCCCCCCCCCGGTCCAAATCTGCGTCAAGCGCGGGGACCGGTACACCCCAGTCGACACGGCGAGCATGGACCTCGGGGACCACAGGGCCACCCTCACCCCACCCGGAGGCAACCCCCTGGCCATCGCTACGCCCATGGTGGCCAGGGCCACCTACGACAGGGCTCGGGGGGGACTCGTCATCGTCCCCTCGGCCCTGGGGGCCCAGCAGCTCCGCGACGCCGACTGGAAGGGATGGAGCGCCTCGTGGGTTAGCTACGCCCGGGCCCTCCAGCCGGCCAAGCCGGTCGGCTTCAAGGTCCTGGGGGCGCAGGTCCCGGCCCTACGAGACTGGGTGCTCCCCAGGCTCACGGGCGAACGGCCAGCGGGGACTCCCTCCCTGACCACGGTGTTTGGCCTCATCGGGCGTGACCTGCGGGCAGCCCAGGAGGCAGCTGGCGGCTCGGCCACACACGCCGACCCCCAGGGCGGGCCCACTTCCTCAGAGCCGGACCCGGAGCCGGAGCACCCCACTCCCTCGCAATCCCAGAATTGAGGGCACCCCGGAGGACGTGCACGCTGTGGGGTACCTGTGGCTCAACGTCCGGGGCCGGTACCTCCGGCAACGCCTCCTGGCGCAAGCCCTGCACATGGCAGCGCGCCGCCCTACCCTCCTCATCCTGGCTGAGGCCCAGTCCCGGGCAGGCCCCGAGGACCCCCCCTTCCAGGACTACGCCCGTCACGTCGTGCTCCCCGCCCAAGGCAAGACGGGGGCGGGCCTGGAAGTATACGTCCGCACCGGGACAACCACCCGGGCTTCCCTCCTCTGGGGCGCGGAGGATGCCAACGCCCTCCTCATGGAGGTCCTCACCCCGTGGGGTCGGCATCATGTGCTGGCAGCCCATGCCCCCAAGATCAGCATAGGCGTGGAGCCTTACGTGAGATGGTGGGCCGCCGTCTGGAGGGAGGTCACCTGCCTGGTCGACCCGACGACCGTGCTGGTTGTCACGGACACCAACTCGGCGGCCCGACCGGCAGATAGAGGGACCCCGCGCCCCGAGGACACGGGCTACCGCACGTTCCTGAGGGCCTTCAACCTCAGGGACTTAGTGGACCTTCACCCGGTCCCGCAGGACACATACTCCTGCTTCCGGGGGGCCGCGCGCTCCCGCATCGACACAGCCGCCTGCCACAGCGAGGCGCAGTTCACCATCGCCTCGTACCACTACTGGGCGAGCACCCTCCTCTCGGACCACCACGTCCCCCTCCTTCTCACCGTCGCCTTCCCGGTGAACCGGCTGGACAAGCCCAGCCCCCATACGGTCTCCCGCACCCCGGAGTACCACCTGGGCCCAGTGGCCCTGTCCCCGGCCGACACGGCCGATTTCCACAACTCAGTACTCCGCAGGAGGGCCGTGGACCCCCAGCTGGCCCCGAATCGGTGGCTGAAAGGCCTGCAAAGGGCCATCTACGATTGGGCCCACGCCACGGGCAGGGTCCGAGCCCTCCGCTTCCGGCGGTACCGCCTCAAGACGCGCCCGGCGGAGCGAGCTCCCCCCTCGCGGGCTCCCCAGCCGCCCTTCCCAGCGCGCAGCATGCTCCCCACGGTGGGGCGTTTCACAGTGATGGCCCAGAGCATATTGGGCACCTCAGTGACGGCGGGGCACGCCCTCAAGCGGAGCCTAGTGGCCTTGGGGGAAGCCCAGCGCCAGCAGAGCCTCCGGGGGGTGAAACGCAGGGCCCTCCGACGCAAGCAGGAAACCCTCAACTTGAAGCGCACCCCGGAGCAGTGGAGGGAGGTGCAGCGTCGTAGCAGGGGCCCCCCGCGCGATGTCTCGGAAATCCCCCTGGACAGCAAGGCGCTCCTCAACCCCAGGGAGACGTTGTCCGCCCTGTACTTGAGCCGCCTACGGCTCCAGGGCCATAGCTACCGGATCCGGGATGACCCCGACCGATGGGCCCACTTCCAGAGGTACCTGGGGCTCCTGCCGCAGCATGCCCCGCCAGCCCGCGGCGACTATGTCCAGCCCCGCCACCTCTGGGAGGTGCAGTCGGGGAAGGCCCGCGGCCCCGACCTCCGCCTACCCGAAGCGGACGTCTGCATCGATATAGCTTGGTACCGACACCTGACGGAGGCGGACGAGAAGACCCTGTGCACCGTGGTGCGCAGCCCCCCAGTCAGCCGCACGGTGGGCAGGCGGGGGCGGGTTACCTTGCTCCTAAAAAACCCGGACCAGCCGGTCCAGGAGGCGAACCTCCGGGGGATAACCATCTCCTCCCACGTCTCCAAACTCGAGCCCACGGCCTTCCATGCCGTGGCGACAGCCGTCTACGAGCGGGCCCTGGGGGGCCCCTGCCTAGTGGGGGGCATGCGGGGGATATCCCTCCAGGAGGTCGTCCGCACGGTGCACATGAAGCTGGACCTGGCCAGGCTTCAAAACCGGATAGTGGACGTCCTGATCACGGATCTCGCGAAATTCTTCGACGTGATCGCGCAGGACATTCACCCTATAGTGGGAGCCCGGGTGGGCCTGGGAGAGGCCGACCACCTCGCCACCCATACCGAGGGTTTCTCCTACACCCTGCCCTTGGGCCCCTGGCAGTCCCACACCCTGACGCAACTCCTGGGTACGCCCCAGGGTACCGTCCAGGGGGTCCATGCGGGGGCGACGGCGGCGCTCCCTTTCTTGCGATACATGGACATCGCATACCGGTCCTCGGCGGTAGAGCCCTTCCGCTTCCCGGGACTCATGTGGGTGGACGACACGATCGTCCTCTTGGAGCGGGGCGATTCCCACCCCATACAGGGGGTCCTATTGGATCAGCGGGTATACTACCAGGGAGTCCTGCGGGTGGACGTCCTTGACCGCAAGATCCAGCACGGCTCCACGTCAGACCCGCGGCCCCTACGGTGGCCTACGCCAGCAGCCGTGGCCCGCCACCTAGGCCGCGCGTGGGTGACGAGTACCCCGGACCAGCGGCGGGAGGCACTGGCAGGGGCCCCGGAGATACAGCCCTCCAGGGTCCTCCGATATATGGGAACCGACATTTACCTCCAGGGGGCGCCTACGGCCCCCCGCAACCTGCCGGAGGTCAGGGCGGAGCTCTGGACACAGCTCCGCCCCCAGCGGCTCTCCCCGGACGCGGCCATGATGGTACTCATGGCCAAGCTCCCGAGCAAGCTGCTCCCCCTGGCCAGCGTGTACCGCCCCACGGCCAAGGTACACGTGGCAAACGATGCTCTCATGGTGCGAGCATACAAGCACGTGACGGGCATCTCCCGCCACGCTCATACCGACGCGCTCTGGGGACCCTGGGAGCATGGGTGCCAGGGTCTCACTCGGTCGGAGCACTCGTGGCAGGCGGCGGTAGTACGAGAGTGGGTTCGGCAAGGGGCCTGGGCCAAGCAGGAGTTCCGGGACTCCCAGGCCTACTCCCTGCAAACGCACCAGGCGCTCAGGGGGGGCTGCCCGGCGGTGCTTACCCCGGGGCAGTACACGCATCACCCCAAGTGCCCCCACCTCATAGCCACGCTGCAGCGGGTCGTGGATGAGGTGGCTCTGCCCATGTGGATGCCGGGCCAGTGCTCAGGGACCACCCCCATCCTGGTCCGAGGTCCCGGTGGGCCGCGATCGGCGGCAGCGGCGGCCCCTGCCCCCCGGGTGGAGGTGTACACGACTCTGTATGGCGCCGTCGCGCAGGTGGTCGTCCCCCCGACGGTGTACGAAACGGTACAGGCCCTGGGCTACCATCACCTCGGCGACCTCTACACAGAGAATCACCAGGTGCTACCGGAGCGAGCCCTGAAGAGACGAGCGCCAGCCCGCAAGGGGATCCCGGGGCTACGTGCGTGGCTGGCCCGCCACGCTGCGGTACTGGTCCCGCTCCTGAGGGAACCCACGCCGCGATGGCAAGCGGCACCCAAGGACTGGGTCCCGAGGGCCGTGCCCATCTATCAGGCGGAAGTCATAGTGGGGGGCCGGGCGGCCAAAACCACCCGAATGGAGACGATATACCATAGGGGGCAGCCCCTCCGGATGACCGCGGCCCTGCAGGACACCATGGAGACCGCGGGCTGGGCGCCAGAACCCCGGGTGTGCCAGCAGCCCCCGGGCACCCTGCCCAGCGACACCAGGCTCCACCGCCTCCTGGTGGCCCTCCTGGATATCCAAGTGCAGGTGGATGCGCCACTGCACGCCCAGCTGTGGGGCGACCACCGGCATGAGTCCCTGGCCCAGCTCCAGCGCACTGGGGTCAGGGCGCCCACCGTCGTGTGGACGACAGCCCCCCCGACTGCCGCCTACTGGAACTGGGCCAGCACATCGCAGGCCCCTCTCGTGACGGTCACCTCGACGCTGCCGCCGTTTCCGTGGATCGCCATAGCCCCGGCGGCGGTGGCGCGCTTCCAATATCCAGCGGAGTGCATGGCGCACAAATGCCCGGGGCACCCGCACAAGGGGCCCCTCTATTACTCCCTCAATACGGTGGGGTCAGTGCCAGCGGAGCTACACCAGGCCCTGCGCACCCACCTCAGGGAGCACCATGGGGACATGGCCCTCCTGGCGCCACACGGCCGGGCGACCAGCCCCCCGCGAGTGTTGGCCCCTGAGGCTCGCCCGGGCGTCTGGTTCCATGACCTGCCTGCGCTGGCGACCCTCCGAGGCAGTGTCGTGGCGGTGGATGCAGGGGCCACGCGGGCGGGTATGGCCATGGCCGGGGTCGTCCAGAGCGGGCCTGGGGAGTATCAGGCCCAGGTGGCCTCAGGAGTGGGCACCTCCCAGGAGGGGGAGGCGATGGCCCTCCTCTCGTATGCCCGCCGGCTGGCGACACAGCAGGGGGTTTACTGGCTGGTGCCGGACTCGGAGGCAGCAGTGGGGGCCCTCCACACGTACCAGGAAGGAGGGCACTGCGGAGATGGCATCCACCACCTCTACGCCACCGTCCTGGGGGGGCAGCGCCTCTCCCCGAGGTCTGCCATCAATGTGGTGACCACACCATCGCACTGGATCACGGACCTCAACGTCCGTGTGGACGCAGCGACGCGGGAGCCGCCGGAGGTAGACCTCACGTGGCTCCTCAGGCGCCCCTACTCATTTATCCCCCCAGTGCCCTTCCGCGACCAGTGCCAGCTCTCCCCGACGGCGCTGAGTGACTGGTTGCAGGACCGGGCCTCCATACCGGCGCAAGCCATCTACGAGGCCCGCTGGGGGGTAAACTTCATGCCAGGGGGGGGGCTCCCCTTGGACTGGTTCGACCACGACCAGCAGCGCCACATCACGGCGCATCGCATGGACAACGTCCCGACCATGGCCGTCCTAGCCCACCGTTCCTCCCACCGGGGCACGGTGCTGGATACAATGTGCCTCCTGTGCGGGACACAGCCCGAGACGGCGCCCCACCTGTGGGCCTGCTCGGCTCAATCGCACGAGTGGGGGCCAGCCCGCCGGCGCCTCGCAGCGTGGCTCGACCAAAAGGTGGGGCCACGGGCGGCCCCAGTGCGTCACCAGCTGTGGGAACCGACTGTGCTGGAGCAGTGGGCGGCAGCCCTGCGGACCCCCTCCATGCAGCTGGCCCACCTGGAGTGTACGGGGCCCCACTCGCTGGGCACGGAGTTCCTCCGCCACGTCGTGGAGGAGTCCATACGGATCTGGTACGCCCACGCCAAGGCGCGTGCCACACTGCTGAAGGCCCGCCTGGGCCCGGGCAGCACGATGGCGTGGGCGTTGCAGGAGCTGCGCCTGCACCAGCAAGCAGAAAGGGAAGGGGTGCAGCGGGAGCTCCTGGAATAAGCGCGGTCGCCAAAGGCGAACTCAGCACGTCTCCCCGACTCCCCCTCCCCCTGCCAAGGCCTACACACTTACGCACAGCGCGCACACAACACACACAGCCCAGCCCGTTTACCTGTACCCGTGGGTAGACATCCCGGCCTTTTGCCTTTTGGTAACAGCGCCTTCGGCACAACACAACACAACACAACACAACACAGCACAGCACAGCACAGCACAGCACAGCACTGGACTCCCCGTCCCCCCCAGGCCGGTGGGCCCGGTTCTCCGAAGATGACGCCTCCCCATGGGCCTTATAGGAGGCTGCGACCACCCCCTGGGCTGGACTCCCCGTCCCCCCCAGGCCGGTGGGCCCGGTTCTCCGAAGAAGACGCCTCCCCATGGGCCTTAAAGGAGGCTCCGACCACCCCCTGGGCTGGACTCTCCGTCCCCCCCAGGCCGGTGGGCCCGGTTCTCCGAAGATGCAATGCAGGAGCTGCACTGTCCACTGCCCCCAGGCAGTGAGGCAGTGCATTGCAGGAGTTGCACTGCCCACTGCCCCCAGGCAGTGGGGCAGTGCATTGCAGGAGTTGCACTGCCCACTGCCCCCAGGCAGTGGGGCAGTGCATTGCAGGAGTTGCACTGCCTACTGCCCCAGGGCAGTGAGGCACTGCATTGCAGGAGTTGCACTGCCCGCTGCCCCCAGGCAGTGAGGCAGTGCATTGCAGGAGTTACACTCCCTCACTGCCCCAGGGCAGTGAGGCAGTGCATTGCAGGAGTTGCACTGTCCACTGCCCCCAGGCAGTGAGGCAGTGCATTGCAGGAGTTGCACTGCCCACTGCCCCCAGGCAGTGAGGCAGTGCATTGCAGGAGTTGCACTGCCCACCGCCCCCAGGAGGAGGAGGAGGAGGAGGAGGAGGAGCGCCTGCCGCGGTCCCACGTACGGTGAGCCTTGGCGTCGTCCCTCGGGGGCCAAACGCAGGCTCTGCCGAGGGAGTCCTCCGTCTTACCTCCGCTAGAGCAAGACGAATCTCGTCGCACACCTGAGAACGCTCCTCCCAGCAGGCCGTCTGGGTCACAACGTCGGTGTACGACAACGCTACGGCTCGATCTGCTCTCCGGTCCCGGCCACCAACCGCTCCGACCTGTCCTGGATCCACCCGAGTAAGCGTTCCAAGATCAACGGGCACGGAAGATGTGGGTCTCCCGGGGCATCACCTCCGACTTAGAACGCCGCCAGACAAGGAGCGCGGTCCGGCACGACTGCGCGCAGCACCGGAGCGGTCCGGGCGCGTGAGGTCGAGGACGGGTCACGGGCGGGGACAGGGCCACGGGGCGGGCCGACCCATGGCCACCTGCATGTCCTTAAAGACCGTGCGGGGTCCTTGGGAAGCCGCAGTGAGGATGGCCGAGAACGCGGAATGTAGTGCGGCACACCACGAGGGGATCACATCTCCACAGAGGCCGGCCTCTAGGCTCCGTCCATTGCCACCGTAATGGATGGCCCAGAGGCGGCGTCGATCCGGGAGATGGGGGGCAAGCCCGTGCCGTCCGAGACTGTCCAAGATGATCACGTCATGGGCTTCCAGCTCAATCTCCCGCTGCACGGCCGGCGACATCTGGTTCGTCTCGTTGTACACATACAGGACGCGGTACGGACTGTGCTTGTTCCGGGTGGAGATGGCGGACTTCACCTTAGGGGCCAGGAGGAGGTCCCCTGATAGCCAGAGTCCTAGGAGGACGTCCCAGGCCGGCCACCTGCCCGAGCCGGGCGTTGGGGCCCAGTTGGCTACGTGATACCACTCTGGCGGTGGGTCGTTGGCGAGGGACTGGTTAACAGGGGCCCGCGGCAGGGGAGAGAGGTAGTCGGCAAGAGGTAGAACGGGCACCGCGTGCCGCCTATGTAGGAGAACGGTAGTGAGAACGACATCGCAGAGTAGGCGACGGAGACGCGCAGGACGCAGACCTCTGTGCAGCAGGGCATCCCTGTGTGGCGTGGAGATGGCTCCGAGGCGACCAACAGTGTAGGTTGCGACGGTGTGGTGGGCCGGGGAGCCATCCACAGCAAGTATGAACGGCTCGTCCCCCCAAAGGACGAGGGTGCCCCAAGCAGTGGGCGTACAGTGGCGCCAGGCATGGCACCTCTGAGAGAGTCGGGCCGCAAGCCACCGATGGTAGTGGGCGCGGATGAGCGGGTCTAGCGGGCACGAGAGGATATGGTCCCCGGAGGCGGGCATGGTGCAGAGGGGGCAGGACGTATCTCTTGGGGGGAACAGGGAGAGGCGGATGCCGGTGACCGTGAGGTGGTCCCCCCACGTGATGAGACCGTGGCTGACGATGTTGGCGTACTCGTTGAGGTCGGGGAGGTGTTGTGGCGGGGGGGACGCAGAGAAGGCGTGGTGGGAGGCGAGCAAGGCGCGGCGCGCGTGGGGCACGGCGTCGTGGACCTGGAGGCCCGCGTGGGAGAAGCAGACGCGGGGTTTCTGTAGGGGGCCGAGCCACCCCACGGCGTCCGGGCAATTGTCCGCAGCCTGCCCTGCCGCTTCGTCCACCCGGTCCAGCAGGGTATCGAGCCAGGTGCCGGCGATATGGGAATAGAGGTGATGGGGAGGGGCATGACCGTGGGCCATGTCGCGACACGATCTTATGAGATCTCCCTGCAGCGAGTCTTCCGGCTCGCGGCGCCCTTCCTGCGCCGTGATGTACCCTTTGCAGTCCGCGAAGTGCCACGCACCGGATCGGAAGCCGATGGCAGGGTCGGCTGAGGGCCCCTTGGCGGTGAGGGCCACCCATGCCGTGTACAGCTCCGCCGTGTAGGCGTTGTCCAGCCTCAAGGGGATGGGGACGGGGTACACCTGGTACCGGAGGGTGACGGGGCAGAACACCGCCACTGCCCCGCCGCAGCGCCGGGTCTTCGGGCACCACGACGCGTCGTGGAGGATCCCATAGTTCTCAGGGAGCCAGGAGAACGTGGGGACGGTCGCAGTCACCGCTTGGCAGCGTCTAACCGGGGGGACGGTGCCGACCGGCGGAGTGGGGCGGGGCGAGGCCCGGGGCCATCCCTTGCGTCGCGCGTCCTCTGTACTGCGATGGCCCGCAAGCATCCACGCGTGGGTGTCCTGGACCTCGAGTCCGGGCGACGACAGGGCCAGCACATGGGGGGTGTGGTGTGGCAGATGGCTGTCAGGGGGTAAGTGGATGGCGATGTCGCACCGGTGGCACAGGGCAACAAATAGATCGTGGTCCGTGGCGTGTGCGGTGCACCGGAGTCCGAGCTCCGGGGTGAGGCAGGGCTGGGAAGGATGGAACCGCCAGAGGGCAGTGAGGAGCCCGTGGCGCGTGGACCGGCAGACCAGGGAGTTGGGGTGGTTCAGGTGTCGGATGTAGACGCCGAAGAAGTAAGTAAACCCAACGACCGGTGCCGGGGGTATACCGACTCCCCCTTCGGGGACCTCACGGAGGAAGTGAGCAGAGGCGGAGAGGGTCCACCCGGCGGTGGCGCGCATGGCCGAGGCGGTCATGGCGTCCAGCACGCGCAGGGCCCCGTAGGAGGGGGGGCGGACACTGGTAAACCAGTTGACCGTCCCATGACACTTGGCAGTATACATGGCGAGGGGGTAGTGGGCGGGGAGTCGTGGGGCGCGGAGCGCCCGGCACGCAGCGCGGGCGCCCGAGAACAGGCGCCGGGAGTCGACGGGATGGAAGAGGTGGGGAAGGGCATGGCGGCCAAGGACGCGGACGTAGTCCCGGCTCGTGGCACATCGCACGGGGTGACCATTGAGGTATACCGTGTCGCTGAGGAAATAGACCTGACCATCGCGCATGTCGGTGCCGATCAAGACCGTTTTTGTTGGGTCTGAGTGGAGGTTGGTGAGGCGGCCCGCTCTCTCAATGCCGCTGGCGAGGGTGGGCAAATGGCAACGGTCGCCGGGCAGCCACTGGGTGTCATCCATCAGGAGAACCCGGTTCAGCGGGCCCGCGGGGGTGTCGGTGGGGGGGACGGAACGGCAGGCTTCGTGCCCCCGAACCTCGCCATATATGCAGTACTTCATGCCGGACACGGGGCATCCTTGCCCCGTGCCGGCCCCCAGCCGGGTGGAGGACGGAGAGCGTCCGTCAGCTCCCCCCATGTGCACCTCAAGGGCGCGGTCGTGGTGCTGAAGGGTCGCGGCGTCGGCCGGGGAGATCCCTGCGGCGGTGAGGACGGCGTACTCGGTGGTGTGGTTGATGGAGCCATACGCGTGGCGGACATCGTCCGACAGGACCCACGCTTCAAGGCGCCTGCGCCAGCGGTCCCACCATACATCGTGTAGGACGCGGAGTAGCTCCACGGAGGAGCAGTGCGGGGACATCCCGAACTGGTAGGGCGGCAGGATGCCGTTCTGAACCAGGCGGGGCTGGTAGTGGTCTTTGATGAGGGCAGCCGTGAGCTTCCATATCGTGGCCAGATTGGTCAGCGGTCTGCCGTTCGCAATGGGGCCGTGCGGCGTCTTTTTCGGAAGGTTGATGAAGTCTGCAGAGTATGCCTGGGGCACGGGCACCCCACGGAGAATACTGTTGATCAGGCTCACGATCGCCGCAAACTGGGCATCCTCCAATTGTCCGAACAGCCGGTACTCCAGTAAGTCGTGGTACGGCACAGTGGCCGCCGCCCGGCGGATGATGGCCCTCAGGTTTGCGGTGGTGGCGTTGGGTGGTGGGCCGAGCGGCCTTTCCTCCCATCCCGTGATGGTCCGGACGCGCGCGAGTGAGAGCGCCTCAAGAGGGGCAAGGTGCCTTTGGCGCAGCTGGTCCAACGCAACTGCGGCTTGTTGATGAAGAGGTACTGGGACGCCCACCACGTAGACCGGATCCGCTGGGGGCACGTAGCGCGCCCCCAACGTGCGGCGGTAGTCCACTTTGGTGGGTTGGCCAGGGGCAGCGGGTAGGGGCGCCAGCCCTACATCCTTCTCCAGAAGGAGAACGTCCCAGGCCGCTCGGATGCGTTCTTTGAGGCGGGCGACCTCCACGAGGTGTGACGATTGGGACGCCCAATCCGGGTAGGCGAGCGTGTAGCGTTGAAGGTTGGTGACGTGGACACGTACCGTCGACGGTACCGGCTGGCTGGGGACGGGGGGCCCGTAGGCAGCCGTAGCCGCGGTGTATAGCGCTGAGGTCACCTCGGTATAGCGTGGCTGCGCTGCGGGTGCGCCTGGGGGCGGCGCAGCGAGTTCGGCCCGAAAGGTGTCGTTGAGGGTGCGGAGCTGGCTGGCGAGGGGCTCCCGCGGGATGGGGAAGCGGCCCTTTTTCGAAGGGCATACCAATTGGGGCGCTGGCGGGAGGTCATGGAGGGTGGCAGTCACGGGTAGGTGGTCAGATGGGAAACTGGAATCGGAGCGCACCTCCGTGGTGTGGGCTGCCTCCGAAGGGGCGCGGAGGAAGATGTGGTCCAGGGCACCGGCGAAACCTTGCGGGCTCACCCACGTGGGGGCCTCCGCAAGGGGGCGTAGACGGCGCATCCCAAGGCGCGTGAGCGTGGGGAGGACGAGGTCACAGAGGGAGGCAGGGGAGACAGGGAGGTGCGAGACCCAGCGGCAGTTGGCGTTCAGGTCCCCTGTCAGGACAACCACTCTAGCCGGGGTGAGGAGGAGGTACGGGTACACCCAATCCAGGACTTCTTGGAGTGTGTCGAGGTTCCCGTCGGCGGGGAGATACACGTTGGCGTGGCAGTGGGTCACGCCAGCCATGGTGAAGTGCGTGACGAGGGCTCGTCCCGACGGGTGGGCGCTGTGGCCGGTCACGACCAGGTCCGGGGTCCTGTAGAGGAGGGTGGCACATCCCCCAGCTATTCTTGCAGGTGCCTGGATGGTGTGGTACAGGGGGTGCACCCGTTGGATGATCTGGGGCCCCGCTTCTTGAACATGCAGGGTTAGCGGATACTGGCACTCGCGCACCAGGACGTCCAGGGCGCGGAGCTTGGGTCGCAGGGACATCTGCACGTTGAGGGTCATCACGTCTGGGCGGGGCGACACGTGGCCGGTGGGGGGGGGACCAGGGCAGGAGCTGGCGGCGGTGGAGTGCTGGGTTAGCTTGCGGTCCACGGCTGCGGGGAGGGCGCAAGGTAGGCCTCGCACCCACTTGCGGAGGTGCCGGTGGTGGTACGTGGCCGCCATCGCCAAGACACTGGCCCGGGTGAGGCCTGTGGCTGTGATGGAGACGCGGCTGTGTAGGGATTGTGGGAGGACCACGTGGTGATGCTCGGGCAAGATGAAGGAGGTGGGTGGCAGGCCCTTGCGGCAGAGCTGCAACTGATGGGAGCCCGTCACCTGCACACAGTGCACGGCGTCCACTAACGACAGAACGTTACGGGGCCAGGGGTCCGCCCCGCTGCACGCCCGGTAGTAGTGCACCCCCACCGGCAGCTGCAGGCACATTTCGAGGGCATAGGGGGGCGTGATGAACTGGGCAGTGCCCGAGGCCGGTGCCGGTACCAGGCCCCACTCTCTGGGGGGGGAGCTGGGAGTGTATGCGCCCAGGTGCAGGTCCCGGACATGGGGGACGCCGTCGAGGTGGGAGTGGCGGAGCTGAGACACGGCGGCAGGGATGTCCTCGTTGCGCCCCGCCATATCCCGGGTTACCGGTCCCGCGGACGCCGACCGAAGTACGGCTGGTAGCGGTGGGGGTCGGCTGGGGGGCTCCAGGGCGGGGGAGCGTAGGGGTTGTGGGCCATGGCCACTCGGGGGTCGTGGGGGTCCCCCGAGTACGGGTAGGGCAGAAGGGGGGCTGCTGCATGGTGGTCGTGGCGGCCGGAGAGCGCTTGTGGCTCATCGCGGTACGCGCTGCGACGCCTCGGCGGCGGGCTGTCGCGGCGATGGCCTGGGCTGCGGCGGCGGGACGGGGACCGGTCCGAGCGGCGGGGGCTGTACCTGCGCTGATATTTGGAGTCTGGTTCTCCGTCCGATCCCGACGTTGCCGTAAGGTCCACCTGATCGTCAGGGTCCCGTGGACGGCGCTGCTTCCCGCGGCTTCCCCGATGAGTCTTCCGGGGCGGACGGTCTCGGTCTCGGTCAGGGTCAGGCACCCAGGGCGTAAACGGCTGTTTCTTCGATTCGGCCCACGTCACTCGCCAGCCACGAGCCGTGTGTTGCCTCGTCAGTCGCATGCCGCGCTCGTACTCTGCTGGTCGGATTCCGACGATTGTGAACTTGGATGTATGGTTCAATTGTTCTTCAGTAATGGAGGAAAGGCCTGCACCAAATTTATCCCGAAGGATACCACCGAGGAGTCCTGCATCAACTTCACCGGACGGCGGATCGTCGACTTCTTGCCAGCCGACCCACAGGGCTTTCGAGTAGACTTGCGGATCGATTTTTTGGGGTGTATACCCCTTCTTTTTCGCTGCGCCCTGTGCCTGGTTGGCGGCTGCAGCTTCTGATGGGGAGGTGGCTGGGCTGGCGGAAACCTGCTGGACTGCAGGGGGGTTGGAGAGGAAGGAGCGCAGGACTTCCGCGATGCCGGGCAGGCTGGGCGCGTGGCTGTGGACCCAGGCCCACTGCTCCCGGATCGGCGACTGCGGGAGGGTGTCGACCTTCGCGCCGTACTGGCGGAAGAGCTGGAGGTGGAGCGCGTGCGCAACCTCGTCCTCACAGCCCTTGGGGATCCCCGGGATCCACTCCAGCAGGTCGGTCAGGGCGGCATCGGCAGGCGACGGCAGAGACGGCGGCGGCTGGGCGGTCGCGCCCGGTGCCCGAAAGGCAGAGACCGCCCTCGGCTTAGGGATCGGTTCCGGGACTGCGAACGACAGTTCGGGCGCACGCGCAGGGGCCTCCGGGACCGGCACGGCGCCTGGCGCGGCCATAGCCCTACGGAGGACGTCGGCCAACTCCTCGAGGTTGGGTGCCTGGGGCGAGGTGAGAACTGCTGCGGCGAGGATGACCGGCACGAGGACCAGGAACTGCTGAGAGCCGGGGGGGGGCAGCTCGAACGAAGCCGGAACGGTACTGCGCACGGCGTTGGCGAATGCCGGCGGCGTGGACTGGAGGCCGTGGAGTCTGGTGGCGATGGACAGGAGGGGGGGTACCGACCTGATGAAGTTGTTGAGCCTGACGGCTTCGGTCTGCCGCTGTGCCGCGGCGCAACGCTGGGCCTGCTGCTGGGCATTATCCCGTTCGGTGCGCATCGCGTCCAGATCCCGCGTGAGGGACTCCAGGTCGCCCCGTGCCACGGCCAGCTCCCGTCGTTGGGCCTCATACTCGTCATGCAATTGAGCGTAGTCGGTGGAGTAGGCCGTGACATCCAGGTCCGGGACAAAAGGCTCCCCCACCTGGGAGGGGCTGGGGGGGGCCGACCCGACGGCCGGGGCCGGTGACTCCGGAGGCGTGGGGTCCGCGGCAGCCGGTGGTACCTGGGAGGCAGGCTCTGGGAGATTGAAAGAAAGCCTTGTCTGTTCGGGCAACAGTGACGAAGGCGATGGCTCGGACCCTGAGGGGGTGGGCTTGCCCTGGGCCTTGTACAGGGCTGACGCTGGGGTGAACGCCGCCGTGGCGAACAGAGTGCCGGCGGGGCTGGGCGCCGCTTGCCCTTTGGTGAGGTAAGGTGCGTGGCTGGGCGGCGTGAGCGGGGGCGGGTTGGCGGTGTCGGCGATGCCGGCCTGCAGCAGGGCGAAAGTGGGGGCTGTGGCCCAGGAGTGCTCGCCAGCCTGCTCGATCTGATGCAGCAGCTCCACGCTGCGGATCGGCAAGATCGAGCACTCGAGCAGCGGCCGCAGCTGCTCGGGGGTCCACATGCCCTTGTTGGCGAGGGCGGGGGGTGTGGGAACGGGGGCTGGCGTGTACTGTCCTGTGAGGCAGACGGAGGAGGCCCACGCTAGGAGCCCGAACTTCAGCGGGACGAGGTCTGCTGTCGGGATGTGGGCCGCCTGCAGGACCGCATGCACGTCGTTGGGTAGCGCCCAAAAGGCCGCAACTACCTCTCGGGTGCGGAGGCGGTCCCATGACGGTCTGAGGTGGGGGGTAAGGAACTGGCTGATGGGCTTGTGGATCTTGTGGGAGACCTTCTGGCTTTGGATGTCCGGAGGGCCGGCAGTGTCGACGGGCGGTGGCTGTTCGCGGGCTGTGTACAGGCCCTTGAAGACTTGGTTGCGGAGGCGTGACGCCGAAATTGGGGCATGGCTTGGGCTCCACCGCGTGACGAGAGCCGCTGTGAGGGCCTCAGGGTCCTTGGAGATATACTCCAGCAGTGGGCCTCCTTGTACCAGCGACAGGGGGACGTGCTCGATGACCTTCGTGTCAGACGGGCCTGCGGCGACCGTTACGGTGGCTGTGAGCAGGAGCCCCCGCGGCGTCCACACCCCCGTCACCGCTGTAATAGCCTGGATGTCGCCGTTGGCAGCCGTCCACCGCAGGGCATCACACAAGTCAGCCAGGGCGGGGTCGGTGGCCTGGATAGCCGTATCTGCCGCTTCCAGCGCGTCATCCTTCAGCATGTCCAGTTCCCGCAGCAGACGGTCAGCATCGTCGGACTGGGCGATGTCCATCAGAAACATGGGGAACGGCCCCTGACGAATGGCGCCGCCTCGACCGGTGTCGGGGGCGGGAGAGGGGGTGTCCTGGGACGGTGTTGAGCGGTCTGACATGGTAGCTGTGGCGAGAAAAGAGCGGGTGGCCTGTGGCCGCAATATGTTGGGGGGGGGGAGCAGATCGAGGTGTCGGCAAACGGAGGTGCACTGACATCATAGGCAGCCCCAGTCGGATGGGGCGCGCAGGAGAGAAACAAGGGGTACCACGAGCGTGGCCATAGTGTGACAAAACAAAGAGCATGGCGCGATGGCGCGGAGTAACATGGGGCCGCCTGGCGGACCGGGTCGGTGAGCGGGGGTCCCAGGACACACAGGGCGGGGATGCGAGGGGAGCACCGCGCTGGCGCGTGGTGCTGCAACCCTAGTGGCGTACGGGAGTGAGGGGCCCCACGTTGGGACGACGAATCGGACGACTGATGATACCCCTGCACAAGGCGTCACGCTTGAGCGGCGGATACGTCGAATGCAGTCCCCGTCGCGGCTCCCCGCGTAGCGGCCTGGAAGATTGCCACGGCGAGGTCGACGTCTTGCCAGAGACGAACGTATAACGACGTGCCCACTGTGAGCAGGAAACGGCTTGCAAGGGGGAGGGACGCACTTGAGGTGCGGCACTCAGCCCTTGGAGACACGGGATGAAGAGGGAGAGAGAGAGTGCACCATACGGGTGGAGCTGAGCGGAGAGGGGGCCACGATGGCAGAGCTGAGTCACGTGGTGGCACGACTATCACGACGATTCACGATTGGTGTCGAGCGTGGCAGTGCGTGTAGGCAATCCGTCCTACAGCTACCATCCTGAGGGTTTTTAGACTGGTGCCAGGTCACCAGTCCCAGGCAGTGAGGCAGTGTATTGCAGGAGGTCCACTGCCCACTGCCCCCGGGCAGTGCGGCAGTGTATTGCAGGAGGTCCACTGCCCACTGCCCCAGGGCAGTGAGGCAGTGCATTGCGGGAGTGCACTGGTCCGGCAATGCAACAACACACTTACGCACAGCGCGCACACAACACACACAGCCCAGCCCGTTTACCTGTACCCGTGGGTAGACATCCCGGCCTTTTGCCTTTTGGTAACAGCGCCTTCGGCACAACACAACACAACACAACACAACACAACACAACACAACACAACACAGCACAGCACAGCACGGCACGGCACAGCACCGCACCGCACCGCACCGCACCGCACCGCACCGCACCGCACCGCACAGCACAGCACAGCAAAGCACAGCACAACACACACAGCACAGCACAGCACAGCACAGCACAGCACAGCACAGCACAACACAACACAACACAACACAACACAACACAACACAACACAACACAACACAACACAACACAACACAACACAACACAACACAACACAACACAACAGCACAGCGGCACACAACACTATGCCATGCAGCGCTCCACCACAGCCCACCACACCACAATACACCGCACCGCACCGCACCGCACAGCGCTGCACCCAAACACAGGGCGAAGGCAGGGCACACCGTTGAAGTCCATCGTCCCGCTGTTGTCGTAGTCGTAGGCTCTGAGCTGCTTCTCCAATATTTTGGGGTGCATCCGAATACCGGCATTGCGGAGCATCGGTGGCACCTCATGGAACACGATCTCTTTGGTGGTCTCGGACGTAACTCCAAACCAAAGCGTCATCAACCGCATCCGCACGTTATTGCCACTTGAGTCTGAGGGGCAGACGGGCGGGGGATGCAGAGGGATGGGGGTCGAGGCACACTTGAGGCAATGACACATCGCCGTTTCGGCGGTGCAGCCGCCGGGAGGAGGTCAGCGCGAGGTCCCGGTGCCAACGTCCCCAGGGGAATCAGCAATCCAGGCGGCGGGCCCCCAGCGGATACTCAACAGACCCCCTTCGAGCGGCGCATGTCAAGCGCCTCGGAGCATGACTTTCTTAGCGCCCCGAGGGGCATGGGATGCATCCTACACCTGCCCCGCCTCAGGCTGATGGTAGAAGAGAGGGGGGGAGGGGGGGTTTGGGACCCAAAAGTTTGGGTACCAAAAATGGCCCGATCAGATTTTCCCAAAGGTAAATTTTGTTTGTTCCCACGATGGTCACTTTGGTTGGGGGGGGGGGGCAGGCGGGGGGGACCCTCCTTGTATGGTTGTCGGCCGTTCTAATGGGCGGCTGCCCCGCCTCCGCCACTTGCATTCGGCAACACAGAGCCCACGCGTGCATTGTTGTGCGTGATACCGACCAAACTCCAAAATTTGGTAGATCTTGAATTTTTGTACTTCTACAAATCAATTGATGTTTGAGAACTTTTTTTTGCTTTTGCTCCCAACAGCTGAAAAGGGATTTCTTTTTTTTGCGATATCCCTCACAAATGTACATTTTGCGCAAACACTCCACCGTAGCAACGGCTATAAACATGTTTTTTTTGTGCAATTGACCTTGACCTGGGGGTCTTTTGACCGATCTTTTGAAGAAACAGTTTTTGTGTGGACCCCTTGGGACACACTGTTTCCGCCCCACTGCCCCACTGTTTTCACTGCTGAAGGCTTTGAGTCAAGACTCGCTTGCCGACAGATGTGGCAATACACAGGGCCATGCACATGCCTCCCTTGCCCCTGCCCATGCCCATGGACATTCTGTTGAAGATGGAACACATGAAGATGCAACAGAAAAGGCAGGGTTGGGGCTGGTAAAACCCTTCCACAATGCTCATTGATGCCTTATGTCAAATTGCAATTGCCTACGGACTTGCAAACATTTTGCGACCACAGTTGATTAGTTACCCTGCAATTTTGCGCAATTTTTGTCAGATTTGAGCCATTGAATGCAATAATGAATCCACGTTTGCGGTAATACTTTTTTTTGTTTGATGTGGAACCACTGTGGTTGAGGCTATGAATTAAATATTTCCCACAATATTCAAGTCCGCCCGGTATGCGTGGCTCATGACAAGGGTCTGGAGGCAACGAAACAATCGTGTTCCTGGTGGTTGATTGAACAACCTGGATAGCAGACTGCAACGTTTTGTGGGATTGTGGAACGAAGACACAACAGGAAAAAGAAACAATGGGCAGTAATCACAAGGGGAAACAACAGTCTGCGTTATTGCAATGTCCTCGTTTGGGGGACAGGTTCTCAACAACAAAATTCAGCAACGGGATACAAACACACCAGATGAACCCCCCCCCCCCCCCCGCCCCCAGGCCGCTCAACAAAGGGGTAAATCCAGGACCACGTTCACAAGGGGAAAACAGTGGCCCTGCAATGCAATCTTTTTTCACTTTTGCTTTCGCATGTTCTTCCAAAAAAAAATAATAAACACCCATATAATAATGATGTGGTTGTATTGTGTTTTGCATGCTGAGTTGCATGTGATGTTGGTGATAGGTTCTGTTGCTGACGCTATGCCTTGGTTGATTGGTGGTGTTGGTGGTGTGTGCATTGTGTATTTAGCTTGTTTCTTTGCTTGTGGATCATGTCCTTGTGTGGGTCTGTCTTTCGTGCCTGTTTGCTTATGTCATCGGATGTTTTGTTTGGTATATGAATTTGTTTGAGGTAGTCTTGTTCTGGATGGTTGGCAGTAGCGTGTCAGTGTTTGCTCGTGCAGTATTGGGTTTATTCTGTGTTGCATATCATGTGTGTGGCGCTTTGTGTGCAGGATTGTGTACAGGGATAAACAATCTGCGGGCCACAATACGACCTTCTGGCCTGTCCTCATTTACGGCTTGGGGCCAATGGACTGGCAGGCACCTTTCAAAAGAATGAAGTTCCTTTTTGCACCATTTCTGGAAGATGAGACCTCAGGCTCTTACCTTCTGCTCAGCTAAAGCGAGGAAATGGGGTAAAGAGACCATATGATATCCACACGTCCCTGGGCTTTCCCTCCAGAGAGGGGGGAGGGGCGATTGGGTCTGAAGGGGTCGAATTCAATTGTGAAAAATTGCGGGAAAATTGCAGGGAAATGGCGGGAAATGGCGGGAACATTGCAATACCGTAAGCAACCCTCCTGAACACTCAAGGAGCAACAGTCATGGACAAGTGGCTCAGATGTTTTCTTTCGGTCCTACAAACGGTCCACGGGCAGCACAGTCACAGCAGGCGCCCCTCAATGTCACCAGGGAATTGGAGCATGAACCGAAGGCGGCGGGTGTTGTCATCCAATTTGTCCTGCTGCTTTGGGACGGTCCCACACGTGCTTGTGCACACTAGTCTGGTGCACCGTTGCCAGCAAGGGGCACCAACAGGCACGTAAGATGGGCAAATCAGAAAAATTGCGGGAAATTGCGAAACATCGCGGACCTCAATCCCCTCCCCCTGCCCCAGACCATCCTGAGGGGCAGGGGAAGAGCATGCGTAAGCATCAAACTGGGGGTTTCCAGCCTGGCCGGGGTTGGGGCGGTCGTACATGGACCACAGGGGGGAGGGCGTACTTGATCTCTTCAGGATGATGAACGTGATGGACTCTATGAGCAGCTTCAAAGTCGTGTGGCCATCGACCTGCAATACAGACCAATGCCGCAGCCTCATATCCGGCACAAGATTGCCCCACCCCCCCACCCCCACTTGGAGGCAGGGGGGGGCAGGGGGGGAGATATGGGGGATCAGCACCAGCAGTTGTGTGCTCCCGGCATGCATTGGCGCATCTGGCGGCACACACAGGCGCACGCCTGGTGGCGTGTGTTGCAGGCAGAGATAATTGGCACGCAGCTGCCCCCCTCCCCCCCAACCTCTTCCTGGCCCCGTGCCTGTCCCCCAGCCTGTCTGCCCGTGGCGATCCCAGGAGGGAACGCCCCTGAGGTGCCGCCTCAGGCGAGGGGGCAGGCTGCGCAGGGCAGAGCACCACCCCCTAATACCCCCTCCCCCTGTCCCTTGCCCCCTTGCCCCTCCCAAACCACCCCCCCCTTTACCCCCACCCATACCCGCTCCTGCTGCTGTTGCTCTACCTGCTGCTGCTGCTGCTGCTGCTGCTGCTGCTGCTGCTTCCGCTGAAAGAGCAGCATAATGGCAGCAACAGGCCCAGCAGCAGTAACAACAGCAATCCACTGTTGAGCACGACGGTTTGATCCCGTGCAGACATCTGCCGGCGGTCGAGGGAGATCGCTGTTCCTGCTCCGCCATCGCTACACACGCTGCTCCCCATGCCACTGCTGTTGCTGGTGCTGCCATTGCTCCTGCCGGTGCTGTACTGATGTTGCTGCTGCTGTTGCTGCTGGGGTGCCTCCTGCTGGTGCTCCAGGCCCCAGGGAAGTATCAGAATGGCCGTACACCGCAGGAGGAGCCCCCCCCCCCCCCCCCCAGACCAAAGGGACCAATCGTGGGAAAAAACGTAATTTTCCGTTGGGAAAATCTGATCCGGCCATTTTTGGTCCACAAACTTTTGGGTCCCAGACCCCCCCTCCCCTCCTCTCTTCTAATACTTCGGGTAAAGTACACCGTTACTGCACCACTGCGAGGGAATCCGAGGGCCAGCCACCTCTGTACAGGGGCTGGGGCCTCGAAGGCCCATAAAAAGCGGCGCAAATGCCCTGGATGGGTCACCCCCCCCCCCTCGCAGTCCTAACAGCCCTGGCAACGGCATGATCATGGCTTGAAAAATGGGGAGGGATTCACACAGGGAGCGACATGAGGGGAGGGCCATTGGCCAGCGGAGTGGGGACAACGCCGCACAAACCGTGGCCCCGTCAAAAGCGCCACCACCCGTGACCAAAACATGCGCAGGCCAAACCCTGTTCAGAACAAGATTTTGGGGTCCAGAAATCCTGTTAAGTGGGTGGCAGAGGTGGAGCTGGTGGCCGACAAATCATGCGTGACCCGACGCGAGCCTGTCCCCCTGCCGGACGCCACCGGATTCCACAGAAGATTTTGCCAGACACTCGCTCCAAATCTGGTGGGATTACACGACAAATATTCACGCATAAACTTTACCCTTTTCCCCCACACAATTTGGCCCCCGTTTGTGACGGCCCCCCGCCGGGGAAGAGGGGGAGACCGCACCACTACGCGTGGACCATCATGCCAGGCACAACCGCCACATGACACAACCCCGCAGAGCCATGGACCGGGCACACTATGGCGCCTGGCGCAATGCATGAGGGGTGCTCCACCTCGAACGTGACACCAACACACCCCCTAACCTTTTGGGCTCTGGGGGGGGCGGTCCTTGGGGGTCCCGGGGGGCCGGCGGGCGGGGGTCCCGGGTACCCCAACATATACCTAAAAATGACCCCTTCGTTGCGCTGGTCATTTTGAACACACGTGCGTGGGGTTTTTGAAAAAAAAAATTGCCCTCTGGGGGGTCCGATCCTAGCAGCCAGGTCTGGGGGGCGGGATGGGGGAGGTCAGGGGTCCAGGAAAATTTTCATGTTTTGCACACATATGTGGATTTCCCATAACATTGCAAGCACACAAATGGGGTAAAACCGAAACTTTACCCTCCGCCGTATACAAAAATAAATTCTGGCGCCTGTGGCTCCAAGTTTGGACCAAATCTGGTCCGAACCTCCTGGGGGGAGGGGGGGGGGTCTGAGCCTGGGCACCTCCCGTGGCAAATGCCACGCACGCGGATGCAGCAGGGCACGGCGGGCACATACAGTCACCTCTTGGATGGCGTCGGTTCGGGGGCGCACCTGCCTGGGCTCCACCCGAATGGAGGCATGGGGGCATGGAAGGTGCAATTCGCAGTACACTGAAGCGCCTGCCCCCCCCCCCCCCGCCCCACGGAGGTGGTCGCCTGCAGGACAGCCTGAGATGGGGAGGGGCACTGTGTGATGGGCCGTGCCGATCGGGACGGGGGCGCTATTTGATAGGGCGGTTGCCGATGAGGAGTGGGGCGCTATTTGATGTGGGCTGTGCCGATCGAGACAGGGGCGTTATTCGGTATGGGCTGTGCCGATGGGGCGGCTCTCCGGCGCAGGATTTTGCGGTTGGTGGTCCGCCGACGGCGGTTGGCACTTCCTCAATGGCGGTTGGCGGCCAGCCAACAATAGTTGATGGTGAGCCGACTGCAGTAGACCGTCAACCGAGGCCGGTTGGCCACGTGCCAAATACGTTTGAGGGCTTTCTGCGGTGGGAACCGGTTTCTCCCTCTGAATACATATCCCAGACTCGGTCATACAAAGCGCAGCACAGCACAGCACAGCACACACAACCTCCATGTCCACGGTGTGCCCATCCCTCAAGATGAATGATACAGCGAACTGCTCTCGATCGGGCCGGCCTGACCTGATCACGGGACAACGGGTGCATGCCACGCCCCCACCTGAGGCGTGATGTGCACTGCACTGCGCTGCACCACCACACAGCACAGCATACCACAGCATACCACAGCACAGCACGGCACAGCAAGGCACGGTAGGCACTCCACACCACACCTCACCATACCAGGTAACATCACCTGCCACACCCCATCTGCATGTCTGTGTGTGTGCCAAGGCATCCATTTGAATTGTGCTCAGACTAGGAGGTTCAACATTCCTGCACTCCTACTTTGCTGCAAAACCATCAGTTCACTATTCCATGGTGGGCATTCAGGTACCCCGAGCACACAGATTCAGACAGATTCACTGATTCACAACCAATGCACCATCAATATGCCATCCCTCCCACAATCTCTCTCTCCCCACCCCTGAGGCTACCACGGTCTTGTACTGCCCCGGCGCATGCTCATACGTGAGAGCCATCGCCGTTCCCGCCGGGGTGGTGCCGGCGTCGGTTGCTACCATGGCTCCGCTGATCGTGGCCAGCGGTGGTAGTTCATGGAAACCACACCCCCAGCTCCGTATGGGGCTGCAGGTACATGGGCGCCGCTGTTGGGTTCCGGTGGGGATACAACGTCCCATGGACCCTGAAGTGCTCCGCAGGTGTGTCCTTCAGGCGGGGTCCAGCTCTGATGGCAGTGCAGTGGAGGGCCATTGCCTTCTGGTAATAGCGCCTTCGGCACACCACACCACACCACACCACACCACACCACACCACACCACGCCCTGAAAGTCTACCCCTGCCCACTGCTCCCCAGCAGTGTGGCAGTGCACTGAAGGAGTCCCATCACGCCCACCCCACCGCTGGAACCGTGGATAGAGCTCCGTACGGAGGCGGTGGCAATTTTCAGGTACCCGGCCTGGTGCCTGACCCACAAGTGCCTGGGGCATCCCAACAAGGGCCCCCTCTACATGGCCGGGATGTCTACCCACGGGTACAGGTAAACAGGAGGGCTGTGTGTATGGCGCACGCGTTGTGTGTAAGTGTGTGGATTACCGGTGGAAAGAGGGGCGTAGGGGAAACCTGGAGGTCACCCACCAGGCGACTGCTATCAGCCCAGGAGCTCCCGCGGCACTCCCTCTCTCTCCGCCTGCTAGTGCAGGCGTAGCTCCTGCAATACCCACACCATCGTGCTGTTCGGGCCCTGGTGTGGTGTGTTGTGGTGTGGTGTGGTGTGGTGTGTTGTGGTGTGGTGTGGTGTGGCGTGGCGTGGTGTGGTATGGTGTGGTGTGGTGTGGTGTGGTGTGGTGTGGTGTGTTGTGGTGTGGTGTGGTGTGCCGAAGGCGCTGTTACCAAAAGGCAAAAGGCCGGGATGTCTACCCACGGGTACAGGTAAACGGGCTGGGCTGTGTGTGTTGTGTGCGCGCCGTGCGTAAGTGTGTTGGCCTCGGCAGGGGGAGGAGGAGTCGGGGAGACCTGGTGAGTTCGCCTCTGGCGACCGCGCTTATTCCAGGAGCTCCCGCTGCACCCCTTCCCTTTCTGCTTGCTGGTGCAGGCGCAGCTCCTGCAACGCCCACGCCATCGTGCTGCCCGGGCCCAGGCGGGCCTTCAGCAGTGTGGCACGCGCCTTGGCGTGGGCGTACCAGATCCGTATGGACTCCTCCACGACGTGGCGGAGGAACTCCATGCCCAGCGAGTGGGGCCCCGTACACTCCAGGTGGGCCAGCTGCATGGAGGGGGTCCGCAGGGCTGCCGCCCACTGCTCCAGCACAGTCGGTTCCCACAGCTGGTGACGCACTGGGGCCGCCCGTGGCCCCACCTTTTGGTCGAGCCACGCTGCGTGGCGCCGGCGGGCTGGCCCCCACTCGTGCGATTGAGCCGAGCAGGCCCACAGGTGGGGCGCCGTCTCGGGCTGTGTCCCGCACAGGAGGCACGTTGTATCCAGCACCGTGCCCCGGTGGGAGGAACGGTGGGCTAGGACGGCCATGGTCGGGACGTTGTCCATGCGATGCGCCGTGATGTGGCGCTGCTGGTCGTGGTCGAACCAGTCCAGGGGGAGGCCCCCCCCTGGCATGAAGTTTACCCCCCAGCGGGCCTCGTAGATGGCTTGCGCAATGGCGCCTCACTGCCCTGGGGGCAGTGGGCAGTGCAACTCCTGCAATGCACTGCCTCACTGCCTGGGGGCAGTGGGCAGTGCAACTTCTGCAATGCACTGCCTCACCGCCCTGGGGCAGTTGGCAGTGGAACTCCTGCAATGAACTGCCTCACTGCCCTGGGGGCAGTGGACAGTGCAACTTCGGCAATGCACTGCCTCACTGCCCTGGGGCAGTGGGCAGTGGAACTCCTGCAATGCACTGCCCAACTGCCTGGAGGCAGTGGGCAGTGGAACTCCTGCAATGCACTGCCTGACTGCCTGGGGGCAGTGGGCAGTGCAGCTTCCGCAATGCACTGCCTCACTGCCCTGGGGCAGTGGGCAGTGGACCTCCTGCAATGCACTGCCTTACTGCCTGGGGGCAGTGGGCAGTGCAACTCCTGCAATACACGGCCGCATTGCCTGGGGGCAGTGGGCAGTGCAACTCCTGCAATGCATTGCCTCACTGCCCTCGGGCAGTAGGCAGTGGAACTCCTGCAATGCACTGCCTCACTGCCTGGGGGCAGTGGGTAGTGCAACTCCTGCAATGCACTACCTCACTGCCTGGGGGCAGTGGGCAGTGCAACTCCTGCAACACACTGCCGCACCGCCGCGGGGCGGTGGGCAGTGGAACTCCTGCAATGCACTGCCTCACTGCCTGGGGGCAGTGGGCAGTGGACCTCTTGCAATGCACTGCCTCACTGTCTGGGGCAGTGGGCAGTGCAACTCCTGCAATACACTGCCGCACTGCCTGGGGGCAGTGGGCAGTGCAACTCCTGCAATGCACTGCCTCACTGCCCTCGGGCAGTAGGCAGTGGAACTCCTGCAATGCACTGCCTCACTGCCTGGGGGCAGTGGGCAGTGCAACTCCTGCAATACACTGCCGCACTGCCTGGGGGCAGTGGGCAGTGCAGCTTCCGCAATGCACTGCCTCACTGCCCTGGGGCAGTGGGCAGTGGACCTCCTGCAATGCACTGCCTTACTGCCTGGGGGCAGTGGGCAGTGCAACTCCTGCAATACACGGCCGCATTGCCTGGGGGCAGTGGGCAGTGCAACTCCTGCAATGCATTGCCTCACTGCCCTGGGGCAGTGGGCAGTGGAACTCCTGCAATGCACTGCCTCACTGCCTGGGGGCAGTGGGTAGTGCAACTCCTGCAATGCACTACCTCACTGCCTGGGGGCAGTGGGCAGTGCAACTCCTGCAACACACTGCCGCACCGCCTGGGGGCGGTGGGCAGCGGAACTCCTGCAATGCACTGACGCACCGCCTGGGGGCAGTGGGCAGTGGAACTCCTGCAATGCACTGCCTCACTGCCTGGGGGCAGTGGGCAGTGGACCTCTTGCAATGCACTGCCTCACTGTCTGGGGCAGTGGGCAGTGCAACTCCTGCAATACACTGCCGCACTGCCTGGGGGCAGTGGGCAGTGCAACTCCTGCAATGCACTGCCTCACTGCCCTCGGGCAGTAGGCAGTGGAACTCCTGCAATGCACTGCCTCACTGCCTGGGGGCAGTGGGCAGTGCAACTCCTGCAATACACTGCCGCACTGCCTGGGGGCAGTGGGCAGTGCAGCTTCCGCAATGCACTGCCTCACTGCCCTGGGGCAGTGGGCAGTGGACCTCCTGCAATGCACTGCCTTACTGCCTGGGGGCAGTGGGCAGTGCAACTCCTGCAATACACGGCCGCATTGCCTGGGGGCAGTGGGCAGTGCAACTCCTGCAATGCATTGCCTCACTGCCCTGGGGCAGTGGGCAGTGGAACTCCTGCAATGCACTGCCTCACTGCCTGGGGGCAGTGGGTAGTGCAACTCCTGCAATGCACTACCTCACTGCCTGGGGGCAGTGGGCAGTGCAACTCCTGCAACACACTGCCGCACCGCCTGGGGGCGGTGGGCAGCGGAACTCCTGCAATGCACTGACGCACCGCCTGGGGGCAGTGGGCAGTGGAACTCCTGCAATGCACTGCCTCACTGCCTGGGGGCAGTGGGCAGTGGACCTCTTGCAATGCACTGCCTCACTGTCTGGGGCAGTGGGCAGTGCAACTCCTGCAATACACTGCCGCACTGCCTGGGGGCAGTGGGCAGTGCAACTCCTGCAATGCACTGCCTCGCTGCCTGGGGGCAGTGGGCAGTGCAACTTCTGCAATGCAGTGCCTCACTGCCCTCGGGCAGTGGGCAGCGGAACTCCTGCAATGCTCTGCGTCACTGCCTGGGGGCAGTGGACAGTGCAACTTCGGCAATGCACTGCCTCACTGCCCTGGGGCAGTGGGCAGTGGAACTCCTGCAATGCACTGCCCAACTGCCTGGGGGCAGTGGGCAGTGCAACTCCTGCAATGCACTGCCTCACTGCCTGGGGGCAGTGGGCAGTGCAGCTTCTGCAATGCACTGCCTCTCTGCCCTGGGGCAGTGGGCAGTGGACCTCCTGCAATGCACTGCCTTACTGCCCGGGGGCAGTGGGCAGTGCAACTCCTGCAATACACGGCCGCATTGCCTGGGGGCAGTGGGCAGTGCAACTCCTGCAATGCATTGCCTCACTGCCCTCGGGCAGTAGGCAGTGGAACTCCTGCAATGCACTGCCTCACTGCCTGGGGGCAGTGGGTAGTGCAACTCCTGCAATGCACTACCTCACTGCCTGGGGGCAGTGGGCAGTGGAACTCCTGCAACACACTGCCGCACCGCCTGGGGGCGGTGGGCAGTGCAACTCCTGCAATACACTGCCGCACTGCCTGGGGGGCGGTGGGCAGTGCAACTCCTTTAATGCACTGCCTCGCTGCCTGGGGGCAGTGGGCAGTGCAACTCCTGCAATGCACTGCCTCACTGCCCTAGGGCAGTGGGCAGCGGAACTCCTGCAATGCACTGCCTCACTGCCTGGGGGCAGTGGGCAGTGCAACTCCTGCAATGCACCGCCGCACTGCCTGGGGGCAGTGGGCAGTGGAACTCCTGCAATGCACCGCCGCACTGCCGGGGGGCAGTGGGCGGTGCAACTCTTGCAACGCACTGCCTCACTCCCCTGGGGCAGTGGGCAGTGCAACTCCTGCAATGCACTGCCTCACTGCCTGGGGGCAGTGGGCAGTGCAACTCCTGCAATGCACTGCCTCACTGCCTGGGGGCAGTGGGCAGTGGAACGCCTGCAACGCACTGCCTCACTGCCTGGGGGCAGCGGGCAGTGCAACTCCTGCAATGCACTGCCTCGCTGCCTGGGGGCAGTGGGCAGTGCAACTCCTGCAATGCAGTGCCTCACTGCCCTCGGGCAGTGGGCAGCGGAACTCCTGCAATGCACTGCCTCACTGCCTGGGGGCAGTGGGCAGTGCAGCTTCTGCAATGCACTGCCTCTCTGCCCTGGGGCAGTGGGCAGTGGACCTCCTGCAATGCACTGCCCCACTGCCGGGGGGCAGTGGGCGGTGCAACTCTTGCAACGCACTGCCTCACTGCCCTGGGGCAGTGGGCAGTGGAACTCCTGCAATGCACTGCCTCACTGCCTGGGGGCAGTGGGCAGTGGAACTCCTGCAATGCACTGCCTCACTGCCTGGGGGCAGTGGGCAGTGCAACTCCTGCAATGCACTGCCTCGCCGCCTGGGGGCAGTGGGCAGTGGAACGCCTGCAACGCACTGCCTCACTGCCTGGGGGCAGCGGGCAGTGCAACTCCTGCAATGCACTGCCTCGCTGCCTGGGGGCAGTGGGCAGTGCAACTTCTGCAATGCAGTGCCTCACTGCCCTCGGGCAGTGGGCAGCGGAACTCCTGCAATGCACTGCCTCACTGCCTGGGGGCAGTGGACAGTGCAACTTCGGCAATGCACTGCCTCACTGCCCTGGGGCAGTGGGCAGTGGAACTCATTCAATGCACTGCCCAACTGCCTGGAGGCAGTGGGCAGTGCAACTCCTGCAATGCACTGCCTCACTGCCTGGGGGCAGTGGGCAGTGCAGCTTCTGCAATGCACTGCCTCTCTGCCCTGGGGCAGTGGGCAGTGGACCTCCTGCAATGCACTGCCTTACTGCCCGGGGGCAGTGGGCAGTGCAACTCCTGCAATACACGGCCGCATTGCCTGGGGGCAGTGGGCAGTGCAACTCCTGCAATGCATTGCCTCACTGCGCTCGGGCAGTAGGCAGTGGAACTCCTGCAATGCACTGCCTCACTGCCTGGGGGCAGTGGGTAGTGCAACTCCTGCAATGCACTACCTCACTGCCTGGGGGCAGTGGGCAGTGGAACTCCTGCAACACACTGCCGCACCGCCTGGGGGCAGTGGGCAGTGGAACTCCTGCAATGCACTGCCGCACTGTCTGGGGCAGTGGGCAGTGCAACTCCTGCAATACACTGCCGCACTGCCTGGGGGGCGGTGGGCAGTGCAACTCCTGCAATGCACTGCCTCGCTGCCTGGGGGCAGTGGGCAGTGCAACTCCTGCAATGCACTGCCTCACTGCCCTAGGGCAGTGGGCAGCGGAACTCCTGCAATGCACTGCCTCACTGCCTGGGGGCAGTGGGCAGTGCAACTCCTGCAATGCACCGCCGCACTGCCTGGGGGCAGTGGGCAGTGGAACTCCTGCAATGCACTACCCCACTGCCGGGGGGCAGTGGGCGGTGCAACTCTTGCAACGCACTGCCTCACTGCCCTGGGGCAGTGGGCAGCGGAACTCCTGCAATGCACTGCCTCACTGCCTGGGGGCAGTGGGCAGTGGAACTCCTGCAATGCACTGCCTCACTGCCTGGGGGCAGTGGGCAATGGAACGCCTGCAATGCACTGCCCCACTGCCTGGGGGCAGTGGGCAGTGGAACTCCTGCAATGCACTGCCCCGCTGCCGGGGGGCAGCGGGCAGTGCAACTCTTGCAATGCACTGCCTCACTGCCCTGGGGCAGTGGGCAGTGGACCTCCTGCAATGCACTGCCTCACTGCCTGGGGGCAGTGGGCAGTGGAACTCCTGCAATGCACTGCCTCACTGTCCCAGAGCAGTGGGCAGTGGAACTCCTGCAATGCACTACCTCACTGCCCTGGGGCAGTGGGCAGTGGAAGTCTTGCAATGCACTGCCTCACTGCCTGGGGGCAGCGGACAGTGCAACCTCTGCAATGCACTGCCTCACTGCCTGGGGGCAGTGGGCAGTGCAACTCCTGCAATACACTGCCGCACTGCCCGGGGGCAGTGGGCAGTGCAACTCCTGCAATGCACTGCCTCACTGCCTGGGGGCAGTGGGCAGTGCAACTGCAACTCCTGCAATGCACTGCCTCACTGCCTGGGGGCAGTGGGCGGTGCAACTCCTGCAATACACTGCCGCACTGCCTGGGGGCAGTGAGCAGTGCAGCTCCTGCATTACTCTGCCCCACTGCCTGGGGGCAGTGGACAGTGGAACTCCTACAATGCACTACCTCACTGCCTGGGGGCAGTGGGCAGTGCAACTCCTGCAATGCACTGCCTCACTGCCCTGGGGGCAGTGGGCAGCGGAACTCCTGCAATGCACTGCCTCACTGCCTGGGGGCAGTGGGCAGTGGAACTCCTGCAATGCACTGCCTCACTGCCTGGGGGCAGTGGGCAGCGCAACTCCTGCAATGCACTGCCTCACTGCCTGGGGGCAGTGGGCAGTGCAACTCCTGCAATGCACTGCCTCACTGCCTGGGGGCAGTGGG
This sequence comes from Eutreptiella sp. 'Long Island Sound 2002', assembly GCA_964036045.1. NCBI lineage: Eukaryota > Euglenozoa > Euglenophyceae > Eutreptiales > Eutreptiaceae > Eutreptiella > Eutreptiella sp. 'Long Island Sound 2002'. The sequence continues at coordinate 2,273,740 of OZ038400.1, read as the reverse complement.
CAGTGCAACTCTTGCAATGCACTGCCTGACTGCCTGGGGGCAGTGGGCAGTGGAACTCCTGCAATGCACTGCCCCACTGCCTTGGGGCAGCGGGCAGTGCAACTCTTGCAATGCACTGCCTCACTGCCTGGGGGCAGTGGGCAGTGCAACTCCTGCAATGCACTGCCTGACTGCCTGGGGGCAGTGGGCAGTGGAACTCCTGCAATGCACTGCCTCACTGCCTGGGGGCGGTGGGCAGTGCAACTCTTGCAATGCACCGCCGCACTGCCTGGGGGCAGTGGGCAGTGGAACTCCTGCAATGCACTGCCCCACTGCCTGGGGGCAGCGGGCAGTGCAACTCTTGCAATGCACTGCCTGACTGCCTGGGGGCAGTGGGCAGTGGAACTCCTGCAATGCACTGCCTGACTGCCTGGGGGCAGTGGGCAGTGGAACTCCTGCAATGCACTGCCTCACTGCCTGGGGGCAGTGGGCAGTGCAACTCTTGCAAAAAGGTGACTGACACAGTTGTGTCCCTTGTTGTGTCCACAACGGAGCGCAAGTCAAGGGGCTGGCAAATCCACACACACATACACAAATACACATGCACCTTCCACAATTGCACCACTCACACACACACTGTCTCTTTCTCTCTCCAGCGCCACCCTCTCTGTCACAACCTTCCGCACAACAATCCGCAGCTCCCTCCAGCCAGACGCACGCCGCGAAAGGGGTACCTTTTGAAGACTTTGGTGTTGTGCCCTGTGCGAATCTCCGTTATATCTGTGACAAAGCAGCATATGAATTGGTTTGAGGGCAATCGTACCCCAGCCCGCCCCACGCAAACCCAACAGGGACAGTCTTGCAGCACGTGGTCTGTCCAGAGCCACAGGAGAAATCAAGGCCAAACCGACCATGCAATGTAGCAGATGCAGCGGACAATGGTAGGAGAAGTTGAGGCAGGGTGTGTGGTGGTTGCGCCGTTGCTGCCAGTGGTGGTGACAGCGATGCTGCAGTCGCTTATGCTGCTGCTTGTGCTGGTGCTGCTGGTGCTGCTGGTGCTGCTGGTGCAGCACTGCTGCTGGTGCAGGTGCAGATGTGCTGCACTACTAATGCTTGTGCTGCTGGTGTCGCTGGTGTTGCTGCTGATGCCGCTACTGCTACTGACATGAAGGAACACAATCACCACCCCCTCTACTTACAATTTCCTCATGCACTGTGCACTGTTTGCTTGCAAATGTGACACAGCGCATTGCACAGCCTCCTGTTTCTGGCTCTTTGCATGTGCAGGACGAATGTGGCATGGATGGCCCGTCCTTAACTAACCGGTGGTGTACATTGTTCATAGCAATGAAGCACCAATAACAAAATACGGAAAGTTCAGGGGTATTGGGGTGATGGTGCAGTGCTTGAGACACTGCTTTGGGCCTCCCCCATTGATTTGTGCTTCATGATCTTGCTGGGGGGGGGGGGGGCGGTGACCAATGGGTGGGTCAGGGGAATGGCTGGACAATGCACCCATTCCAACTTTATTCCACAAGGGGATACCCAGGGGTCCAAGTATCCCTTAGCCACGCATGGTTTGTATCCCAAAAGCAAGGGAAAGCAGGGGGAAACAGGGTAAACGGGGCAAAACAGGGGGGGAAACCGGGGGGGGGGGGGCGGGCGGGGGGAAAGAGGGGGAAACTGAGGGACAGGGCAAAGTGGGGCTATAGGTTGGGGTGGGGTACTATGATCCTGATAGATGTAGGGACGCCGTGGCTTAAGGAAGCAAGCGTGTGGCAAAAAAAATTGGATCCTGCACTCCCGGTCCGCAGCCAAAAACAAAAAACCACAAAAAAGGGTACCCAAAGCCGCTTCCACCGCTACAATGTTGAGGAAGACAATCTTTGGAAGAGGATGAATGTGTAGGGGAGGCCTTGGGAATCTGGAAGAGGAATACCCCGGCACTCAAGGGCGTGGGAGGTCGAGGGAAGAGGAGGAAGACGATTGAAGAAGGAGATGTCAACCGAAGAAGAGGAGGTCGGTAGAAGAGGAGGACATCGACGGAGGACGAGGAGGTCGACGGAAGAAGAGGAGGTCGATGGAATGGCTCTATGGGTTCACAGGTGGTACCAAACCATTCATTGCAAAACTGATACGCCCAATGTGGCTTGGTTCGTCAACGCCAGTTGCTTTTCTGAGCAGGCCAGCTTGTAAAAGCTGAAACTTCATTCCACATCCACAGCCGTGTACATGATGGGCAACACTTGTAGGGCAAGCTTCGACAGCTCCGGCAATTCTGACTTAAGGCCACACCAGAAGCCCGGTGAACGATCCCGTGACACTGGGTAGGTTCCAATACTTCTCCCATTCAGAGCGTGTGGTTTCAGCAGCCAGCCCCGCAGAGAACACCCTTTGCTCACCGGGGGTGCTGGGGTACTCCTTGATGTCCCGGCTGGTGTTGGGCCTTTGGCGGGGGGTCAAAGACGCGGCAACCAACAACAAGGCCATCCCAGCCCCCCCCCCCCCCCCCCACACACACAAACATAGCGCTCCCTTACACCCTATCCTCCCTCCCCCTTGCCCGCCGAACCGGCGTCCCCAACCCAATTCCTGGGTTGTCCGCGAGTGCCAGCAGTAGACTGCCGACTGCAGTCGAGCAAGTGCGGCTTTGCTATCCACTGCAGTGAAAAGGGCCTCTGTGACGGCGTGGGAGGGACACCAATGGGCAGACGCACCCCTTGTGGGAGGAGGGACACCCTTCCCCCAGTGGGTTGGGAACCTGATGCTCATGCCTTCGTTGGTGGAGCCAGAACTGCTGCTACTTTCGGCGCTGCAGGCGGCTCCACTGCCACCAGTCCATTGTTGAACAATGGACTTTCTGTGTGTGTGCACTGGCTGCCCGACCCATTGTCACTGAATACTTTCCATAAACCCTTTACTCCCGTACTTGTCAGGACGTTTTTCAATTTTGGCCATCCAGTAGCCAGCTCAACTTTTGGGCGCTCAATTAGACAGCGGTTGCAGAGCAATCAGCAGTGCTTGGAAGTGGTAACTGACGGCTGTTGGAGGGTAACCGACGTCAGTTGGAGGATATCGCATGACGTTTGGAGGGTAACAGACATCGATGGGCGACCAGAGGTCTTAAGCTGAAAAAACAAAACCCTGTCTGCCAAAAAATGCCCCAGTACTTGTGGTTCATGTCAGAAACCCAATGGAGGCAACTTCCAGGACAGAACGTGCATGACATGGCACAAATTCTCTGAACAGCACCTCCATTCAAGCAGCAGCACACTACCTGACAGGTCCATGTAGCAATCATATACATCCTTCTTTGTGGGATAATATGTCATGCCATCCTCCTCTTTGTTCAGGGTATATACCTTGGACTTGGGCTTGCCCTTCCTGACGGCAAGCAGCATTGGTCAAGGGTAGACAAGTCATGCTTGCCCAAGAGGAGGGGGTGCAATGTAGGCTGGCGCTGGTTTTGTGTAGTACCTCCAGTCTTTTGTTGCGTGGGATTCTGCTGGGCTGTGCGGTGCGGTGCGGTGCGGTGTGCTGCATTGCCTTGTGTTGTGTTGTGTTGTGTTGTGTTGTGTTGTGTTGTGTTGTGTTGTGTTGTGTTGTGTTGTGCTGTGCTGTGCTGTGCTGTGCTGTGCTGTGCTGTGCTGTGCTGTGCTGTGCTGTGCTGTGTTGTGTTGTGCTGTGCTGTGCTGTGCTGTGTTGTGTTGTGCTGTGCTGTGCTGTGCTGTGCTGTGCTGTGCTGTGTTGTGCTGTGCTGTGCTGTGCTGTGCTGTGCTGTGCTGTGCTGTGCTGTGTTGTGTTGTGTTGTGTTGTGTTGTGTTGTGTTGTGTTGTGTTGTGTTGTGTTGTGTTGTGGTGTGCTGTGTTGTGTTGTGTTGCGTTGCGCTGCGTTGCGTTGCGTTGCGCTGCGTTGCGTGGCGTTGCATTGGTTGTGTTGTGTTGTGTTGTGTTGCGTTGCGTTGCGTTGCGTTGCGTTGCGTGGCGTGGCGTGGCGTGGCGTTGCGGCGTGGCGTGTGGCGTGGCGTGGCGTGGCGTGGCGTGGTGTGCCGAAGGCGCTGTTACCAAAAGGCAAAAGGCCGGGATGTCTACCCACGGGTAAAGGTAAACGGGCTGGGCTGTGTGTGTTGTGTGCGCGCCGTGCGTAAGTGTGTAGGCCTCGGCAGGGGGAGGGGGAGTCGGGGAGACCTGGTGAGTTCGCCTCTGGCGACCGCGCTTATTCCAGGAGCTCCCGCTGCACCCCTTCCCTTTCTGCTTGCTGGTGCAGGCGCAGCTCCTGCAACGCCCACGCCATCGTGCTGCCCGGGCCCAGGCGGGCCTTCAGCAGTGTGGCACGCGCCTTGGCGTGGGCGTACCAGATCCGTATGGACTCCTCCACGACGTGGCGGAGGAACTCCGTGCCCAGCGAGTGGGGCCCCGTACACTCCAGGTGGGCCAGCTGCATGGAGGGGGTCCGCAGGGCTGCCGCCCACTGCTCCAGCACAGTCGGTTCCCACAGCTGGTGACGCACTGGGGCCGCCCGTGGCCCCACCTTTTGGTCGAGCCACGCTGCGAGGCGCCGGCGGGCTGGCCCCCACTCGTGCGATTGAGCCGAGCAGGCCCACAGGTGGGGCGCCGTCTCGGGCTGTGTCCCGCACAGGAGGCACGTTGTATCCAGCACCGTGCCCCGGTGGGAGGAACGGTGGGCTAGGACGGCCATGGTCGGGACGTTGTCCATGCGATGCGCCGTGATGTGGCGCTGCTGGTCGTGGTCGAACCAGTCCAAGGGGAGGCCCCCCCCTGGCATGAAGTTTACCCCCCAGCGGGCCTCGTAGATGGCTTGCGCCGGTATGGAGGCCCGGTCCTGCAACCAGTCACTCAGCGCCGTCGGGGAGAGCTGGCACTGGTCGCGGAAGGGCACTGGGGGGATAAATGAGTAGGGGCGCGTGGCGTGGCGTGGCGTGGCGTGGTGTGGTGTGGTGTGGTGTGGTGTGGTGTGGTGTGGTGTGGTGTGGTGTGGTGTGGTGTGGTGTGGTGTGGTGTGGTGTGGTGTGGTGTGGTGTGCAGTGTGGTGTGCAGTGTGGTATGTTGTGGTATGTTGTGGTATGTTGTGTTGTGTTGTGTTGTGGTGTGGTGTATCGTGTCGTGTCGTGTCGTGTTGTGTTGTGACATGTCGTGTTGGTGTTGGTGTTGGTGCTGGTGTTGGTGTTGGTGTTGGTGTTGGTGTTGGTGTTGCGTTGCGTTCTGTTGCGTTGTGTTGTGTTGCATTGTGTTGCGTTGCGTTGCGTTGGTGTCGGTGTCACGTTGCGTTGTGTTGTGTTGTGTTGCGTTGCGTTGCTTTGCGTCGGTGTCGGTGTCGGTGTCGGTGTTGATGTTGTGCGATGTGGTGTGGTGTGGTGTGGTGTGCGGTGTGGTGTGGCGTGTCGTGTCGTGTCGTGTCGTGTCGTGTTGTGTCGTGTCGTGTTGTGTGGAAAGGTGCCAAGGGAAGCCGCCCAGGCCGCCCAACCTGAAGCGGGTGGCGGTTGTTGGACGGCAGCCATCCGTCGACCAGTACTCTGCCCTGCCGTGCTCCGCTCCGTGCGGTCGTCGCTTGGCCAGTGGCACCAACTAGTCCCCCACCTGCCACCCGCCACCTGCTGTTCTAGGTCCTGAGCGGTCCTCCTCCGCCCTCTGTCGATCCGTGAGACCTGCCGTGTTTTGTCACGGAGATGCCCTGCTTCAGTTTCTCGAGGAACTCGGAAATTCGGTGCGGGGCCAAAGTAATGGGCACCAGCAGCGGCTCCTGTGAAACAGGGGGACGATGCGCGGCCGATGCCCTCAACCGCCCAGTGACGTCAGCCAATTTCCATCGGTGAACCATAGACTTGCCGTTGACAAACCACCAGACGCCATTGGCGGACCATCAGGGCCGCCAACAAGGATCCTCGTTGCAGGTTGACCCAGGCCGGTTACAGATAGGGTCCGGGTTTGGCGGCCCTGGCCATTTACAATAAAATCGTCCCACATTTGGTAAATCCGCCACTCTGTGCCTAAATCTGATGTAAGAGCTGCGCAGAATCGGAAATGCCATGCTTCCACCAGCATGGTGTTTCAGGGGCTTAGTGTTCCAGGGGCGTAGTGTTCTGGGGGGCATGGCATTCCGGCAGGTCCCCCTTCCCCTCTTGTGCACCCACTTCAACACAATGCAAGTGTGCACAGCAGAGGCTCAATAGCTTAAAAAAGCATTATCTGAGACACAGAAGTGTTCAATTTCCACCACTACACACCACAGTTGTCATGTTTCAGAGCAAGGCAAAGAACACTTGTCACAAGCCCATGGTTCGACCTCCAGAGGTATCGAATGGTGCACGGTTGCAGGGTCAATGAAGCTGCATGGTTCCAGACTTATTTGGAGAGCACACGGGCTTGCACATGGGCTCTCCATGTGCTCAATGAAGCTGAAAGAGGAATAGAAGATTGCCCCATTGGCTGACTTGCTGGGTCTGGGGCATGAGCAGGCCAGGGATGCATCGGAAGTGAAGGGGCCAAGGTCAGGGTGTCAGGAGAGGTTGATAAGTCAGTTGCCAAAATGGGTGTGGGCTGCTCCTGTCAGTTGCAAATGCCATCACGGGGACAGTTGGGGTAACCCCCACAAAAATAATTGTATACCCCCACCAAAATTTATACCCCCCTCGGCTTAATGGGCGTTTTGCCAAAATCTGCACCCCCTTCAGCCCTGTACCAGCAAACCGAACATGAGCAAATCCAGCAACACCACTGCAAAGGTAGCTCACTTGAAGAAAGCAGTGATTGTGGTCTGCTTCTTGACAATGGAAGCACTGGTAGAGGCATGGGGCCACAGCATCAGAAGATGCTGCACCAGCTCCATCAGCACCTGTGACACACACAACCACAAAATGCTCATCTGGATCAAACTTATAAGCAGCCAGAAAGCGGAGGGCTAAAGGCGCGCTGCTGAGGAAGGCCTCATGAGGAGGAGCCCCGCCTCCCTGCCCCCTGGGTGCACCAGCCTGCCCTCCAGCCGCTTCCTACCATAACCCCGCCCCCCCCCAAATCAAGGCCTTGTGCCAAACCCCCCCCCCCCCCAAATCGAAAAGCTGAGGGTACAGATTTCAGCAAGACGCTCAATAAGGCCAGGGGGGAATAAATTTCCGCCCATTTATCCAGGGCAGGGGCGCACATGCACAACCTTCGGGGCTTTTTGGCCGGGTCCCTTCTGACCATGAGCCCCGTGGTGGCCTGCTCCTTGCCTCCTTCTGCGACCCATGGGCACGGCCTCAGGGGCAGCAGGGCCCACACCACCGCGCTAACCAATGTCCCAAAACATGCGGCTTGACAAGAAGGTCTGCAAATACAACCAAAGTTCTTGTAACACATTGTCCACATCCTCGAGGTGGGCATTGAGACAAGGCAAAGCAGACGGGGCAAAGCCAAACGCCACAAATATTTTTCTGCGCAAGGTTCTTCCCCTACTCTTACCCACTTTACCCACCCATTTTCATCTTCAATCTCTGCTTAAGGAATACCAGGGTAGCGAAGCAGCATGAACACAAAGAAAGCATTCGTTAATAGAACAGTTGAAAAGGCTGAGCGTAACCATGGGCCGGTGGGCGCACTGTGCTACTAAAGACTGCAAATTTTGCATTAAAGTTTGTCCTTCCCTCTCTCATGTACATCTCGGCCTCTGCCCTTTTTCTATGAATGTGTCTCACTCAGGGATCTTGTGCCCTCTTACTCATACCTAATTGCCTGTTCCCTCGTTCCTTGGTGCATGACCTGGTCTTCCTATGAATACATGCCCACTGCACACCCAGGCATGTCATTGATTCAGAAACATAGTACCCAGAGGTTCACTCACCCCATGCTCAGTGGGGATGAAACCATGGACTCCAAATTTGGGGGTTGCCACCTTGGGGCCCTGGGCCTGGGATGTTATGTTGAACAGAGGCTTAACACAATTCCACGGAACTATCAATCCTAAGCTGCAGTAGATGTCTCACCACAGCATGGTAGGGTATGAGCACAACCCAAGGCTCCAAAAGAAGAGAGACAAACTACTCCAACAGGCAAACAAGCACCAACTCCTCAGCCAAAATCAATTGAACATGGTAGGGTCTGAAATAGGGTGCATGCACTGCATTCATTGCATTAATGTCTACACACATGCTTTAGTATACACACACATGTGGAAATTTTCTGTGTATGATGCTTCACCTATTTCTCCCCATCCCTTTCGTGGTGTTGCCAAAAACTGTTAGTACCATTTTCTGATAGGAGCAGACTATGCACGGCACAAGCACTTGTTATGAGTTCGGGAGCTTAAAAATGATCCCACAGGGGCATGCACACAGCTCAGCACCCTATCCCTCCCCCTGGCCCCCTAACTGCCCTCCCATACAGCAGCAGGGGTCATTTCTGACTGGGCCAGTGCACAAGTACAGGTGTTTGCACCGGGCTCAGTCCATTCCTAGGACACCAGGCGCACGCATACACACAGTTACTCCTACCCACGCGCTGCACCCACACACGCTGGGTCGTCCTGTGCATACATACACTTCATGTCGGCATGGCTCCACGGAACTCCTTACCTTCGTTAAACCATCTGTCTATGTCAGTGAAAGGGATGCAGTCCACCAGTTTCAGTTCCTGGAGGAACCCTTTCACTGAATTCTTCCACCAGTCTGGGGGATATCTGTGCCATCCTGCCCCCCACACCAGTGATCTCACATTCATCCTGAATCCTTCCAGATTACAACAATAGAGGAGGCTCTTGTGCAACAGTGAGGGGAAAGTGGACGTCAGGACTTGCTTGGCGTTGGGGGAGGACACAGGCAGCCACCTCTGCCATTCAAAGTCGTGTCTCAGTGGCTCCTGTAGGTTAGGAACAATACCTTTTCGTCTCAGGAATACGTCCTCACCTGGCACAAACTCGCACTCGCACAGCTGTGCAATGTCACCGTGGTTTTCCCATTTTAGGCCTATTTGGTACATAGCCTTTAGGAAGCATTCAAGGGCTTTGAAAAGCCTCGGCTTTATTGCCTCTGGCACATGAATCGCTGCCATGGGCACGTTATCCTTGAACCTCGCAAGCAACACACAAGGAATGGGTGTAGGCGTGTGATGGTTGGGGCAATAGATTTCGTGAATGACAAAATCAGCCAGCGTGAACTGACTGAAGAAATTCGTCAGGAGCCGCTTATCCCTCCTTGGGGAGAACCTCAGGATCGACTCAGTGCGTCCCAGCGCAGCCCCATCCCACGGTGTGGAGTATATAAACGGAATTTCCCACCCATCAATGTGCACCCAAGCCACGAGTTGCTCGCTGGGGGCCCAGAAACCTGAAGCTGGGCAGGTGTGGCCATGCAGAGGGGACCTGTCTGGCGCCTGCTGCCTGTCTCTGTGCGCCCACATCCCACTGAAACGAACAAAGTCTCCCTGCCCACTCAGTGGGGTAAACTGCCCCGGCCCCGGTACAACGCACACTGCACCTACTGCTGTCGCGTCAAGCGCCTCTTGCCACTCCTGCTGAAAAGTTTCTGTCTGTTCTGAGAGAGACATGTGTTCACGCCACATTGCCCAGAGCTCAGATTTTGGTGCTGACAGGCAGCCACCAATGGGTACTCCTGAGCTTCCTTGTTCTAAGATTAGTGGCCCTAGTGTGAAAATGGTGTTCATGTACAACTCCCAGTTGACATATTGCAGTACAAAGGAGACAGGGACGTTCCAGAACATATCCTCAGAACCCTTACCCAGCCTGTCCAGGACTTTGTCTCCACCACGATGTATGGCAAAAAAAGACACAGGTCGTTTACGCTGTTCACCCAGGTGTTTGACAGCCCAATTGAAGGACTCCAACACCTGTACTTTGGGGATCTCCCAATACATATCCTGCATATCCTGCTCACATACATGGAACGCGGACGTGTGGGAGGATAACCTGATGCAGGCCTGAGAAAAGTCGCGGGTCCCAAGCATAAGTGGGAACCCCAGCGTCGTACACTCAAGGTACAGGGCCTTCACTAGAAGCTGGAGGCATCTCCCTATGACCCGGGCATACCTCTTCAATGGCACGTTGCAGAAGGCAATAACTTCGCGCCATTTAATAAGGGGGTGCACACCTGTCTCAATTGACTTCCATTTCAGCATGGAAAAGAGCGTGGGGGCACACAGGGGTGGGGTCAGGTGTACAGTGACACCGTCAGGGTCAAGCAGGGTCGCAAAAAACTGCTCTGCTGAGCTCTCCAGGAGTAGGTCTGGGTGTCCCAGGTTTAGCGAACATGCCTGTGCCAGGACCCCTTCTTGGCGTGCACGGCCAACAATCTCTTTGACAGCCAGCACCTTGGCCCTCTTCACTGATGAGCCCCAACCCCACACCTTAAATTTGGGCCCTAGGATCACATCAAGCAGGAGGTGTGTGTCCATCATTTTCCGGCACACGCCACTGAGGACATGCAGTCTCTTGTCGAAGACACCACAAATAAACCCCGCACCGTGCACCTGCTTAGCCAGCCGCTGCACCGTGTCCCCAACTAGCCCTGGGTATTCCACACCCAGCTGGGCAGAATCCGCAGCACACAGGTGGGAGACATCATCTATCAAGTCGTCCACCCTGACGCCAATCAAAGGTTCAGACGCATCTGGGTTGAGGGAAGAGAGGGGAAGCTTCATGGAATTAAGCCTGGTCCTGAGCTGAGACAACTGGGTGCCCACTTCGTCCTCCGTGGGGAGGCATGCAGTCCTGGCATGCCCTCCGCACACCTCCTAGGCATGGGCACCGAAAACAGTGTTCCACTGATGTGGGAACCTGAAGATTACATGCTCCACATCATTGGCCAGGCACTCATACCGCTGCATCCATGCAGGACAGAAACACGCTTTCTTATTCACACACGTGAGGACCAACTGTTTGACATGCTCCCAAACTGAGGGATGCACAGTCTCGATTTTCTGTCCACACACTTTATCCATGACAGACAGGGGGGTGGACGTCACAGGCCCAGGCATATTGGCAGACTGCAGGCAATTTCGTAGGATCGCTGGGGATACAGGGTGGGGTCCGTTTCTGAATATATCGCACACGCGCCTCGGCGCCCTCTTCACTGTAGACACTACCGACTTGCATAGGTCTTGCAGGTAGGCAGGCATGGGGGCACTGGAAAAATGCGCCTTCACTGTCTGCCTAATGGTTCGCTCTGTACTCGGACACAGAGTGGGGGTCCGCAGAACAACCCTTCGTGGCATCGTGAAACTACACTTCTTCTTCAAAACGCTCTGGAGGAGGCGGAACAATTTTTCATAGACTTTCGGTCTGACGTAGTGTTTGCACTCAACGGTCAGCTTAATCAAATCATTCAGGGAGGACTTCTGTCCTTTCTGCTGCAGAACATCATTTACAGTCACAGCTAGTGCCCTGCAGGTGGACGGTGTCAGCTTATGGTTAAAAACGTTCAACCATAATGCATCATTTAACGATCCTCGCGGCTGGATTTGGTTAGACGTGGGAGCAAACAAGGAGCCATAGAAGCGCTCCCTAGAATCAATATTGCTCGGTGTGGCTCGCTCAATAGGGAACATAATTCCAGACACAGGCCCTTTAGCCGCTAAAATACGTGCAAGCGATGGAGTCTTCCCAAACCCTGCATTGGCTCTCAAGATCCGGTGTCGTGTCCCTAGAAAGTGTCGAATCAACGACTTCGCCCTTTGTGCATGCTCGGCATAGCGCAGGATGGGCGCACGTGGTTTCCGACCACCGCACTGACCAACGTAGGGGCACCAAGGCCCAAGTACGCAATAAATGATAGTGTCTGGATTATTCAGGTCTAGGTCGGGAGGGAGTTTTGCCAAACGTGCAATCCTCCTTAGCCGAGAGTCCGGGCACGTAATGAGACAAACTGCCAGAGGGGGGGGGGGGGGTCAGCCCAAACCACCCTCCCCCTTTGGTCGGCACCAAAGGTGCCGAAACTATTTGTTTGGCCTAAATTTTCGCCCGCCAAACATGCAAAAGAGAAACTTGACTTGGCCACAATGAAGCAGGACCCCAACCGCCCCAAATATAGCAAGAGGAGGAAGTGGGGGTGTCTTAGGCGTCTTTGGGGGGGGGCTCCTACAGTTGTCAAACAACTAATAGCCTTGCGACAACCAACCCCTTGATTGTACACATGTGTCACGTATTCTAAGAGCATTCCAATACTGGGTCACAAGCTTAATTGAAATCAATGCCTACACCATAGATGTTCCATTGCTAGCCACACCTTTGACTTTTGTGCTTATTGCTCATCGGCGGTGAATTTCTAGTGAAACTGTAGTGGGCCCAAAACTGAAATTGCCAAACTCCAAGTAGTCGCAAGGCAAGAACCTTCAAAGGTTTCTTGTAAGGGTCTATTCGAAAGCACGGGGGCTCGCATAGCGAAAAATTTTGCCCATTTTGCAAACAAATAAACAAATAGTTATCTTAATAATAACATTATTTCAGGAAACCGGTGGCCAATGTTGTCCTGATGCAAGCAAATTGGGGATCTTCGTAAAGCAGAATACAAAATTTGGCATAGAGGCATGGTCACATTTGTTGTAAGTGGCCATTGTCATCCTAAAGCGAGCAAATTGGGGATCTTCTTAAAGCATAATACAAACTTGCCAGTTACGTAGAGTCGTGGACACATTTGTTGTGAGTGTTTGCCCCCTTGAACCCACATAGCTCGGATTCTGTGGATATTTGTGCATTACATTCCCCTTTCTTGCACCAACTCACCATGGAATCTTCTCGTTTTATATCCGTGGCATAGGCATAGGCGTAGCAATGACATCCTGGATTATATACCACGGACATCTGCAGATATCCCGGGTCAACTCCCTCGAAACTCAATAATGTGCGTGTTTGCAAAATGCTTGTCGCAATGAGCCTATTTTTAGGCAAAAAACACCCTCTCCATCCTTTGCAAAGACGATATCATTGATCTCATTGCTGAGGAGGAGTATGCCACCTTCCCATGGACACAATTGAGTGAGAAGGAACCGTCTACATATGAGCTCAATGAGAAGGAGAGCATTATATATAAGCATGAGATGTACCGTTCTCGTGCATGGGCAGCCCCGCCAACACCTGCCAAAGCCCCAATTAGCCAAGATTTGGCAGCTATTCCATCACCCTTTCGCCCAAGCTCTGTCTGAAGAGCAACCCAAAAAAAAGGGGGGGGGGGAAGGAAGTGTAGGTGAAAAAGGAAATGCAATGCTACCGGTGACTATGCCATCAAGAAGAGTGCATGTGGTACCCAACCACCTGTCACATGTGACATTTGCCAGGCCGTGTACCAAATGTCTTGTGCCAAGCTCAGGTTTCCTCTGAAGTTTGGTTTCTAGGCTTTCAAATCTCCCGTCACCGATGAAATGATTGACTCCCACTAGACCATCTAGATGTGCCTATATGTCCACGGATATCGACCGGAGGGAGGGGGAGATGGGCACAACTACTGTATAGAACCTAGATTCAAAGCTTGCGGGCAAGCGGGCACAGAACAAATCCTCAGTGGCCGGCCATAGGCTAAAATGTGATGCGGAGGTGACAAAAGGCAGGACACACCACCTCATCTACAAGTGGCTGAAGCAAGGTGTCCTATTAACCTACGGCTGCCCAAGGGTGTGTGGGAAAGAGCAAACAGATGGCGCGAAAGCAAGAACACTGCTCACATGTACATCAGGCGGAAAAAAAACACAAACTGAGAAATGGCCCATGTCTTTGATGGGAAGTTTTACTTTACAAGAGACCACATGCAAGGCAATTTTATTCCCAAGAACGTGAAGTTGCCGAAGTTTCCCCTTGCAATTTTGGCCGTAATGCGTGGCATTGGACCCGGTTGGGATTTTTGGAATTGTGGTGCCGGTGGTGCATTGCACTCAACGTGAAAACGGGCTTATCCGGCCTTCTAGCACATCCCTTGGGTTGGGTAGCGGGGGACTAGTACGGACCAATTTATGGGGGGGGGGGGTTTTGGCCCAAAGCCATCCCATGCCAACCGTTTATGGCTTGGGGGCGGGGTGGGTATTTAGGATCCAAGATTTCATGCAGAACGGAACGGAACGGCGTCCCTAACATCCCATGCGGAACAACCGCAGATGCTCACAACTTGATGATGCCTTTGAAGATGCCTTTGCCCAAGGTTTAGAGGCTAGTTTGGGCCATGTAACATCTTGTAACATATGACCTAGATGCAAATGGAAAGCAAGGAGCAATGTATCTTCTTGGAAAAGAAATTGTGTTGTCACCTCCAGCACTTTGCTCTGAGCTGTTCTAAGCAATTCGTGCAAAACTGTTCCGCAAGGGCACCGGTACTATTCCGTACTATTCCGCAACAGTGCATTGGATTTGACCCCCCCCCCCTTGCGGAACGGTTGTTCCAGAACGGTTTGAGCCAAATACAAAAACCCCAACTGCTCCGTACCTAACCACCATGGTGTATCATTGCAAGAAGGGTTTCCAAGCCAAACGTTTGTCAATCTCTCGTCCTACATTCCTTGTCAAAACATGGTTGTGAACCGGCATTTTCATAAAAATGCCTTTGGGAACGTGGGTGGAGGTTAAATTGCACTCAACCCATGTGGGCACCCACGTGTCGGTATTTGCATGTGTTGCCTGCAAGCTACGGGCTTGTCCAAGCTACAGCAGGCCAATCTCTCATCCTGCATTCCTTGTCAAAACATGGTTGTGAACCGGCACTTTCATGTCGCAAAAATGCCTGTGGGAACGTGGGTGGAGGTTGTTATTAATTAGCAGTACACGAAGCAACGCAAAAATCCTCGTCGGACGGCCTGCACTCAACCCATGTGGGCACCCACGTGTCGGTATTTGCATGTGTTGCCTGCAAGCTACGGGCTTGTCCAAGCTACAACACGCCTAGGGACCGTATTAATTTGGGGCTTTTGCGTTTTGCAAGGGGAAGGTGGGGTACAATGAAAGCGGTGAATGGCAAGTGTAGGATGGAGTATATCCAATTTACATGTGTTTGGAGTTGCAACAAGAACCACAACAAACACCATAACCAGTTCATGCAAAGAAAAGGGGCCACCCTTGGGAACAATCTAGAGGTCTTGGGCCAATGATGGCGCCTCACCATGAGCGACACGCCCAAACCACAACCACTAGTAGATTCAAGCTTTTTGCACCCATTGGATTTCTTGGAAGAATCCATCTATTGATTTGTCATTCTCTTCATGTTATATTGATTTGTCATTCTCTTCATGTTATATTGACTGGTTTTCTCTGTATCTATGTCATACATTGCATACCATGAGGGCAGAAGGTTGTTGTCTCCATATTTATGTCATACATTATATACTACGAGGGCAGAAGGTTCTGCTACAAGTGGTGTACCACTGGTATAATTAAGATGCGAAAAGAAAGATTGCCCAATCACATTCAGCAATTTCCACATCCGGTCCAATCACTGGACTGGCACGGCCAGGCGGGATCATTTTTGGAGGGGAGAACCGGTTCCAGAGGTGGGGACAGCTGACTGCGGGTGTGATCACCGTCACTTAAGGCAATCTTCGTTGCGCGCAGCAGCAGGCGCGAGGCCCCTGCCCGATTCGCATCAGTACCTCTGGGTGGTGGTTCTTACCATGGTCAGGCAGCGGTGCTGCGACGGCACTCTTCCCGGAAATCGGCGTATTCATCGTCACGTAAGGCAAACTGTACTGGTACTGGCCGATAAGTGTTGTGCGAGCCCATTGGCTAATTCGCATCAGCACCTCTGGATGGTTGTTCTACCATAGCAGTCGGGCAGCTTTCAAAGATTTTCTCCGAAAATAAAGCAAGGCAGCGGAAAAGCGATCGACGTTCCTTTAGTTTCAATCGAAATCGGCAAATTGATCCAGTCGCAACTCAATTCCTTTCAGCCGATTTGGCGTAACTGTAAGGTAAAAGTTTCGGCAACGGCGTTTGGTGCTCTGCGTGTAGGAACAGTTGGTAGCTGAAAAATTGCACCAGTGCTTTCCATCCCTCAACGAGTTGATTCCGTGAGGTTGGAGTTACTTCACCTTGTAGATGCGGAGATCCGATACTATACTACGCATGTCATGTACCGTCCCATCTCACTTGGAAAGGTTGGATCACAGAGTCTGCCCCACTTTCACTCGTGGAAAGACACGGTCTGTGCCTTTTGGCCTTTTTTTCGTGTCTCGTTGGGCTCCGGTTCAAGGTTGATTCGAAGAGGACGGCACTAGTTGAAGCAAGGGACAAGTATGACAAACATCATTCTACTGCTATAATTTGCACTCTGCCGTGTAGCCCTTGAGGTGAGCAGCAACAATGACCACGTGATGAGCAAGTAGGATTGAGGTAGTCACAAGGGTATGTCGAATCTCCCTGTTCTGGCCATGGAGGCAGTTGGAGGCCACCACAAGAGGCAAAAGAGCAAGAGCTCCGAAAAAGGGCTTTCATGAGCTCTTCGGTTTGAAGATTTGTATAGATGCATCTATGGTGTAACCAAGAAGAGGGTACTAGGAAGCCCCGAGATGGGGTTCTCAGAATTTTCAACACTTTGCAAAAAGAAGTGCAAATGAAAAGTTGATTTTCGGCAAAGCCCAAAGTCGCCACCCCCTCCACTTTGCTCCTATGCTGCACCAACAAGAATTTGCCAGCAACAATGGTGGTGAGCGGGAGGTGTGTGTCCTTTGTTGGGGGTTGGCGAAAATCCCCTTGGACGAGTTTGCGGGCATTTCAGTCCGATTTTGGATTTAGCAACTTCAACTTCGGGTTCATCATTGTGGCTAACACGTCAATCATACACGCCTTGTTGGTGTTGTGTCGAAAGTAATTGGTAAGGGATACTCGTTCAAACCGTCTTACATGAGGCGAACCAATTCTCGCTGATGAGATTGCGACGCTGTACCTCTCGGGCTACGGCGAGTGGCAACGGTATGATAACGAGTGGTAACAGTATGATAGCAAGTGGTGATAACGAGTGGTAGCGGTATGGCCTCCTCCGGACACCCGGAGTAAGCACTGCACGCCCACACAGTGTTTATAATGCAACAAGGAGGAGCACACAAAATACCACATGTTTCAGCCCATTCCCGCCTGCTCTCATCCCCCTACACTCATGAGGTGCAGGCGGCAAATGCTAGTTTCACTGGCATTTGTAACCGACAGTAACCGCCCCCAACCACATTGGCAACCTCCTCCACAGCGGGGGGGGGGGGGGATGCAGTAGAAGGCTTCAACTTTGTGTCATTCAAGGAAGCCTATAGTTCTCTGGATGTTTGGATGTGTTTGCGCATGGTGGGATCTTCGTATATAGTTCCAAAACGGACTTTTTAAACCTTTCGGATACGTGCCGCATCACTGTGTGCCGCATAAGCTGCAAGTTGTATTCTCCTACCACCACCCGAGCATGCACCTCAGTGGTTCCAAGGTTCACAGGGGCAGGGGTGGCGGTGGACCTGTTTCCTGTTCTTGCACCGAAGAGCTTGGACATTTCGGGTCAGGTAGTCGCATCATGGCCAGTATCAATGAGGGTGTCCGGGACGCGGGGTGGACAGGGTGCAGGGGGTACCATTGTATCATGAAATATAAGTATCATCGTGTTATGTATTACCCAGGACGCGGGGGACGCAGGAAGGACACCCTCAATCGCCTCACCACAGGCTCTCTTATGGGCAAAAAGATTCTGTGATGGCCACTGCAACGAATGCCGCCCATGACCCCGTCCTTGCCCGCCCAGAAGGATACAAGCTGCAGCTCCTCAACTGCCCAGACGGAATCACCACTAATGAAGTCATGCACTACTACCAGCAGAAGATGGGGAAGAACACAGTGGAGCGCGTCAAGTGGTTCTTCAATGGCTGTCAGACTTTCATCGGTGAAGGTCTCCTGCTACTCACGGAATGCACACAAGGAAGGATCATATGGAGCGGAATGCTTCTGTTGCTCAGAATGCCGCGAAGGCTGCAATACCGCGAGGAACCCTGTAACAGAGCCTTTGGACATGCAGTGTGTGCATGGGTTGTTTTATCGCATTGATCGTTAACGTGTTGCACAAAAATTGGCAAAACCATTGCAAGCATTCATGCTCCTTGATATTCATGGCATTGGAGACCCTGTGGCAGGGACTGGTTCAGGGATGTAGTCTCTCTGAAGTGTGAAAACTGCAAGTGCCTCCAACTGTAGATCCAATCCTCCGCCTCCTCTGACCCTCCTAAATTCTGCCGCTGCGTTGAATGCAAAATTTATTTCATTCGTTTTCTCGTGCTCATTCTTTTTTCCCCCTGAATTGTGGGGTCCAGTTCTGGTGGGCCGAGGGCACGTTGCACTATCAGTTTTCTATTTCACGTGGAGAAATAGGTTAGAACAGCACAGATCATTGCACCGGCGGCGTGGTGTCAGCCGTGCTCTCGTCAAAACGGAAGTGCGATCGCCCATGCAGCCTGATGAGATCTTGAGCCTAATGACAATGGTGCGTGGCCCATCAACTGGGCAAGGCACAGACGGGATGCACTGCATGCACCCTCGTCCACATTTGATGTTTGTCGTTTCTGCACAAACCGTTCCTGTGCCATGTCGGAGATACCCCGTCCTCAAGGGTCAGGGTGAGTGAGTGGCCTTTGACTTGCCGACTAAGGCGCCCTTGGCTTTTCTCGGCATCGAGGATCGGTCCTCCTCTCCCTCTTCGTGGTTTAAGCCCCGCTTCACCCTGAGAAGCACAGCCAGAGAGTCAATTGTCAAATGGGGTTGAAACGGGGACTACAGAAAAACTGTCCAGGACAGCCACTGCATCTTGTGACAAATTCAGAGCTAGTGTATGTAGGCCTCACAGGGAAATGTGAAACATGGTGCCAACACAAATGGGTGGGATCGAGGGTACCGTTGGCGCATGCTGATGGGTGGTCTAAATTCTTGGCCCACTGACAGTTTGTTGGGGGACAGTGTGTCTGTTCTGTGGGTCCTTTCATGCAGGGCAATGAATATGCGGATCAAAATGTGGCTAAAGGAGCGAAGATAGCACAACAGGAAGTGCTCGCACGAAAGGAGGTGACAGACGTTTGGGAACAGTTGGGCCGAGAAATTTTTGCTTCACTCATATGATTCGGATTCCAATCAGGCAGGTGGATCAAACATATCCGATAAATCCAGGGGAGTGTGTGTGTCTGATGATGTTTCAGATGAGATGTTCTCGCCGAAATGCCCAAGGAAGTCATGCCAACCGGCTCCATGGGAGGGGGAAGCTGACCAGCCAGCTCAAGAAACATTCAATGACTACAATGCTGTGAACTCATGGCGACATTCGGTCCTGGTTTGAAGAGCAATGAGCAGATGTCTGTGGCGTGTACATCGGCAAAGGTTCCGGTGGTTCAGACCCCTCTAGAACCCCAGACCTACACCACTGCGGAGCAGTTTTTTCAGTAGGTCTATGTATACTCCCACTGCTCATTGGATGCTCTTGCAAGTTCATTGGTGCCGGCATGCCCCTATTTTCGTTCCATTTGTGGTGAATGGTGGGTGGTCCTTTCCCACCCTCCCACCATTCGCGTGGTTTCAGAATGCTTAGAATTTGACTAGGAATTGAAAAGTACCCAAAAAGCCGAGTAAAATATTGACTTCCGCCCACCCACCCACCCACCCACCCCAGCATCACACAACCAGGCAGCCACCACACACCAAGCCGAAGGCAGGTATACTGCGGCTCACACCAACACACCAACACCACCTGCCCCCACACCCAACACCACATTTTCTAACCAAACCAGGCACCAAGCAACGGGTGGGGTGCCCGTCACGCCGCGGGTGTTGGGGTCCAGAACCCAAGCAAGACGCCCCCGTGGCCATTCGTCCAGCTGCTTCTGGTGTGTCAGCCTCAAAAAGGTGCATGCGACGGAAGTATTTCCCCCCAAAACAGGACCTGCCGCATCCTCAGATCTTCAAAATGATGGCCGCACGGAGGACCTGTGTGGTGGCTTGCATGGCCACCCGCCGCCTGCCTGCAGTCGCGGTGCGCGGCGTTGTGACCGCCCCGGACAATTCGCTTGGGGGGCAGACCGAGACCAAAGTCCTCAGCCCCGCATAGCAGCGGGAGAAAGAGGAGCGGATCTGGTACAAGGAATACTACAAAATGGAGGAGTGGAAGACGCGGGACACCACCCCCCCGCCTATGGGCAAGCAGGAATACCAGCTGCTGGGGTTCCTTGTGGGGGCTACTGAGGTATGCCCAGGGGCGCGCTTGAGGGGGAGAAAGGCCGATGCTGGGTTTCAAGAGCGGTTGCAAAAGCTCGTCCCACGGGGGGGGGGGGGGCTTGCACAGGGGTTGGGGCATGGGCATGCGGGAACATAGGACGCGGTAGGGGCGACATCGCCTGCACAAAGGTGCATGTCTGGTGTCGTGCTGAGACAGAGGAAAGGCCGCAGGAGGCGGAAACCCAATCCTTGCTGCAGTGTGGACAGAGCTGTAGAGAGGTGCTGGTTGAATGGTTTGGACTTTTTTCAATGCTCTTGAGTGTCACACACACACACACACACACACACACACACACACACACACACACACACACACACACACACACACACACACACACAGAAGGGCAATGCGCTTGTCTGACAACACGTGGGTGCTAGTGAGCCAGGGCCCAAAACAAAACCAGAGCCAGGGCAAGCAGGAGTGTACATATGGAGCCGGGACGAGGAAGCTGTGAATCAGTGTGTTAATTGCCACCGAGGCACACAGACTCAGAACTCATGTTTTCGCTGATGAATGACCGTAGGACGTAGGTATGTTGAACCTCGCAGTTTGAGCATGATTTAATTCTCTTGGGCGTCACACACACACACACACACACACACACACACACAGCCCGCAGTTTGCGGCGGGGGGCAGATGAGTTGTGCTGGCCTCCGTCGCCTTGTTGTTCCTGAGATCTCTCCCACACACCACATGCACACACATACACACTGGGCTCCATGTAGGCAAATAATGTTGTATGTCCAACTGGTAACATTTTGCAGCCACAAAATAAGCCAAAACATGGGATTTTTCAACAAAAGACCCTTTCGGGGGGGCATAATTCTTCATTCCATTGACAAGTGGGGGCCTGATTCTTCATTCCGGGTGGGGGGGCCATTGGCATGCGGGGGCCATTGGCATGCGGGGGCCATTGGCAAGGGGGGTGTGTGGTAGGTATAGGCATGTGAAGGCCTCTAGTATACACTGGTCCCACTGAAACAATCAAACCATCAAGAATCAAGGATGTTGCCCTGGGCGGCTTCCGTGCAGAAAGAAAATGACATTTGTGCTAGAGCACACTTGGTCCCAGTCCCAGTGGCTGCAAAAATACCCCTTCATTAAGAAATATGAAGTGGTAGAAAACCATGTTCATTAGCAGCTTTGTGAACCACATTGACTGCTAAGGTTCGTGTTTAGATATGGGAAATGGTCTATGTGCGAAGCAACAATGTCCAGATGCCCATGAGCAAAGAACATCGGATGACAGACAACTCTACCCTTGGGAAAAGAAGTGTTGCCACCATTCACAGGCGGTCAAAATATCTGCTCACCGGAAGTCTGTGTATAGCTCACCGGAAGTCTGTGTATAGGGCAGCAAAGCCGGACGATGATGATACCCATTCCTGTCCATCAGCAAACCATGTCGAGTCACCATTAGGGCGCTACACGCACCCCAATAGATCAATGGTATCCAATGTAGGGCACGTCGTGGGTCCAACGCTTTGTATACGTTTGACAAGCCGCATGTACGGAAGCACACAGAACACGGTGTCATAGCCCAGCGATGCATCCCACCCACAGGTCTAGTTAGGAATCAGCCATTTGAAGACATACCAAACCCAGGTTTATGTGTTGTGGCCAACAAATAAAAGAGAGGCACCTTTGCGGTCTGCTGGGTTTCAAGAACATTTGAAGAAAACCTTAGAGCTCTCCGGGGTACTCGTGGGATCACAATCATCCCCAATTGGTGTTGCCATAGCAAGGCTTTTTCTTCCAATGACACCACGGTTGATGCATCACCCAGCAGTTTATACACCGGTTTCCCATGCAACGTGTTTGGTATGTGCATGGAGGCATCCTGTGAGTAGGTTGGTCATGAAGGGGAAGTATATCATGGATGAAAGTGCTTGTGGTTTGTGTTTGAACAATATTATTGCATGTTGCCCATGTAGGAGCTGCCGAGGCATGGGGATTTCCAAACCCTAGAGAGCTGACGTGTCTGTTGCCCCTACAGTGCCTAGGGATGTTGATAACAAGAGAGTGCTTCGTATGCAACAGGTGAGTAGCAAAAAAATTGAAGGAAGTGAGACCTACAACCATTCAAAAGATGTGCCCCGAAAGGGATGCATCCAAACAATGCCTCAACAAGATGCACGGGTGAGAAAATGCTCACATGCTGTTTTTTTTTGAAAATTTTTGATGATACTCGGAGCCAATGGACCCCCCTCCAACATGTCAATGGGCCCCCCACCTGGAAAAACGAATCATCCCCCCCCCCCCCCGTCAATGGCCCCCCTTTCGGGAAAGAAGAATCTTGGCCCGGGCCATTGGCATAGGGGGGGGGGGGGATGGTGCCTACCTTAGCGATCCAACTTGCCGAGGCACATGCAAGTGGATCGGGGGTAAATTTGTACGCTATCTGAGGATTTGCTCTGAAAAATCATTTCATCTCACATGTTGCAGCCGTTTGGTGTTGGGAAAAGCACACTTCTTAGTGCTTTTAGTTTTTTTCTGGCGCTCCGCCCACCCCCAACCCCCCATGTTCTCCTCAGGGATGCATGGGGCTAGTATGTGGGTAGGGCACAGTGCATGCAATGTGTGTATTGGTGCCCTGGGGTGAGGTTACAGGGCCAGGAGCGATGGTGTGTTGGCGGCATCTGTACATATGGAGATAGTCTGCCCATCAGGGCTGCCCCCCTCAGGGCCCACCACAGCAGCTGCGGCAGGAAAATAGGATTGTTGAAACTCGCAGTTCGAGCATGATTGGGCTTGATACCATTGCCCACACACACACACACACACACACACACACAACACAACACACACACACAAAACACACAACACACACACACACACACACACAACACACACACACACACAACACACACACACAACACACACACACACACACAACACACACACACACACACACACACACACACAACACACACACACAACACACACACACAACACACACACACACACACAACACACACATACACACACACACAACACACACACACAACACACACACACACAACACACACACACACACACACACACACACACACACACACACACACACACACACACACAACACACACACACACACACACAACACAACACACACACACACACACACCACTGTGTTTCATAGGGACGCATGGGGATGGTCTGTGGGGAGCGGTAGGTCACACGGTATGCAACGTGTGTCTTGTTGCAACGTGGCTGGGTCGCAGGGCCAGGAGCCGTGGTGTGTTGGCAGCACCCTGTACATATGGAGATCCAGGGCCTGTATGGGCTGCCCCCCTGCAGGGCCAAACACAGAACTGATAGTGTGCAGTAGTGGTAGGATGTAGGAATGTTGAACCTCGCAGTTTGAGCATGATTGGAATGGATACCTTTGCACACCTGTGCCTGTCCTTGTGCATTGCAGGTGTTGCTTATCTTGATGATGCTCAAGTGCCGTGAGAGGATATGGGACTCTTAAGGCTGCTGGACAGTCCTGGAGCCCTACCAAGGGTTGGCCTTGCAGGTGGAATTGGGAAGATGGCCGTGAACGTTCCTGAGGTTCCTGTGGATCGCCCCGTACGTCCTGCTGACCGCCTCCAGCGTCAGCGATGCCCTGGGCTGGGCCCCGTGGCCCCGCACGTTCCGGATCCTCCTCCTGGGCGGCATGTGGGTGTTCAGCTTCGTGAATTGGTCTGCAGCACCGCCCCCCGACCAGGGCCCAGGGCTTTTTGTTTGTTGTCCAACCATGACTACCGACGGGGACATCTCGCTGCCCCCGGTGACAAGCGGCGCATGTGTATCCAGTGGTGATAGCGGGGGGTGGGGGGGGGGGTCCACACCTGTGCCACCAGGGCAGGGCCAGAGTGCATCACGGTGCTCGGATCTCAGCGGGGGTTGCATGGCGACGGTTGGGTGGGTGGGGCTGCAAGAGAACTCCCCTCTTTGAAGGGACGTGCCATTGAGTGGGCACAATCCAACAGCTCTGCTGAGGTGGCTGTGTGCAGCAGGGTACGCGGACCAAAGGTTGCACCTACGTTTTCCCCTGGGGGACAACGTGGGCAAAGAGGAGAGGGAAGGAAACACGATGGACATTGGGGGGCTGATGGGGGGCGCTGTGGTTTTTCCTGGGCACCGAGGAAAGGGAGTGTAGGTAGATTGTGTGGTATGCGATCGTGGTATTGCTTCTTTCCTACGAACATCGCACCCGCGTCAACAGACGCTCAGAGAGGAATGGCTGAGATGTCATTGCCGTCGATTAGGCCCCATTTGTTGCCCATTAGCCGTCGACTGATGTGGAGCATGTGATCACTGGCTGTTGGTTCAGCAGCAACCTACACCACACCACCCAGGCAGTAGTGCCGTGGTCAGTGTCTGCGCAAATGGCTCACCCTCGTGTGCCACGCATAGAATGCGCGCACGCCAGCATGAGACAGGACCCCCGAATCTTGGCCGTGAGCCATTGCTTGAGCTGGATTGTGACACTGTGGGGGCGTCGCACACCCATCATCGACACGGACGTGTGCGTTCACGCGTCAAATTGCAAAAATGCATTGTGTTTTGCGGGTTTCGACGATGGAATACGTTGTCTCGTTGGAACGTTCTCTCGGAATTGTGCTCTTTTACTGCTTCTACGGTATGCTTTGCGCAGGCTGGGTTCGTTAGACTGTGCATGCCTGCGTAAAGCAAGGGACAATGTAACGCTAGCAACGGTTATACTTCACGACAATCAGAACAGTGATGTTACTCTTTCACAGATGGCATGACTTGCGACTATGCCTTTTTGGATTCCGAACTGGATGGCTCCTTCTGATGCAACGCCCTGCCAGGGTCTGCAAGCGTTACAAGGTCGTCACCGCAAGCAATGGTGCCGATGACATTGCTGCGGTTTCTCGCAGTTGCAAACGGCCCTGCTCTATGCAAATAGAGGACACTGACCTTCATCGCAATTGATCATCATGCAGCTGAAGGTTGTTGCAAGCACAATGCACAGTGTTTTGTGACCACGCGTCTGTGTCCACACAGTGCAGCCCAACGTTCCGGGACCTGGGTTTTCTTTCCAGCACATTGAGGGGAGTGTTTTGCGTTTGCAATCCACTAGTGGCTGCCGGTGAGGAAACTGCTTCACTCGCCACGAGGCTCGCCGCTGCACGTCGCGCACATTCTCGAGCCGATGGCCACGTAGAGCCCATGCATGGACCCGGCAAGGAATAGGCTGATAAAGCAGAGGGGAGGGGGGCTGCGGAGGCCACATCCCCTGGGATGCTCTGCCCCTATCAATGCCTTGGGGGACCAACCAGGCTTTGACAGGAGTGAGATGTGCTGAGGGCTGGCAGAAAGGCAGATGACGGGCATAGGCACAGCATCAGGGACGACCACACCAGCACCTGAGGCAGGGCACCAGCGTGTTTAGCCCGCAATCAATTGTTTGGGGCGGGGATGGCGTACATGGATTGCACACCCTCTTGCTGGACTATGTGAAGGCCTATTCTGCATTGCGCAGTTGGGGTGATTATGGTTGGGTTGTTGCCCTTGTGGACAGCTCGAGAGATGAGAGCGCGGGGGGGTTGCGCTTGCAGGCTGGGGCATTTGGTTTGGGGAGGGTGACGACCGCAATGAACAAGCCCCCAGTCAATCACAAGAGCGGAGCTCACACCGCGTTGGTGATCGAGCAGCCACCACTTGCACGTGGAGCGGTTCGAGCACGTTGTGCACTCCAGGCCGGCACCTTTGACAACCTTTGGACGGGGCACAGTATCACTTCCGGGGGCCGATGGTGTGTTTCACGAGCCGACCCATTGGGAGCGTTTTCGGTCACGCCATCCCCAGTCTCCTGCATTGGCACAACCAGAGGTCAAACGGTGTGATGGCCCCTCCTCGCCTGGCCGAAATGATCATGAGTTTGACTGGGCCAACGGCAAAAGCAAAACCGCACGGCCCAAAAAGAGGAAGTACCCCCGTGGTGTTGAGCCATGGTGTATGCCCAGAGCACCAAACAGGTCTGCATCAGACCAGAAGATCTGCTCCCAGCGCCGCCACAGGGGCTGCAACAGCCACGCCCGGCCGACTGCTTCCATGTGCACCCGGGAAGCCAAGGATTGTGAATGAATGGGATTATTAATAAACGAGGCTATGAATGAAAAAGTAAAAGGCATCTGAATTTCGCATGGAATACACGTGTACCAACTAGATTTGCACCGACGCAGACTGCGTGCCAGATGCATCTGCCGCAACCTGCAAGTGCACCATACACACATAGGGAGTGTGACACAAGATTGTTGATGCCCCAAAGTGCTGTCACCCAACAGGTTTCTTCAGTTTATAAGAGCTGTTGACGCGTGCATCGATGCATCACCTCTCTCTGTTAGTAGTTCTGACGATCAATTCACATACCACGAGATACACACACGCACACACACACACACACACACACACACACACACACACACTCGTTTCTGCTTGCTGTTACACAGGCCAAAGCCTATGGCCTCTTTGTGCTGAAGCCCAGTGTACAAGGACAGTCCTTGCTTTCCTTTCTTCACTGTCCTGGGCAGTGCTGGGCAGGGCAACCTTTCCCGTCAGTGTGTAGGGTTGTTCCTCCCCACCTTGACCTTCGGGTCCTTCTTGCTCCCTCCCACCACTGACCTCACCTCCACCTTCCACGGGTTTGGTGGCAAAGGATGTTTCATGGCCAGGCCGGTTGGCATTGGTGGCAGTGCCCAGATCCACGGGCTTGGCGGGTGCCCCTCCTCTGTGGGCAGCAGCGACGGAGGGGTGCGTAAGTGACCCCCCATGCTTACGGTCTGCGAGGACCATGAGGCCCTGGGTTGCCCGGTGTGCTCCAAGGGCCGTGGCGTTCGCCACTGCTACTCTCGCCATGACGCAGGGCATGAACGCAAGGGTGGGGCTCCATGAGGGTCAGGGGTCGCAGCCGGGCCGCCTGCAGGGGGCGGGCTGCTGGGCTTGGGCTTCGTGATGTGGCCACCTTAGACGGAGAAGCCCCCAGCCCCAAGGGTGGGGGGCGAACAGTGCACGGCGGAGTGAGGTATGAAGTCGGCTATGGACGTGCCTCAGGTGACTCGACGTAGCTCTGGGGGGTGGGGCCTTCCATTGTGCAGCGATATGCAGGGTGGGCAGGGGAGGGAAGGAGCTGGCACTCAGCTGGCACTGACCCGCTAACCCCCAAACCACTCCAATTGTGATGCTCTGCAGGTAGAACAAGGGCTGCACAGTGTTGTGAGTTGGCCCCGGTCCCCACCCTTTGTGCAGACAATGCCTTGCCTAGGACTTTGGAGCTGTTGTGAACCACACAGCCCCTCCGCCCTCCCGCCCATTGTGCGGTTCCAAGTGCAGATGCATTGCAGGGTTGCTTGTTCAAACAGTACAATGCCCCCCCTTCAGTATGTTTTAGTACCTGGGCCACCGTCTCCACCCTGGGGTGGAGGGTAAAATGTGCACGCAGGGGGGGGTCATGCATGTGTTGCAGATCTCATTTTGCAAGAGCGGTGAGGCATCTGATGCTTTTGCTGGGCTCTTCGCCTCTTGGGAATGCCATTTCACATGTTACAAATTCCCTGTGCATTGCACAGCCCTGTCTCTCTCCCAACATTATGGTGTCCCAGTACTGCAGTCTTCATGCACATGGCATGCTGAATACAGTGGTCTACATGGCGGCCTACAAGGGCTGCTCCTTGTGGTGAGTCGCATAGTGGTGCCTCCAGCTCCATGTTCATCCACTGTTTGTGGGGCGCGGCTATGTAGTGGAGATTATCCCAGTGAGTTGCTGGTGGGTGACATGGCCAAACAACAGTAGGAGTAGTTTCTGTCAGTCCGAGGTGCATTGTGGGGTTCATTGTTGAAACAATAGTATGCTTTTTGTTGCTGCACACTTTGGTGCTTTAGCCACTGTCTGCACATTGGGGCATAGAACCATGGGGGGGGGGGGGGGGGCTGTACCCCGTGGGCGGGGTAGTTGTATTCAGAAGCTGCATGTGTTTCAATTTTCTTTTTGCAAAAGCCGCTACTGTTTGCATTCATGCATCATTTTTTGCTCTCAACAGTTGTGATTGGTTTGCATTGGGACAATTGTTTCACATCGCACGTGTGTTTCTGCCCAAAGGTGTTATCGTTTGGTGTTGCACAGGTTGCCGCCCATGGCCTCTTTGCTTCAGTCCCTTCCCTCTTAGACGGCCCTGGCGCGATACATCCCCATCGACAGCCTGCTGCACAGGCAGTGATGCACAGGCGTCGGCGATTCCCGCGCCCGTGTGTGTGTGTGTGCGCGCGCACGTGTCTGCGCATGTGGCCCTGCGTGCGCGGGTCTGTGTGCGTGCGTGCGGTGTGCCTGCCTTGGTCTTGCCTCTTGGGTGGCCGCCAGGCGTTCTGCTGTGAGCCTCTGTCACGACGCTTTCAAATGCATCCTTCAGCACCCAGAGTTCACACAGGTGAACGACCGGAAACACAACCGACACCCACCGGCGGTTTGCTGTCCTCGCAACATCTGAGCGCGCAGCCAACGGATTAACAAACCGATTGGGCCCGGCGGATAAGTGACATGTTTGGAGAAGGAAGAGTTGGCCTCTGCAGACATACGCTTTGGGGGAGGGGGGGGGGGCAGGTTCAACAGGGGGAACAGATGGGAAAGGGAGGGTTGTGTCAGGATTGCGAGGCCTGTGCTTGCGCATGAGAAGTGACACAAAAGGGGTCGTTCTCACACACCCGCAATGGGAAAACAGAGCGTGGGCGTGTTCTTCTGCGGGCAACCTCCTCCGGAATAGCGGTGCGTGCGTGGTTGCGTGTGTGGGTGTAGAGCCTTTCTGCTTTGTAGGGCCTCCGCGGCCATCTACACTGCCATCTGGCGGATTTTGCCCATGCACTCTTGGTCTTCTTGCAGAACGAAACACGTTTGGGGCTGCTCTGCAGCTCCTGAGGGGTTTTCTTGTCTTTCCGCCTTCCTGCTTTGTTGTGGTTGCTGCGGTTCCTGTAGTGTGTGTGCGTGCGCGCGCCCGCGCGCGCGCGTGTGTGTGTGTGTGTGTGTGTGTGTGTGTGTGTGTGTGCGACCATGCGGTGCAGAACTGAACGCGGGAAAGGGTGAGGTCCACTGTCCAGAACTGCATTTGCCCATTCTCTACCAACAGACCGAAAGACGTCTAGGACAGCTCTGCTGTTCCTGAGGAGTTTTCTTTCCACCGCCTTTCTTGCTTTGTTCTTGTCTCGCGGTTCTCAACGTGTGTGTGTGTGTGTGTGTGTGCGTGTGTGTGTGTGTGTGTGTGTGTGTGTGTGTGTGTGTGTGTGTGTGTGTGTGTGTTGCGGGCGGTTTTTGTGGTCTGGGGAAGGGAGAGGTTCATTTGCTTTGCCCAGCACTGAACATGCTTCCATCCCTGTCATCTTCACCAGACCGAAAGACGTCTAGGACAGCTCTGCTGTTCCTGAGGAGTTTTCTTTCAACCGCTTTTCTTGCTTTGTTCTTGTCTCGCGGTTCCCAACGTGTGTGTGTGTGCGTGTGCGCGCTCGCCTAGCGCAGCCAGACAATGCCACTGCTTTTGTTCTGACTGTGCCTGACGAGAATCAGTGCAAACTGGCCTTCTTGACTGCTGCCCGCGTCTGACTGTTGTACGTAACGAGTGATACAAACCGGCTGAACACTCGTTTTTCATTGGATGGAAGCTTTGTGACCTTAATTCGACCTCACCTTACCCCTGGCCTGGCCTGCCCTGCCCTGCCGTCCTGTGCCACACCCTGCCCCACTTTGCCCTGCCCTCCTGTGTGTTCAACCCCCGGACCAACCTCAACCACCACGTCCTTTTGTTCCGTGCCGTCTATACCAACTGGCAGTGAGTCAAACTCGAGGGAGTCTGGACTAGCAAGGGAGGGGTTGTCCTGTGGGCAGGCAACAGCAATCCTCCGCGGCATGCTCGGGGAGTTGGCCTGGCTTTGCGATCTGAGTTTCTCGGGTCGAAGAATCAGAGGTCAGGAAGAGGTCAGGAAGGCGGTCTTGGGGGCCTCAGCTTTGCACGTGTCCCTGGCACGCCCGTAATGCGGGGCAAACATTCCCTCTCCACATCGGTGGTGCTTGCCCCATGACTCTCTTGGATGGCAGGTCCCCTGCAAAACAACAGGCAAACGCCGGGGGCATGTAGTTACACGTAGGACTTGGGGCGAATGGTTCCACAGTGTGTCACCTTTGTGATGGTTTCGGAGATTGTACCCTGCCTGCCCACACGCACGCCCACCTACCCAGACCCTTAACCCGGGATGAGGCCCTCTCAACAAGCGCGGGAGGCTTCCTGGAGGCTTCTGGACGGTTCCTGTTACTTCCTGGTGGCTTCTTGGGGCTGTACTGCAACGCTGATAGGTCTCATAGGGTTTCAGCCACGCACGCCTGTTCACATGATGCCTCCAACACGTGGTTTGGGGTTTGATGCGAATGCTGCACCAGTCGACTCTCGTTGGTCATCTTTCTGACGGATTAAATGGAACATGTTTGGTTTTGTGATGCTGCTTTGTGAGGCAGGGCTCAGTTGACTTGACCAGCGTCCACTACATGGCCCAGCGGTGTCCCAGAACATATTCGGCCACAATTTTTCTCTCCTCTGGCTGGACATGGCCCTGGCCTGCTAGCCCAGGCACCCGGTTGAACTACATGTTGTTGAACTGGAAGCCCTTCACACGCCGTACTCCCGGTAGTGGTTGTATGTTGTTGCAGTTGATGGTGTTGGTGGTGGTGGTGGTGCTGGTGCTGGTGCTGGTGCTGTTGCTGGTGCTTGTTGTGCTGGTGCTGGTGCTGGTGCTGCTGGTGATGGTGTTGGTGCTGGTGCTGTGCTGGTGATGGTGGTGGTGGTGGTGCTGCTGCCAGTGCTGGTGGTGGTGTTGGCGGTGGTGCTAGTGGTGGTGGTGGATATCAAAAAAACCCCCCAAAGGGGTCAAAGGACCGCCCCCAGAGGGAGAAAAATGCCTCCCTGTGGGGGGTTAGGGTACTATACCGGTAGGAGACCCCCCCCTCGCACACCCCTTTAGGGTGAAACAACAACCCTCTTTTGGGGTGAAAAAATCCTCCCACCAACAAAAACCCCCAAAGTTGTTAAACCCCCGACAGCCAATGGGGAGAAGAACAATCCCCCACCCCGGTTTGCCGTAATTATTATAAAGCAACAAATCCATTACCTCAAAAACAGAAATTCCAAAACCACTTTCTTGGATGCTGTGATAATGATCGAATATTGCATGTCAAACATGGGATGGCTATACGGCAGCAGCATGAATAGAGCAGAACACAGATCTTGAATCTCATGAAAGATTGTCTGCTGTGTGCAAATGCACGTTAAAAACAAAATTTCCAATTGAAGCAGCTTTTATGTCTGAAAATTTATCCAGAATGTATGGACGTCAGCAATGCTTCAGCTTTGCTGATTTGTTTTCTGTTGTTTTATCAACAGAAGCAATTGTGAGGGCGTTTTCATCCTCGTTCCCATTCAATACTTGTATGAAAAAGCTCATGTGAACTCTTCGGACTGCTGGGAATATTTCATGATGAATATTGATGTTGTGACCCTACTACCCTAGGGCTAGCCCTAAGCCCTAGCTTTTGGGGGATGGGCATATCCCGGGCATCTATGTGAGTCAAAAAGAATACATTGATGCATTGGAGGTGGTGCCCGTGGATGGAAAGCCGCATGATTCTTTCATTCTTTGCTTGGTAAGCACATGTGGATAGCCAGTCAAACAAGACCGAACATTGCCTACAAAGTTTGCAATCTTCCTTTGGGTTTGGCGCATCCGAGGAAAAAGCATTTCACTTTGGCAAATTGGATTGTCAAGTACCTCAAGAGTTTGCATGTGCCCTTGATATATAGGCCTTTTGTTAGAGACCTGTTTCCTGTTCTTGCACCGAAGAGCTTGGACATTTCGGGTCAGGTAGTCGCATCATGGCCAGTGTCAATGAGGGTGTCCGGGACGCAGGGTGGACAGGGTGCAGGGGGTACCATTTTATCATGAAATATAAGTATCATCGTGTTATGTATTACCCAGGACGCGGGGGACGCAGGAAGGACACCCTCAATCGCCTCACCACAGGCTCTCTTATGGGCAAAAAGATTCTGTGATGGCCACTGCAACGAATGCCGCCCATGACCCCGTCCTTGCCCGCCCAGAAGGATACAAGCTGCAGCTCCTCAACTGCCCAGACGGAATCACCACTAATGAAGTCATGCACTACTACCAGCAGAAGATGGGGAAGAACACAGTGGAGCGCGTCAAGTGGTTCTTCAATGGCTGTCAGACTTTCATCGGTGAAGGTCTCCTGCTACTCACGGAATGCACACAAGGAAGGATCATATGGAGCGGAATGCCTCTGTTGCTCAGAATGCCGCGAAGGCTGCAATACCGCGAGGAACCCTGTAACAGAGCCTTTGGACATGCAGTGTGTGCATGGGTTGTTTTATCGCATTGATCGTTAACGTGTTGCACAAAAATTGGCAAAACCATTGCAAGCATTCATGCTCCTTGATATTCATGGCATTGGAGACCCTGTGGCAGGGACTGGTTCAGGGATGTAGTCTCTCTGAAGTGTGAAAACTGCAAGTGCCTCCAACTGTAGATCCAATCCTCCGCCTCCTCTGACCCTCCTAAATTCTGCCGTTGTGTTGAATGCAAAATTTATTTCATTCGTTTTCTCGTGCTCATTCTTTTTTCCCCCTGAATTGCGGGGTCCAGTTCTGGTGGGCCGAGGACACGCCACCATAGTTGCACTATCAGTTTTCTATTTCACGTGGAGAAACAGGTTAAAACAGCACAGATCATTGCACCGGCGGCGTGGTATCAGCCGTGCTCTCGTCAAAACGGAAGTGCGATCGCCCATGCAGCCTGATGAGATCCTGAGCCTAATGACAATGGTGCGTGGCCCATCAACTGGGCAAGGCACAGACGGGATGCACCGCATGCACCCTCGTCCACATTTGATGTTTGTCGTTTCTGCACAAACCGTTCCTGTGCCATGTCGGAGATACCCCGTCCTCAATGGTCAGGGTGAGTGAGTGGCCTTTGACTTGCCAACTAAGGCGCCCTTGGATTTTCTCGGCATCGAGGATCGGTCCTCCTCTCCCTCTTCGTGGTTTAAGCCCCGCTTCACCCTGAAAAGCACAGCCAGAGAGTCAATTGTCAAATGGGGTTGAAACGGGGTTGGTGATCGAGCAGCCACCACTTGCACGTGGAGCGGTTCGAGAGGTGCCCTTCAGCCTCAACCACCCCATTGGTTGCAGAATAGGCTGTGGGCTTTGGTTCGCATGCAACGGGCCATCGGGGACAATGTCTACACTTGCCTGGTGCGGCCGTTAGGTTTTGCTTTTGTGTCGCAGGTGTCCTGATCTTTGAGTCTGAATTGGCGGCAAAGCAGGCTGCACTGCTTCCGGGCCCGTTGGTTCTGGGCTGGCAGGTGTACGTCGCTTCTAGCAACATAGACAATGGACTGTATTTGTGGGAGTTGCCTCCTTCCGTAGTTGAGAGCGATCTGTGGGAGTACTACGCCCACGCAGGGCTCAAGGAGATCAAGTTCAAGATGACCGACGATTACTCAACCTCTGTCGGCGTGGTCGCAAGTTTTCAGAGCTTTGAGGCGGTAATGGCTGCTCTGAAGATGGGACCTCCACAGATCAGAGGGTCGAAGTGTCGCATGAAGTTCTTGGGATGCCGGAGCGACAAGGAGGTCCATCCATGTGTACTTGTGTGCATACATCTGCAATAATCTGCATCACGGTTCACTGTGCATCCCTTGTGCAATTGTGTACATCCCTCGGCATCGTTGTGTATGCTGGGGCATCATTTGTGTCTCCCTGCGCCCTCCCTTCATATCACTACATCCCACCCACCTCCTTTTGATGGGCAGCTGGTAGCACGTTGTGCACTCCAGGCCGGCACCTTTGACAACCTTTGGACTCTTGGGCCAAGCCTAGATGATCATTTGGTGACCTGCATATAAACCCACAGGGAGACTTGGTTGGCCTATGGCCACCACTGGGTGTCAATTTGGACCATGGTGCTTTTTCCTTCCATAGGGAACCCCAAACTAGTGGCGGGGGTCCCAATCGGCCCTCCTGTGGCCCTACCGCTGAGCCATTTCCAGGTCGGCATGGGTTGGTAGAAAAATTGCGCTTTCGAGGTGACCTCCAGCAACCCTCGGAGTGTTGGACCTGGCCTGAATGAGCATTTAGTAACAATGGGAGAACGTATAAACCTATGGGCAGCCATGTAGCACCAATTAGGCCCTCCTTATGGTGCCCACTAAGGCGCCATTTCGTACTTGTTTGCACCATGGTGGGCAAAACTTGGTTGGATTGTAGCCGCCATTGTGCATCAATTCAGACCGCAGTCCCAAAGAAAAATTTTCTTCCACTCTAACCAATGGTGGGTCCGCGGCTCTTTAGAAGCACTAGCTTGGTGCACCAGCGCTTGTCCTCAACTTTGGGCGCAATCTGGCCAAAAACAGGCTAGAAATGGCCATTTTTGGCCGCCAATGACCGCCAATGACGCTATTTATGAAATCTACCAAGGGAAAGGCAGACACACACACACACACACACACATACACACACACACACACACACACCACAATTTTCAACCTACAAATGAAATTGCTTGGTGCTTTTGTCATGTAAGAAGTTGGACGTTCGAAGTCATTTGCCCATGTGCAAGCCGGTTCCAGTTGTGCTTTGCAGTTTTCTGTGCAGAATGTACGTTTTTGGGCAAATTCAAGATTTGCAAATCACCATTTACACCTTCCAAGGGCTGGTGGCGCAACGCATGTGAATGTGTAAACGTGTAAATACACACTTTTTCAAAACTAAGATTGCCACAGGATAGGATGCTTAGCACTCTACTCTCATACCCCTTTATGTAATGTTGAATTGGCTGCAGTGGGGTGAAGATCTGCAGTTGCTCATCACACAGGCAGCATGCGCTGCCATTATGTACGGCACACCCTCAAAGATTTGTGCTCACCAGCTGGCCGGCACTCTCTGCTTTGCCCACGCTTGGCCTCCAAACACAAGGAGGAGGAGCCAGGGCATATGCACTTGTTGGGGAGGGGCAAGAGCATGCGCACCTCTGCCAGAGGAGTGTTGTAATGACACGGTTTCGCTGATTCAATGGAATTCCTTGCCTACCCCTTTCCCACACCCACTCCAGTGGTTGGTGGCCCAAACGCCCAAATCCCTCGGACCATCCTGCCCACAGGCCAGCCCACTCAGCACGCGTGTGTACGTGAAGCACTTGCCCGCGTCATGGGGAGCGACGACGGTGAGGGAGGAGTTCAGCAGTGCCACCAATGTGGATCTGGCAGACTCTGGTTCGCTGTCCAAGTGTGTAGTGCTCGTGCACCTGCTACTGCTGACTGGGCCCTGCTGTGAGCTGCCTCATGCCGCTTCTCCAGCTTCTGCATGCGTGATTCGAGGTGTTATGCAGTCATTGCAGAATGGTGGAAACGGCATGCTCCTCTTGCAGAGTTCCTCAAAATGTCTAGTGTGGCACAATGCCCAAGGACAGATTTTTTTATTTCAAGGCTGTCCCCCTGAAGTGGGGGTGGTCAAAGGGCAGGGGATTTCGCAGGTCCAAAAAAAATTGTGTTTATAGACCCTGCTCCCCACCCAGAAATACCAAAGAGTGGGGGAGTCGTCACTTGGCCCAAAAGCCGCAGCCTCCAAAGAGAATGGTTCCTTGCGATACACTAAAATTCAACTCAAGAGTCATCACAAAAATCATCACTTGGGTGCATTTTCCCCAGAAGGCGGTCGGTGGTGTCATGCGCTGCAGGCCGGATTTCGAGGGGGTGCTGGGCACGGGGGGGCGGCCGGGCCCGGTCTTTGTTTTGAGAGATAGTGGTGTCGGGGCCATGGCACCAATGGCGCCGAATTTTTTTGTGCATGCTTCCCTTTCAGCAAACCATCCATGTTTTGAGCGCCACATTAGCAAGGCGAGGCGCTAGACAAATCTCATTTGTTGCGAAGTGAAGATCACCACAACCACTGTGGACACACCTGCCCATCTGCAGCCTCTGCTTCACAACAGCCACCAGCAGCTTCCCCAAACCCGCCCCAGACGCACATCGCCCTTGGAGGTATGCATTTGGTAGTAGTGGGTCGCGCGTAGGCCCCCCCACCTTGGGACCCCCCCCCACGGCCGAAACCCCCCCCCACCCACCCTCCAGCCGCCCCCCCCCCCCCCCCCAACTGCCCACCAGCCGACCCCCCCCCCAGTTTTGACAGATAGTGGGGGGGGGGGGGGGGGTCGGACCGGTTGTAGTCCCCCCCCCCCGTGGTGCTGGGTACAACCAGTGCATATTTCTTCTTCAATAAGTTGATTTCCCCACAGCCGAAATGTTTCCCAATATGGCTGGAGATGGTAAGTGTAGGCGTGGGGGCGGGTCAGTCGGCCAGCTGCGTTCTGCCAATCACAAAGCAAAGATACACCCAAGGTGTGGAGAGTGGGCCCTGCCATGGACGAGCAAAGCGCAAAATCTTGTGGGAAATTAGCGACGAAAAGGCAAAGGAGTTTGCTACTGCATTCCGAAACGCGGATTGCTCTCTCTTTTCCAGCGCTCAGATTGGACTGAAGGGGAGGAGGAGCAGGCAGTTGACTCTAGGGCCCTGCGCTGTGAGAGAGCTTTTGGTTGTGGACGAGGGGGAGGGGGTCGAGGACCAGTGTGCCCCAGGGGAGGGCGGCTCATACTACGAAGGCAAAAGGGTATCCCCCGAACAAGAATGCCATAAGTACATGAGTTGTTGTGTTTCAGGCCCCGACACTTTTTTGTGAAAGATGAATGGATTACTGATGGCCCCTATCAATGCATTGGGAGCTGAAGTGTTGTCCTGTGTAAAATTGGCAATCCGTAACCAAAAAATGATTTTGGCCTGCATTCTCTGTTCTCCAGCCCTACGAAACGTCGTTTGGGTTCAAAATTTGGGGCTTTTTGCAAATTTGTGTGAAGTTGTTTTTTTGCCTCGGTTGCAAAACCGAATGCTCTCTCAAATTGCAATTTTCTCTCAGTATGCACAAACGTGTCAGACCAATAGAATACAGTGTATGTGTGTATGGGGGGATTTGGGACAAAGCCCCAGAATGGGTGGGGATGTGTGCATCATTGTTGTGTGTTGGCGTTTAATGCTGGCATGTCCAGTGTTTTGTCATGTTTTTCCATTCACCTCATATCTCGGTCCCCCCCCAGCCCCCCCCCCCCCCCCCCTCTCAATTCCACCCATCCCTCCCTTAGCCCAGAGGATTCAATTTAGGTGCTGGGCTATCTAACAGGAGAGGGCAATCTCCATCTGAAACTGGGGACACCCCTTTGGCAAACACTGGCCGCCGAGGTATGTAAGTGTTTACCCACTTTTTCAGTGTTCTACCTCTTCAAAATACTGAAGCATCTGTGCATCTGTGCATCTTGTGCATACCAGGTCCTTTTCATGCCTTCTGAACCCGAAAAAACGGCTCTCAGATTTCACAGAAACCCCCGCCCTCATCTGGCAATTGCTTTGCAGGAGATTGGCAATTGTGACCTTCGGTACTCCGCAGGAGGCCGAGACAGCCATCATCAACATGAACGGGAAGAACGGAATCCACATGGAGATGGAAAGACCAAGGCCAAACCCTTATCAGGTCTTTCTGGCTGCCTAAAGCACGGCTACCGCACCGCAGGAACCTGTTTTAGGACGGAGTTTCGCCTCCACTAACCGAGTTGTTGGCCCAAGTTGGCCATGCTGTCGCAGACTGCTGTTGCTCAGCAGCCCCAGGCTGTTGACTGACGCCGTTTATTTTGCATAAGTCATGTTGTAAGCTGTGCGCCGTGTTCAACATTTTTGTTTGTGCAGCAGAAATCCGAGGGGAGGTGGGATAGACCGGTGGATTTTTGTGGTGGGTGGGTGGGTCCTTGAA
Source organism: Eutreptiella sp. 'Long Island Sound 2002' (assembly GCA_964036045.1). Lineage (NCBI taxonomy): Eukaryota > Euglenozoa > Euglenophyceae > Eutreptiales > Eutreptiaceae > Eutreptiella > Eutreptiella sp. 'Long Island Sound 2002'. The sequence goes on along the minus strand of OZ038400.1, from coordinate 2,235,651 downwards.
ATCGGCCCTCCCCATGCATGGGTGGGGTTGGTTGTGAGATGGTGAGGTTGGTTTGAGTGTCGCGCAGGGATCAAGGTGAGGTATGGTATGGTGGTGCAGTGTACAGGGGGGGGGGATTTCGACAGGGGACAATTTCGTGGGGAAAACTTCGTTTTTCAGATTGGTGTCGAAATTTTCCCCACGAAATTTCTTTCGCACAACCGTCCGAAAAATTCGTTTTTAGGGGGGGTTCTTGCAACTCCACCCCGAATCAGGCCCTGATTTCCCATGCAGGCCCTTTTTGCACCTTTTGGGGCTCAAAACAATTTTTTTTTCTGGGAGCTAAAATCATTGTGACCTTGAATCTTTGTCTCACAGAGCCATATGGTTGTTGAGGGGTTGGAATCTGGAGATGCCAAAATTTCCAACGTCTGATTGCCCAGCACCTAAATTTGGGAGGTGTCGAAATTTTCCCCGCCCGGTCAAGAACTCTGTCATCAGTACCCCTCGGTCAAAAACACTGTCATCAATACCCCTGGGTCACGAACTCTGTCATCGATACCCCTGGGTCGGGAACTCTTTCATCAGTACCCCAAAATTGTCCAGTCGAAACCCCCCCCTGTCACACATCTGTTCTGTTTTGACTTGTGGGCAGCCAAATGTCTCCCCTGTCACCCCTCTGATGCATTACAATCACAATTTCCTTTGTCCACGATGTAGATGATCACTGTTTGTAAACGTCTAGACCCAGAAAAATGGGATATAAACATGGGAGACACTGAAATAATGAGCTTTCACTCAGTTAGTCAATGGGCATGGAGCGGTCCAATTGTGCATGAGCATTCTAGGAAAGAAGGCAGAAAGTGGATACAAATGGGGCGACACATGCTAACTCAGGAATCCGTTGGCAATTGTTACCGGTCCATACAGTGCGACTTGCAAGCTCTTGCAGGTGGTTGGGAGTAAGACCCGTGTAGACGGAAGCTTGGCCGTTTTTGTGCTTTGACGAGTTAACACACCTTCATTTCCCCCCCATTTTTCCTGTTTGTGGCCCTAATGACCCCCGGTAGCTGGGAGGGAGTGGGCCTGTGCAGAACCACGAGGGAGGGTGACGGAGCCAAGTCCCAACGGCTGTCATCGTGACCCTTGGGTTCGTCTGCACAGAAGAAGAAGCAGAAGGTGATGATGTGGAAGGACAACGCACCACTGCCACAAGGAGCTTGTGTACAGCAAATCTTGCGATTTTTCGAAATCCCCGACGTTCAGTTCTGGGCCTACGAGCAGAGGGAATTGCTACAAGGTTGCAGCAAGGGCTACCGGGACAACATGCGCGCACAACCCCAAGACAAGGTGGTATTCGAGAAAAAATTGAAGGGAACGCCTGCCAACATTGCCAAACGCCTTATCCTCCTCACATTCCATATTATTATCACTAGGAAGGAGGTGTGTGCTGTCATGCACTCTGCTTGCCTCTGTGTGCCCCCTCATGCCACCCTAATTGGTGTCCTGTGCACCCTGTGCATGCCTCCTGAGGCAGAGGCAATGACCACTGGGGTATTCGCTGGTCAGCCCATACCAGCTGGTTCGGACCCTCAGGGTTGACTGCTGAGGTAGCGGCCACATATCCCGGGAATTGTACCCTCCGTGTCAAGCCTCAAACCTAGTAAGAATCACACGCATGTATACGGCCCAAGCCTTTTTTTAGTGGCTTGCATACCTTCCCCCAAGGGGGGGGGGGGGTGCCTGCCTGCCTTTTTGGAAATTCTGGGTGCCCTAAGCGGAATCACCCCCCCCCCCCCGGTGGGGGTAGGCCAAGAGTGGGTTGGCCTTTTTTGGGGAAAATATTTGTAAGCAAAATTTCCATTCTGTCCCTAAGCATTGTGTTCCTAGATCTGGTCGGTACCCTAGCGGTACTACATTGCACCTGCGGTCCAGAGGTCGTGGGTTCCAATCCTGGCGTTGTGGTAATTAAAGCGCCAGTGTCAGCAGGTTGCGCCAGGCTGAGATTTTGTGAGGGAATAGATTCAAAGTGAAATATCTATACCACTCCTGAGCTGGATACAACAGAGGTGCTGGGTACCTTAGTGGTAGGATGCTGCGCTTGCAAGCACTGTGTCCCTGGTTCAATTCCCAGGGTGTGGCAGCAGGGGACCAGAAGGTGCAAGTGTGTGCAGCAGTGGCCAAAATCTTTCTGTCTTTTCATTTTGACAGCTCATCATGAAAATACTTTGCAAATGTGGTATGAGGGTGGATGACCACCCAAATGCCATGCGTGAGCATCTGAAGTCCCCGGCGCATGGCGATCGGCTGAGTAATGCCGCACAAGGCTCCAAGCTGGCTGCCCTTCTGGTTAGGAAGCCTGCTCCGCCAACACCTAGGCAGCATCTTGAAGCAGCAGCTGCTGCTGCACAAGCATCAAGTAGCAGCTCTGCCGGGAACCAGGCACCCCTTGCTCCGGCAGGCTGTGTTCCCTGTGATGATGTTGATGCGTCGCCTGCGGGTTCTTCTACTGCTGCGGCTGATGTTGCGCTTTCCCAAGGTAGCGGTGCTTTTGCCTCTGCCTCTGCCGATGCAGCTGGGTCACTCTCTCAAGGCAGTGCCCCCGATGCTTCTCAAGGCAGTGCCACTGATGCTTCTGATGCTTCCCAACGTGGCTCTGAAGCAACTAGTTTTGAGAATCTGCGCGACGCCATTCTGCTTCTGATGAAGCCCCCCGAGGGCCTGACCAAGGCCAGCTGTGGAATGTTGCGCAGCAGATGGCAAAGCGTGTGAAAAAGCGGCCTGCTGAAGAACTCCAGGAGTTGCTTTTGGCTGCCAAACAAAAAAGGCACCCACGGGGTGTATGGCCTTTTGAGTTGCGCCCATGGTATCCTGTAGCACAAGCACCAGAGGTGTCAATTTCTTGTGTGCTGAAGAAAACTGGGCAGATGGACATGTGGACAAAGTTGGAGTACCAAACAGCCTTGTTCCTTGCCCAGAAATTGCGCCCTGCCACGATGTTCTATGAGAGCTTGCGTTTACAGCATGTGGCCTTAAGATAAGCAGGTGCTGTTACTATCACTCAAGGAAAAACATTTCAAGGAGACGGTGCTGTGCCATTCCGGAATATCCTTAATGCTCTGAGCACCACGGAATTGAAGCAAACGAAGGTTATTTTGGACTCCAGTCTGGGGTGGGTCCTCCTTTTCGATGGATCCAATAAGGGAAAATGGCACACTAAGGGAGAGTTGCTTTTGTTCAGGGATGTTGATGAGAAGGGTGAGGTACGGGAAAGGGTCTTAGGCATCATTTTTGTCACTAAGGATGACCTGCTGGAGCTACGAAAGCTGCAGCAAAAGCCATTTGGGCATGAGGCCACATGGGGAAGGATCCGGGATCTGCTCCAGAGTCGTTTGTGTACTGCAGAAGTTAGTGCTAGAAATTTTCTGCCACACTGCATGCGAACTTTGCTCCAAATGTCATACGATGGGGCCAGTGTGAACCACAACTTGCATCGATATGTCCGGGGTGCATTTCTCTCAGACTTGCTCCCCGGGGTCGACGACTGCCACCAGTTAGAACGTGCTGCACTGCATGTTTTTCGAAGTGATCCTTTTGTTAAAGAGGTGTTGGGCATGGGTTCTGCCGTTGTCAAAGTTTTTCGGAAAAAGGAGTTGATGGAGATGAATATTTCAGCTGACAATCCAGGGTACAAGGTGTTAAAAAAGATTTACAAAGGTCGTTGGATGCAAGGCACTTTTGCTGCCTTGAAGGCTTTTTTCAATGCTTACCACATGATTAGTGGTGGTGTGAAGATTCTCATGAAGACCAGAACAACACCCGAGTGGCAGTCAGTGGCAAGGCTATGGAGTGATTTGCGTTTTTTGCAGATGGTAGTTGGCTTGATGGACATACCACATGCATTCAAGGTGGCTGAACAAAGGTTGCAGCCACATGACATCAGTTTTGTTGAGCGCGGTCCCATTGTCTCAGATCTGTTGCAAGTCTTGAGGCATGATGTAAAACAAGGGGAGCATTTTTCTGCACTTGAGAAGAGCTTGAGGCAGGAGGGTGGCAGTTGCACCTTTCGTGGTATCAGTCTAACCAAGGGAGGGAGTGTGCTTGAATCCTTGAAGAAAATCAGAGCAGCCTTGGTGGACGAAATTGAGAAACGGTTGTTTAACCGTGAGATTCTGGACAGATTGGGATGGTTGGATGTCAATGAATGGCCTCAAGATGATAACCTGACCAGCCATGGGAAAGCAGACCTAGAGGCCATCTTTGGGCATTGGAAAAGGCGGTTTTCCCAACTGACATGGGAGACGATTTGTACTGAGTTTGAGCAGATAAAGGTCATTTTTCGAACCCACCTGAAACCCCTAAATTCCAGGCAGTTTTGGAGTTCCGTTGTGTGCCACAAAGGCCAATTCCCTCAGTTCCATATTCTCCTTCGAGCTACTTTGGCTCTGACACCATCTGATGCTGCTGTGGAGCAAGCTTTCTCGCGCTTCACTACTCTCTTGGCCCCTCAACGATTGTCTTTGTCCACCAAGCTTGTTGAACAATTCATGATTTTGGCATTGGATGCCCTGCCTTGGGGCAAGTATGACTCCCAGCCAGTTTGGAGTTTGGTTTCTAACAACGAGCGAAGGGCACGATTCCGCAAAGCACGGGCAGATCGGGGTGGCAAGCATGCTTCCCATAAGCGCAAGACAACACAAGAAGTGGTTGGAGCTAAAAGGAAGAGGGATGTGGTTGTGTGCGAGGGAGAGTCTAGTGGTGATTCTTCCTCAATTGCTGATTGCTACAGCTCCAACGACAGTGAGTGAGTAACATACACGTCTTCAGCAAACAGTGGTGAGCCCTTCACAACTTGATGCATTGCGTGTGGTTTGATATTGCGTAGGTACTGTGGACAAGGCGGTGAGTGGGTGCCTGCCTCCTTGACTGGACCCCCCCCCCTAGGGTAGGGGTAGGACAAAAGCAGTGCCTGCCCTGAAAAAGTGCCTGTCTCCTCCAAGATTTCACCCCCCCCCTCCCCCCGTATCACAAAAAAGGCTTGATACGGCCCCAAGTCCATGGCCCGGACGTCTCGGGAACTCCCGTGTCTCCTTCGTCTAGCCTCCAAGTAACAGTCCGACCCTATACTGCGGCGGGATTCGAACCCGGGGCTCCGCGCCACCGCCCTTGGGCAGTAACCACTCAGGTACTGATCAAATCTTGCCTTTGGGAGCCATTTAGGCACATTCAAACCCGCACATACCCGTCTCTCTGCCCAAGGCAGCGCCCTGTATGGCACCCCCTTGAGCTGCCCTGGCCTCCGCAGCCCCTTGCATACCTCTTCTGTGCCCCCGCTGCGCCCAGGAGCCAGAATACTGGAAGAAGTGCCGTCAAGCCCGCGTGATGAGCTGCCTTGATCCCACCGATGGGGCACTGGGCAGCCGTTTGGTGATTGCCAAGGGCGCGCATGCAGCGTTCCGGGTGCCGTATGAGCAGTGGCCGCCGGCCGCCCTGATGGAGGCTTTGAGGATCACCGAGAGCATGCAGCCAGCGATGGTGCCCGGACCGGAGCAGCTGGACACTCAAGTTCGGCGTGCAGTTTGTGTCATCGTCCAGCTCCGAAAGCAGCAGGTTAGTCATGCACGTGCAACTGCCTCAAGGGGAGGGGGAGGAGTAACTCTGTGTTTGTACATCCCATGTTGCAGCCCATTGTGTGATTTGCCTCCTTATTGGTCTTCATGTCTTCTTCCAGTTTTTGCTGTGTGCCCTGGTCACAAAATGTTCAGTCATGTAAATATCGGCCCCCTGGCACAGCCTGGGCAGCAGACTGGGCCCCAACCCCAACTCAGCTCGTGCCTCTGCCGCTTGTTCAAAGACCAGTATTGCGGTTTTTCAGTTATGTTTTGGTGTTTTGGGTGACGTCTGCACAAGGGCGGGCCCCTCCCCCCCACCTTTGTGTAGACAATGCACTGTCCAAACAAGGCTAGTAGCTGTTTCGGTCAATTTTGTGTACGGTCACTTTTGCTCTTACAAGAATCGGTGCATTGCAGGGTTGCTTGTTCAAAGACCAGTATTGCGGTTTTTCAGTTATGTTTTGGTGTTTTGGGGTAACGTCTGCACAAGGGCGGGGGGCTATTTCTATTCTGAAGGTGCCTGTGTTGCAACCTTCAGTTTATAAGAGCTGTTGACGCGTGCATCGATGCATCACCTCTCTCTGTTAGTAGTTCTGATGATCAATTCACATACCACAAGATACACACACACACAGAGAGACACACACACAATCGTTTCTGCTTGCTGTTACACAGGCCAAAGCCTATGGCCTCTTTGTGCTGAAGCCCAGTGTACAAGGACAGTCCTTGCTTTCCTTTCTTCACTGTCCTGGGCAGTGCTGGGCAGGGCAACCTTTCCCATCAGTGTGTAGGGTTGTTCCTCCCCACCTTGACTTTCCCCTCTCTCTGCCCATACTGTCGTCTGTAGTGGGCTGGTGCACATGGCATGCAGAAAATGGTATGCTGCCTCCAATGTGACGCTCTGCAAGCAGAATAAGGGCTGCACAATGTTGTGATTTGGCCCCAGTCCCCACCCTTTGTGCAGACAATGCCTTGCCTAGGACTTTGGGGCTGTTGTGAACCACACAGCCCCTCCCCCCCTCCCCCCCACCTTTGTGTAGACAATGCACTGTCCAAACAAGGCTAGTAGCTGTTTCGGTCAATTTTGTGTACGGTCACTTTTGCTCTTACAAGAATCGGTGCATTGCAGGGTTGCTTGTTCAAAGACCAGTATTGCGGTTTTTCAGTTATGTTTTGGTGTTTTGGGTAACGTCTGCACAAGGGCGGGGGGCTATTTCTATTCTGAAGGTGCCTGTGTTGCAACCTTCAGTTTATAAGAGCTGTTGACGCGTGCATCGATGCATCACCTCTCTCTGTTAGTAGTTCTGATGATCAATTCACATACCACGAGATACACACACACACAGAGAGACACACACACAATCGTTTCTGCTTGCTGTTACACAGGCCAAAGCCTATGGCCTCTTGGTGCTGAAGCCCAGTGTACAAGGACAGTCCTTGCTTTCCTTTCTTCACTGTCCTGGGCAGTGCTGGGCAGGGCAACCTTTCCCCTCAGTGTGTAGGGTTGTTCCTCCCCACCTTGACTTTCCCCTCTCTCTGCCCATACTGTAGCCTGTAGTGGGCTGGTGCACATGGCATGCAGAAAATGGTATGCTGCCTCCAATGTGACGCTCTGCAAGCAGAATAAGGGCTGCACAATGTTGTGATTTGGCCCCAGTCCCCACCCTTTGTGCAGACAATGCCTTGCCTAGGACTTTGGGGCTGTTGTGAACCACACAGCCCCCCCCCCCTCCCCCCCACCTTTGTGCAGACAATGCACTGTCCAAACAAGGCTAGTAGCTGTTTCGGTCAATTTTGTGTACGGTCACTTTTGCTCTTACAAGTATCGGTGCATCAGAACTACTTACAGAGAAAGGTGATGCATCGATGCACGCGTCAACAGCTCTTATAAACTGAAGGTCGCAACACAGGCACCTTCAGAATAGAAATGCCCCGGGAGGGGCTGTGTGGTTCACAACAGCCCCAAAGTCCTAGGCAAGGCATTGTCTGCACAAAGGGTGGGGACTGGGGCCAAATCACAACATTGTGCAGCCCTTGTTCTGCTTGCAGAGCGTCACATTGGAGGCAGCATACCATTTTCTGCATGCCATGTGCACCAGCCCACTACAGGCGACAGTATGGGCAGAGAGGCTGCTGCATGGGGAAGCTGAAGGTGGGGAGGCACGACCCCCCACAATGAGGGGAAAGGTTGACCTGCCTAGCACTGCCCTGGAAAGTGATGATAGGAAAGCAATCAATGTGCTTGTACACTGGGCTTCAGCACAAAGAGGGCACGGGCTGCAGCTTGTGCAACACCAAATGATGGCACCCTCGAGCAGGAACGTGTGTGTGGGGGGAGGGGGGGGGGGGGGGCACAGGGCCAATGCATCACTAATCCCATCCCCTTGCGTACCCCATTGACCTAAAAAATCCCCTCTCCCCAAAGAAGGCCCTCCCTGTTGGAGGGAGAGGAGGAAGCTGCAGCGGTGGCGGCCTCTGTGCAACCCCTCCTCCACCTTGACTCCCCCCCCCCCCAGATAAAGGGTCACGAAATATTTCCTGTTTCCGAGCTCTTGATCACACAAACAAAAGGTTGCAGGGTGGGTAGTTGCGGCTCAGTAGCGATGGTCGCCACCTGGACTTCCGCTTGCAATCAGAGTTCATCAACAGAGAGTTGCTTTATTTGTATGCAAAGCAAGTCAAACCTAAATCAGCCTTTCCATGCTGTTCGCTGTTTTTTTGGGGGGGGCAGGCTGTTGTTTCTGGTTTGTTTGGGGCTTCAGGTGTGTGTTTTTGCATCGGTTGTGTTCTCGTGTGCCGGATGTGATCTGCAGAGTGCAGAATGGGTGGTTAGAAAAGCCTACAGGCTGAACAAGCAGGTGACATTCTTTTACCTGTTACACGCGGAGATAGTGGCCTCATGCATCTCTTCCATAATTTCCCGAGGCCAATGATCCCGATCTCATTGTAGTTCCCGCTGCCCAGGGATTGTGATCAGAGGCAATGGTAGGGCGTTGCAGTATGATTCGAGCATATCTGCAACAACAAATTGGACAGCCTTCTAGCAGCCTGTGGGCCTTATCGCATTTTTGGTCTTGGGCCTCCCTCCCCCGGCCCTGACTGGGGTCCTGCGTTTCCGTTGGCACCACAGGCACCGAAGAAACCTTTTGGCCTAAATTGATCTGCGCCATCCTTTGGCGCACGTGAAAATGTTTGTTCGACATAGCTGATGTTGGTGTGCCCTGGTCTGGCTGCAAGTCCTTTATGGTTCATCCACCCACCCCTTTTCCCAGTCTCTCGTGTGTGTGGGAGGTTCAAGAGTGGTATCTGTGTCCTAAGAAACGGGCCCCTCCTGTCAGACTCCAACCCTCGGCAAGTCCCCGGTTGAGTTGGTTGTCTACACTGAACCTGCGGCCCTGCCACTGCTCCACATCTTTCAACGAAGGGTTTTTAGAAGGCGCCGTAATACGACGCCTGTTACAACCTGATGCATTGCAAAATGCTTGTATGACAGATGCCCACTGCTGTGCCGTGGCTTCAGCCCTTTGCCACTGCCATACTCCAGCCCTGGCCACTGCCCCAGCCACTGCTCCACACACTGCCCCAACCCCTGCTCTTGCCCTCTACAGATTTGGAATTACGTTGGGGCAATGCAACTGGGGACCACGTGGGCCGGACCTGTGCCGCCTGATGTCTGGCAGACCATCCTTAACTTCCTTGTCGGAAGCAACTGCGCAGCAATCAACCGCAACAATATGCGAGAGATGATAGCGCTCACCGACCAGGTTGAGCATCGGACATGGGCTCTGGCCGAGGTCATCCGGGACTCGCTGGCTGAGGCAGGCCTGCACTCCAGCCACAACGCACACCCATCCGAGGTATTCAGGGTGTTGCAAAGTAAGTACATGCGACTGCCCTCCCTGGCCACCCTGTCCAATTTGCTCATTGCTGATCTGTGTGATGCCAAGGACACAGCGCTAGACGAGCACCAGGAGACGCCAATGTTCTTGCCGTACGTCATGCGCCGTGGCGTGTGGCACGAGGCCCTGCAACCAGCGTTGCAGCTCATGATTGCGATGAAGCAGTGGAACATCAGCGGCCCCTTGTCGAACCTCATGACCCCGCAGGAGCTGGAGATCATTCTGAGGCTCTTCAATGATGCGCTCAATGATGCGCCAGCGTTCTTGTGCTGAACAGCAAAAAAAATCTGGGGCTATCTGCCCACCAGTTCACAGTCGTCCCAAAGATCCAGAGAAAATTGTCTCTAAGAATGGAGCTCATGATCAATTCACATACCACGAGATACACACACACACAGAGAGACACACACTCGTTTCTGCTTGCTGTTACACAGGCCAAAGCCTATGGCCTCTTTGTGCTGAAGCCCAGTGTACAAGGACAGTCCTTGCTTTCCTTTCTTCACTGTCCTGGGCAGTGCTGGGCAGGGCAACCTTTCCCCTCAGTGTGTAGGGTTGTTCCTCCCCACCTTGACTTTCCCCTCTCTCTGCCCATACTGTAGCCTGTAGTGGGCTGGTGCACATGGCATGCAGAAAATGGTATGCTGCCTCCAATGTGACGCTCTGCAAGCAGAACAAGGGCTGCACAATGTTGTGATTTGGCCCCAGTCCCCACCCTTTGTGCAGACAATGCCTTGCCTAGGACTTTGGGGCTGTTGTGAACCACAAAGCCCCTCCCCCCCTCCCCCCCACCTTTGTGTAGACAATGCACTGTCCAAACAAGGCTAGTAGCTGTTTCGGTCAATTTTGTGTATGGTCACTTTTGCTCTTACAAGAATCGGTGCATTGCAGGGTTGCTTGTTCAAAGACCAGTATTGCGGTTTTTCAGTTATGTTTTGGTGTTTTGGGGTAACGTCTGCACAAGGGCGGGGGGCTATTTCTATTCTGAAGGTGCCTGTGTTGCAACCTTCAGTTTATAAGAGCTGTTGACGCGTGCATCGATGCATCACCTCTCTCTGTAAGTAGTTCTGATGATCAATTCACATACCACAAGATACACACACACACACACACAGACACACACTCGTTTCTGCTTGCTGTTACACAGGCCAAAGCCTATGGCCTCTTTGTGCTGAAGCCCAGTGTACAAGGACAGTCCTTGCTTTCCTTTCTTCACTGTCCTGGGCAGTGCTGGGCAGGGCAACCTTTCCCCTCAGTGTGGGGGGTTGTTCCTCCCCACCTTGACTTTCCCCTCTCTCTGCCCATACTGTAGCCTGTAGTGGGCTGGTGCACATGGCATGCAGAAAATGGTATGCTGCCTCCAATGTGACGCTCTGCAAGCAGAATAAGGGCTGTACAGTGTTGTGATTTGGCCCCAGTCCCCACCCTTTGTGCAGACAATGCCTTGCCTAGGACTTTGGGGCTGTTGTGAACCACACAGCCCCCCCCCCCTCCCCCCCACCTTTGTGCAGACAATGCACTGTCCAAACAAGGCTAGTAGCTGTTTCGGTCAATTTTGTGTACGGTCACTTTTGCTCTTACAAGTATCGGTGCATTGCAGGGTTGCTTGTTCAAAGACCAGTATTGCGGTTTTTCAGTTATGTTTTGGTGTTTTGGGTAACGTCTGCACAAGGGCGGGGGGGCATTTCTATTCTGAAGGTGCCTGTGTTGCAACCTTCAGTTTATAAGAGCTGTTGACGCGAAGTGCGTCCCGGTCAACTTCTGGCTCAACGTCTTCCTGGACCCGCACGTGCTGCGGCAGGCCAAGGGGTGGGTGGTGGAGGCCGTGCGGGGGCTCTTTGGGGAGTGCCTCGTCTGGTTCGAGCTCGCGCTGCAGCCCGGCCGGCCCCCGGCGCTGCGGTTCGGGCACGCGCGGCCCGAGTCGTGTTTTGAGGCGCACGTGGAGGTGACGGGGCTGGAGGAGGAGGTGCAGGCGCTGGAGGCGGATGAGCCCCTGGTGTTGGGCATTTCCCACGACAGCAACGTCGGCTTCTACATTGTGGCCGTGAGCGCCCGCACGCTGTGCACGCGACCATACGACGGCCCCCCCGCCGCCAGAGAGTTCTGGGTGTCGAGCGTGGAACTCGCGCACCGGCCCCTGCCCGAGGACGCGCGCATCGATGCATCACCTCTCTCTGTTAGTAGCTCAGATGATCAATTCACATACCACGAGATACACACACACACACACACACACACACACACACACACTCGTTTCTGCTTGCTGTTACACAGGCCAAAGCCTATGGCCTCTTGGTGCTGAAGCCCAGTGTACAAGGACAGTCCTTGCTTTCCTTTCTTCACTGTCCTGGGCAGTGCTGGGCAGGGCAACCTTTCCCATCAGTGTGTAGGGTTGTTCCTCCCCACCTTGACTTTCCCCTCTCTCTGCCCATACTGTCGTCTGTAGTGGGCTGGTGCACATGGCATGCAGAAAATGGTATGCTGCCTCCAATGTGACGCTCTGCAAGCAGAACAAGGGCTGCACAATGTTGTGATTTGGCCCCAGTCCCCACCCTTTGTGCAGACAATGCCTTGCCTAGGACTTTGGGGCTGTTGTGAACCACACAGCCCCTCCCCCCCTCCCCCCCACCTTTGTGCAGACAATGCACTGTCCAAACAAGGCTAGTAGCTGTTTCGGTCAATTTTGTGTACGGTCACTTTTGCTCTTACAAGTATCGGTGCATTGCAGGGTCGCTTGTTCAAAGACCAGTATTGCGGTTTTTCAGTTATGTTTTGGTGTTTTGGGTAACGTCTGCACAAGGGAGGGGGGCTATTTCTATTCTGAAGGTGCCTGTGTTGCAACCTTCAGTTTATAAGAGCTGTTGATGCGTGCATCGATGCATCACCTCTCTCTGTTAGTAGTTCTGATGATCAATTCACATACCACGAGATACACACACACACACACACACACACACACACACACACACTCGTTTCTGCTTGCTGTTACACAGGCCAAAGCCTATGGCCTCTTGGTGCTGAAGCCCAGTGTACAAGGACAGTCCTTGCTTTCCTTTCTTCACTGTCCTGGGCAGTGCTGGGCAGGGCAACCTTTCCCGTCAGTGTGTAGGATTGTTCCTCCACACCTTGACTTTCCCCTCTCTCTGCCCATACTGTCGTCTGTAGTGGGCTGGTGCATGGCATGCAGAAAATGGTCCTCACGGTCCCCACCCTTTGTGCAGACAATGCCTTGCCTAGGACTTTGGGGCTTTTGTGAACCACACAGCCCCTCCGCCCTCCCGCCCATTGTGCGGTTCCAAGTGCAGATGCATTGCAGGGTTGCTTGTTCAAACAGTACAATGCCCCCCCTTCAGTATGTTTTAGTACCCGGGCCACCGTCTCCACCCTGGGGTGGAGGGTAAAATGTGCACGCAGGGGGGGGTCATGCATGTGTTGCAGATCTCATTTTGCAAGAGCGGTGAGGCATCTGATGCTTTTGCTGGGCTCTTCGCCTCTTGGGAATGCCATTTCACATGTTACAAATTCCCTGTGCATTGCACAGCCCTGTCTCTCTCCCAACATTATGGTCTCCCAGTACTGCAGTCTTCATGCACATGGCATGCTGAATACAGTGGTCTACATGGCGGCCTACAAGGGCTGCTCCTTGTGGTGAGTCGCATAGTGGTGCCTCCAGCTCCATGTTCATCCACTGTTTGTGGGGCGCGGCTATGTAGTGGAGATTATCCCAGTGAGTTGCTGGTGGGTGACATGGCCAAACAACAGTAGGAGTAGTTTCTGTCAGTCTGAGGTGCATTGTGGGGTTCATTTTTGAAAACAATAGTATGCTTTTTGTTGCTGCACACTTTGGTGCTTTAGCCACTGTCTGCACATTGGGGCATAGAACCATGGGGGGGGGGGGGGCTGTACCCCGTGGGCGGGGTAGTTGTATTCAGAAGCTGCATGTGTTTCAATTTTCTTTGTGCAAAAGCCGCTACTGTTTGCATTCATGCATCATTTTTTGCTGTCAGTAGTTGTGATTGGTTTGCATTGGGACAATTGTTTCACATGGCACGTGTGTTTCTGCCCAAAGGTGTTATCGTTTGGTGTTGCACAGGTTGCCGCCCATGGCCTCTTTGCTTCAGTCCCTTCCCTCTTAGACGGCCCTGGCGCGATACATCCCCTTTGACAGTCTGCTGCACAGGCAGTGATGCACAGGCGTCGGCGATTCCCGTGCCCGTGTGTGTGTGTGTGCGCGCGCACGTGTCTGCGCATGTGGCCCTGCGTGCGCGGGTCTGTGTGCGTGCGTGCGGTGTGCCTGCCTTGGTCTTGCCTCTTGGGTGGCCGCCAGGCGTTCTGCTGTGAGCCTCTGTCACGACGCTTTCAAATGCATCCTTCAGCACCCAGAGTTCACACAGGTGAACGACCGGAAACACAACCGACACCCACCGGCGGTTTGCTGTCCTCGCAACATCTGAGCGCGCAGCCAACAGATTAACAAACCGATTGGGCCCGGCGGATAAGTGACATGTTTGGAGAAGGAAGAGTTGGCCTCTGCAGACATACGCTTCGGGGGAGGGGGGGAGGCAGGTTCAACAGGGGGAACAGATGGGAAAGGGAGGGTTGTGTCAGGATTGGGAGGCCTGTGCTTGCGCATGAGAAGTGACACAAAAGGGGTCGTTCTCACACACCCGCAGTGGGAAAACAGAGCGTGGGCGTGTTCTTCTGCGGGCAACCTCCTCCGGAATAGCGGTGCGTGCGTGGTTGCGTGTGTGGGTGTAGAGCCTTTCTGCTTTGTAGGGCCTCCGCGGCCATCTACACTGCCATCTGGCGGATTTTGCCCATGCACTCTTGGTCTTCTTGCAGAACGAAACACGTTTGGGGCTGCTCTGCAGCTCCTGAGGGGTTTTCTTGTCTTTCCGCCTTCCTGCTTTGTTGTGGTTGCTGCGGTTCCTGTAGTGTGTGTGCGTGCGCGCGCCCACGGACCGCCCCCAAAGGGAGAAAAATCCCTCCCTGGGGGGGGTAAGGGTACTCTACCGGTAGGAGACCCCCCCCTCGCACACCCCTTTAGGGTGAAAAAAACAACCCTCCTTTGGGGTGAAAAAACCCTCCCACCAACAAAAACCCCCAAAGCTGTTAAACCCCCGACAGCCAACGGGGAGAAGAACAATCCCCCACCCCGGTTTGCCGTAACTATTATAAAGCAACAAATCCATTACCTCAAAAACAGAAATTCCAACCACTTTCTTGGATGCTCTGATAATGATCAAATATCACATGTCAAACATGGGATGGCTATACGGCAGCAGCATGAATAGAGCAGAACACAAATCTTGCATCTCATGAAAGATTGTCTGCTGTGTGCAAATGCACGTTACAAACAAAATTTCCAATTGAAGCAGCTTTTATGTCTGAAAATTTATTCAGAATGTATGGACGTCAGCAATGCTTCAGCTTTGCTGATTTGTTTTCTGTTGTTTTATCAACAGAAGCAATTGTGAGGGCGTTTTCATCCTCGTTCCCATTCAATACTTGTATGAAAAAGCTCATGTGAACTCTTCGGACTGCTGGGAATATTTCATGATGAATATTGATGTTGGGACCCTACTACCCTAGGGCTAGCCCTAAGCCCTAGCTTTTGGGGGATGGGCATATCCTGGGCATCTATGTGAGTCAAAAAGAATACATTGATGCGTTGGAGGTGGTGTCCATGGATGGAAAGCCGCATGATTCTTTCATTCTTTGCTTGGTAAGCACATGTGGATAGCCAGTCAAACAAGACCGCACATTGCCTACAAAGTTTGCAATCTTCCTTTGGGTTTGGCGCATCCGAGGAAAAAGCATTTCACTTTGGCAAATTGGATTGTCAAGTACCTCAAGAGTTTGCATGTGCCCTTGATATATAGGCCTTTTGTTAGAGAGTGGACATTTATTGTGTATTCCGATGCATTTTTAGATACGACCGAGGGATGTGCATCCATTGAGGGGGGTTTGATATTTTTTGGAGGGGGGTGGGGGGGGCATGGGCCAATGAATCTCATTTGTTGGTATTCCAAGAAGATTCGAAGGGTGGTGTGAAGCATATTTGCGGGGGAGTTGTTGGGAGTCAATTATGCGATTGATAGAGTGGTATGCATGTATGTATGTATGTATGTATGTATGTATGTATGTATGTATGTATGTATGTATGTATGTATGTATGTATGTATGTATGTATGTATGTATGTATGTATGTATGTATGTATGTATGTATGTATGTATGTATGTATGTATGTATGTATGTATGTATGTATGGCATGACAAGAGCAAGCATGCATGCATATGCAATGATAGATGTAAAATTGACAAGCCCAAGTAGGACACATGTGCACCACTATGGATGGTGATTATTGCTAGGCATGTGTGGGTAAAGTCTACCCAATTTAACCGTCATGACAAGATGTCGAATCAAGATGCATGATGTTTGTTACGGATTTCTTGTTGATATGTCTGTTTTATCGGATTATAAATACTATGCAGGTTTTTGTTGATGATTCTACTAGAGTTTTATTTTGTGATCGTGTTTTTGGCATGTTCATCGTCGCCGGCGCTTCTGGCGCTCCGTCATTCCGTTCTTGATTGTTTTTGGCAAAGAAATAGTTACATTACTTTTATGTTCCCTCTTATTTTGCTGAGCTTATGTATGGGTTCCTAAGTATATGAGATTATTTGGACCCTCAACTTTGCTACCACTATGTGATGGTGGTTGACATGGCATTCGTTGTTTGGGGTGACTTGGATAGTTGTAGACCTCTACATTCACGCAAGCATGAAATAACTGTAAACGAAGGCGACAAATCTTCTACTTTTTCTGTACTGCAGCCCTTCATGTCTCTGTGTTGATCTGACTTTGGTGCCCTGTGAACCCTTGCAGTCCATCTGGCCTGATTTTGAGCAAAGGTGGACAATTTGGAAAAATAGAAGCGGGACTTGAAGAACAATCAAGCAGAAGGACAAGGGAACGCACAAAAGTTGTAACCTAACCATTTGTCCATCTTTCGCATTTTTCCAAATAATATCGTCGTAAACAATGGCACTAATTTTTTTGTATGACCCGCGTAGCTTCAAAGATTATAGTTTCATGAATTTCAGTCCCTTATTCGCTCATATTGATGGGATACGCTACATACTTTTCAGATTTCATCCAGTTTTGTTGCTGTTGACTCACAAAGCTCTGGTCAATGGACAATAACAACAATGTTCCTCGCCGTTGCGTCAAAGTTCATATCGCTACATGGGATCAATCTTGTCGATACAAGCATGTTGGTTAGTGTTAATGTGCTTTAGCCTTCCGTTCCAACAAAGCGTTGTGTTTATCTGTCCAACAAGAAAGAATTGATCAGATATTGCACAATATCTGGCTCCAATGAGACTTCTGCCACGCAAATATAGGTCATGATCACGGGCACAAAGCAGAGCTAGCACTATTGTCTTTAAGCGTTAAAGCAAGCCGAGGTTTACAGCTTAAAAATGAACCGCTTACCGCCACATTGTCTAATGCCGTCATTTATAGCTTGATACTATCGTAGTAGTGCATGCCCTAGGCCATAGATACTTTTGTTCAATCTAATGACTGAAATATCTTGTTTGCATCGCTTTGGAAGCCAGACAAATGAAAATTGCCAAACAATGTCTATGCATTGCGTGCTAACATCTTAACCACAAAGTACATAGCAAAGTGTAATTACATATAGCAATGATGGCAATTGTGGTACAACCAGACAATGAAGAGGATGTCTAAGGTAGCGACCAACGCCGTGGCAAAAAAAAAGGGGTAACCACAACCCACACATTTCTAAACAAAGTGGGTAGGGTTTGGAACCGTTTTTACCAATTAATCCGAAAAACCGGTTATCGACAATAATTTCAAAACAATCAGCACAACCGGTTATTTTGAAAAACTAATTTCAACTAATTGATCGGAATTGCTACAAATTTTTGGGCTCTTTCAAGCAATACATTTTGTCTAATTTTTGCATTAAAAAGAGGCTTTGGCGGCAATAAACGATGGTCGATGGTGAAATACAACTTCCGAGGTAGTGTTGACCACTGCTCTCCAACTTGTATGCGCTCTCTTTTGAGGTTTGGCAAAATTTTCGTTAATGAAGGGCAATTAATCGGAAAACTCGGTTATTTTAGAAACCATCAATCCGCAAAACAGGCTGTTTTTGTAAAAATGATCATTAAAACCCAATTGATTTCAAAGCTTCCAGGTTGGAAACCTTTAAAAGTGGCACTTATGGTGTCCATCAAGGTCTTATCGAGCAAAGCCATCTGAATTAAAAAGTTGGCGTCAATGTTAAGTGTTTATCATCATGCCGGCTGTTGGTCAAAAATGCCGAGCAATGTTTCACGTGTTTGGATCATTATTGATGAAACAATGGATAGCAAAGGCGAACATGAAGCAAAGTACGAAATAAGTTTGTTACATTATGGCACTCATGAAACTTGACACGTATGATCATTTGGTTAAGAGTCATTTTCATTCAACGCACAATCTATTACCTTACTTTCTAGTTCATTGATTTTGACTCACGGAACAACGACGGTTCGCCGATCCGGACAAGTTGCATATCAATAGGGGATCTACCACTTCGCCCAAGTCTTCATTTAAATGTAATTCAAGAACCTGTTTGCAGAGAATTTTTGATTCAATTTAGTATGGCCAGGCTCTACGTGCTTGTGAACCGATGTGCTCTACAAAGGCAGCTTCTAGGTGAATACTATAGAGATCTCCAATTATACAAGTGTACGAACAATTTCACCATCAAACTCTCACCCAAATCACAATATCCGCAACATGAAAGTCCTTGTTCTACTAATCAAAAGAGGTACATGTCATATTCGTTGCATTCTTGGATTGTGCAACTCTTGTAGGAGTATGTTTTGAAAACTAACCGTAGATAT
The DNA here is from genome assembly GCA_964036045.1 of Eutreptiella sp. 'Long Island Sound 2002'. Lineage (NCBI taxonomy): Eukaryota > Euglenozoa > Euglenophyceae > Eutreptiales > Eutreptiaceae > Eutreptiella > Eutreptiella sp. 'Long Island Sound 2002'. The sequence goes on along the minus strand of OZ038400.1, from coordinate 2,217,242 downwards.
GGAGTGCCAAAGACTACCGCAGAGACTAGGTATCTCTACTAGCTGGGTAATTAAAAGATAGTTCTTTCCGCATTTCTACTTTCCGTCTTTAGCATTGTTGGTTGATTTTTAGACAAATGGCAATGGAATGTTTTCAATGTATCTTCATTAGTTTCATTGATCTCATAGAATAACATTTCCTGACAACTGTTTCATCAACTCGATCAATGACCCATGTTCAAGTGAAGTGCTCTTACAGCTTTATTTAACGAGTCCACATTCCATCCTCCAAATGCTATGAACGCCCAACTCACAAAAGCCGGGTTCTGTCTTCAGCATATTTTTTTCCAAACGAGCCAATTAGCCCTACAATGCACATTCTAGGCCATCAAATGATCACATGGTGAGAGATCACACCATTTGTAACCGCTTTTCAAGAGCTGCTAATTGCACCATGTGTTTATTGAATGACTTTTTTTAACGGCCAACAACACGACTTTTGCATCCACCAACTCCCAAATGAGTGTCAAGAGCTTCGCGAATATGTTGCATTGTTTCCATCTCCAATTGCAGTCTCAAAATACTTGCCCAACTCTGTTGAGATTCAAATGTATTACACCGTTGCTCAAACGCGGGCTCGCTTGTCAACATGGATTACATGCAACCTTGTCAGGTTGTTTCTGACATTGATACTCTACACACCAAACTTTTTGAACTCATTTTCTTGGCCTTGGGCTTCATCATCCCCATTGGTTCTTGGTCATTCCAATTTTTGTGGGAAAAAATGCCAGAGTTTGCAAAAAATTCATTACAACGTTCAATTCAGGCTCCATGTTTGCCTCCGCCAAAAACATGGACACAAGCTGCACATGCAAATGCTACATTTGTTCAATGCCCTAAACCCCCCCACTTTTTGTTAACACCCAATTTCGTTAACGCCCCGGGGATTTGTTAGCAGTTGACTTTGCAGACCATATTCCCCACAATGGGTTAACAATGACAGTTTTGACTCACTATATCCTCCATCAAACATGGCAGCAACACAAATGCCACCATCGTTGGTCCTTCTACGCGTGGAGATGACTTCATTCATTTGAAGTACATGAGGAATGGGCATGAGCTTCAGCATCATGCACCTTTTGATCGCGTCTTCTTCCCAATTCGCAGCCCATCCCCATCACCATCAGAGGCAGGTTCGGAGGCCTCACCAACACGAGGGCGGTCAAGTACACCAAGGGTGTTGCGCGTCGCGCGCAAGCACGCACTTGTCAAGTGGGGGAGGGGGGGGGTAGCCAGCTCCACACTTCCCAAAAATACAATTTTATGGTAGAAAATGAATCCAAAAAATGAAATCCCGATATTCAAAAACTCTACAAACAATCAGAAAAACTTTTGAAATCAACTTTTTGAGAATTCTGTGGCCCTTCTGACTTGGTAGCATAGCCTCAAGCTGTAGAAAAAGGATTTTCTGCTGAACAACCTCATGTAGGCATGACAACACTCATAATAATCAGGATGATACATGGATTGTGAAAATGAGCTTCAATTGGCATAATTCCACAAATATATAACATGGTTGATCAATTTGTGTCCCAAATACAGAGTTTTGTGGACAATGGTTACAATGGTTACAATGGTTAGCACTAGCAAACGGAAAAGGTTCCCAAAGTTGTGGGGTTATGCGACAAAAAGTGGTCATAATGACAAAAATTACGCCCAAAGAGGTCCTACTTGATCAATTGCATACTTTGCACCTGACGTTCAGGATTAAGTTTGCATCAAAGGTTCAAGTAGCACCTCGCGAAGCTGTTGTATACAATATGGGGCCTCCAGTCTTTGATCTTCAAGAAACAGAAAAGCAAGGGCAGATTTCCTGAAAAAGACCAGCAACAAATGTGGGTGTGGATGATGGATTGGTTATTATTGAAGCATGACGGGGGAATCAAACGACTTCCAACTATTACAGTGTGCCACCAATCCAAAGTAATGGGTGAGAGCGATGAGGAAAAAGCAACCTCTATTGCAGAGGGACATGGTTCCGAACAACAAAATTTTGTGGCTCCATGAGTTGATCCCGTGGCCCATGAACTGGATGCTGAAGATGTTGATGATGCAGGTAATGCCCGTACATGTGATGCAATAGTGGTGAACAATGATCAAGCACCTGTGGCATTTGCAACAGAACAACAGTCATTGAACCTACATCGCTGTGTTGCGGCTGCATGTCACCAAGTCCAACAGATGGTTCAATTCTCTCGGGATATGATGAGCAAGCGGGCGAATACATGACACATTTTGCATACTTGCAATATGACTCTCAATGACAAGCTCGTGTTCTACAGAAACAGACACACTCTGCTAATACCTCAAACTCCAGTTTCCTAGAGAAACCTAGAGTTTGAGAATACCTCCTAAACTCATTTGTGGTAGCAATCAACAAACACGCCTTTGGTTTGCTTGGTCAGCATTGGTCAGAGATTACAACCGAAGTTCATGTCAGGTCCACTGTTGTGTAGCTGATAACAACTTCCTTGTGTTGCCAGATTTCTGATTTTCAGTCTGTGAGATTTCCAGCTTTGAGAGTTCTAATTTTATCAGGCATCCGCACTAACGGCCGGCAAACCAGAGAAATTTTCCACTCTCCGGCACTCACCGCCACGCCCACTAGTGCAGATGCTTGAATGATGCCCAAGGCCGCATTATCCAAAGTAATGTGTTTGCATAATTGCCCCACGCCTCTGCGACACAAAGCTTACAGGAGGAGCTGCCATGCCAAAGCAGTATCAAGGACACAGCACATGTCCCAATGGGATTTTAATGTATGGGGCAGAAAACAGACATCGGACAGCGGGGAGATCACCCCCCCCATAAAAAAACCACAAATCGCAAAACACACATTCACCCACAAACGATCTCACTAGTGTACAACGCAAACTCCCCAGAACACTCATGTACAGGCATCATATATAAGCAAAAGGACATCCTTCGCGTCCCTTCGAGCATGGCTCTATGGGCAGGAGCCGAGTGTGGGCTACGAGTACAACAAATCCAGGGTGCACAATGAATACTTTCGCAATCCAGGGCAAACACACGCCGCTTCGCACCCATATACTCACCCAGTGCAAACTACAGACCAGTGAGTGTAAGTAACTAATTTTACAGTCACACATGACGACCAATCGGTATGCCCCCCCCCGCCCCCCTCGGAGGCGCAAGGCAGCACATGATCATCGCGGGGGCTTAGCACCCTGCAAGTACTGCTCGAGCGACACCCGTTGTGGCATGACACCGCAATGCAGCTTCTTGATTGTGCATGACATCTGGCGGCAGCATCAATCCATTGCTGTGTTCTGTGCATGTGGGGCTTCTGCCGTCTGGATAGCGCTGTCCTTGGTGCTGGATACAAAAAAGTGCCGGGCGGCGTTCCGAACGGACCTCCACAGAGCGCACACCGACGAATAAGTGACAACGGGTACCCTTCCAACTGCTGTCATTCAATCGCCAAGCCAGTTTGGTAGGACGTCTGCCACCGAAACCTGAGGCGTCTAGGCGCCTCGCCATAAACCGACGATGGCCGTCACCCCCGGTATCCCACCGGCAGGAAATCACTGTTCTCATGTTCCGGAAACGCGGCAAAGCCGCGATCACGATTTGCCCAAACGCGGCGGAGCCGCGCCCACGTGTCCAGCAAGGCGGCAAAGCCGCCACCACGAGTGCGTGCACATCCAGTGCATCGGCCCTCCTGTGCTGGTCTGTCACCATGCGCGGCTCCCGCCCGGGCCCGTCCCGCCCTCCGGCCTCTACGTCGCGGTGGTCACGGTCTACGGCACCACCGATACCCTCGACCCGGCGGTCCTGCGTCGGCAACCCCGTGCTCCGCGCACCGGTGCCCCTTGGGCCCCTGTGTGCGGCGCGCGACGGCGCGCCCGCGCTGACAAACTGCTCCGAAACCGACACGGACTTTGCGATTATTGGCGAGGGGCTGGTTGAGTGGGGGCCGACGCGCGTCACCGTCGGGGGCCGCGCGTGCCTGGCGGTGGTGCCGCACAACACATCGTACGTCGAGTGCTGCGGTAGCACCGGCACCGGCACTGGCAACGTTGTCTCCGTCACCGCGGGCCTCAGCAACCGCACCTCCGCCACGGACCCTGCCTTCACGGTGGACTTCGCGGACCCGTGCGGGTGGAGGCTCGGCCACTGGGCCGGGCCGGGGTGCGCCGCCTGCAAGCCCGGCTACTACGGGGCCGCGTGCGCGGCGCCGTGCCCCGGGCTCCCCGGGCCAGTCTGCGGTGGTCGGGCTACCCTATCGGCTAAGGTCACTGCGCCTTTAGGTGCTTAGTGAAGGCATTAAGTTAAGTTAAGTAAGCAACAGGTAATTCCGCATCGCTGAAAGGATTGGGTGCGTGGCTCACTGGTCACTTGTGTTCTGTTCCGTCTTGAGTTTCGGGGAGTTGGAATGGCGATGCACATGAATGCGGTGGTGGCTGTGCTTCACCGCGTCGCGGTAGGACTCCTCCGTGATCACCAGGAAAATGTTCACGAGGCCGTAGAGCATGAGCGGAATGAACGTGTACAGGTACACCCGCGAGACGAGGCTCACGAAGGGCGAGTTCGGGTCCTGCAGGTTCTGAAAGATCTCGAGCACGATGTCCCCGTTCAGCACCGAGAACAGCGTCACGGCGGTCTGGTCCAACGAGGCGAAGTGGTAGCTCATGTGCCCGAAGAAGATGCACCCGAACATGCAGTAGCCCCCGAAGAGCGGCACGGCCCCCACGACGAACCGGCCCGCCACCGGCAGCGTGCGGCGCAGGGTCTCCCCCAGGTGGCGGAAGGCCGCCCGCCGCTCCAGGTACGCGGTCAGCACGAGCCAGTTCAGGGCGCAGGCGGACCCCAGGAGCACGCGGTGGCCGTTCACGAGGTCCTCCGACGGGGCCTTCCACGTGTACAAATAGTAGACGTTGTAGGTGGCCCACAGGACAGTGAGGGCGATGGTGGCGTGGTGGAGGGGCCGCCAGTCGGCGGGCAGCACCCGCCGGTACGCCGGGAAGAGGCCCAGCAGCAGCAGGTGCAGCAGCATGGCCGCCAGCACCAGCTCCGACAGCCGCACCGACGGCTCGTGCAGCAGCGACGCGCGGGAGGGCGCCGCGCAGGACATGTACTGCGGCTGCAGCGTGACGGGCACCAGCCCGTCGCGGCGCTGGAAGTCGTACCGCTGGGCCACGCGCCACTGGATGCAGCCGCGGCCCCCGTGGTAGTCCCGGGGCTTCGTGAGGAAGGCCATGGAGACCTCGGCCGTGAGCACGCGGCTCGCGAGGTGGGGGATGGGCTTGCAGAGGTGGCGCTTGGCGCCGAAGGGGCCCAGCGGGGCCGCGGCCGTGAGGTTGCAGGTGCTGGTGGCGACGGCGTCGCTGTCCACGCGCAGGCTCCGGAACGACCCGTGCGCGAGGTACCGGACGGTCAGGACGGGGGGGACGGGCCGCCCGTGGGCGGTGCGGTGGAGCTCGTAGAAGGAGGGGGTCGTGGAGGCCAGGGCGAAGTAGCGGTGCACCGACTTCCGGATGGTGCGCTGGACGTCGTCGAGGGTGTACAAGTGGGACTTGAACGAGCTCAGGTCGTCCACTTCGTCGGGGGGCAGGAAGAGCCGCACCATCGTGTGCTCCGTGTCCTGGACCAGCCCGTTGTGCCCGGCGCTGAACACGCCGCCGTAGACGCTGAGGGCGGCGCAGACGGCGGCGCTCAGCAGCAGGTGCACGCACAGCGCCAGCGCGGAGCCGTCGCCGTCCGCCGCGCCGCCTTGGCTGAGCTGAGTGCTGTGGTGGTGGCTGTGGAGCACCCGGGACTGCCCGGGGGAGTGCATAGGGCTCGGTGAGGGGTTGGTCCCGCGGTCCGTCATCCCTTCGTTTACGCAGTCCGCGAAGTGGCTGTACGCCTCCACCACAATGACCCGGCACACGTTGGCCACCAGGTAAATGGACAGGCAGACGAACGCCCCAACGTACACGCGCGACAGGCCGGCGAGCGACGGCGCGTTGCCGTCGCGCGTGCTCACGAACGCGTCGTCCACGCTGTCGCCGTTCAGCACCGCGAACAGCGTCGCGGCGGCGGCCGGGACGGTGCGGAACATGGGGCTGTGCTTCCCGAACACCGTCGTGCCGTAGAGCGCGAAGGCGGCGAACAGCGGCGACGAGCTGACGATGAAGGCCGCGAGCGTCGGGAATGCGTTGCGGAGGGTGTGGAACAGGAGGTACAGCCGCGGGTCGTGCTCCAGGAACGAGCCTAGGACCAGGAACTGCGTCAGGCTGGCGACGCCCAGGACCATCCAGCGCAGATGAGTGGTCATCCGGGCGTCCACATCGGGTGTGAGCAGCTCGAAGCAGGTGATCACTGCGGAGCAGATCGTGCAGAGGTCCGAGAACAACGCCCAGAGCAGCCACGTCCGGGAGAGCACCGGGGCGGCGGCCACACGGCGGCGCGCCGACTCCAGGCACCCGAGGCAGCGGAGGATGCGCCTCCAGCCGCGGCCGTCCAGCGCGAGGCGCAGCGCGACGATGTACAGCAGCGGCGCGCGCGACACGATGTCGAGGACGGCGCAGAGCAGCAGCGCTGCGTTGCACCAGAACAGCACGGTGCGGAACGGGTGCCTCAGCATCTGCGACGTGCACTGCGTGTAATCCCAGTACAGCCGGACAGTGAACATCCCGGTGTTGTGGCTCAGGTCGTACACTTGTCTGAGACGCCACTGGAAGCACTTGTAGATCACGCTCTCCAGCTTGTTCCACGCCGGAGTGGTGATCACCTGGAACGTGACCTCGACCCGAATGGTCTCCTTCGTCAGGTGGCGGATGCACTTGCACGCCGTCTCAGTGTCGCTCAGGCACGCCTTCCCGTGCCCGAAAGGCCCGCGGGGCTGCTGCAGCGAGAGGGCACAGGACGTGGACACCACCTCGTCGCTGGGCCCCGACATGTACCAGACCTTGATGCTCGGCTTCTCCACGTCGCAATGCTCGTGGAGGCAGTACTTGTAGACGCCCGGCAACAGCTCCGGGAATCGGTAGTACTGCCTCGTGGTGTGCTCGATGAACGCCAAGGTCTGGGGGAGGTCCTTCAGGATGAAGGAGCCGCGCTCCTGCCCGGCCGGGAGGAAATGGTGCCAGAAGGACTCCACGCTGTCACGGATGACAGCGTTGTGGTGCTCGGCGTAGACCATGGCCTCGAAGACCAGCAATGCGCACATGACGATGCTTAGCACCAGTTTCGTGGGGAACCTGAAGCCCTCGGCTCCACCGCTCGTGGTGGGCACTGTCATCGACCCCTTGAGCTCCCATACCCCCATTGCAGCCCATTCGCTGGCGCGGGATTCCACCCATCCGTCCAAGAGCGGGTGGTGGGGGTCGTCGCTGTCAGAGCTGCTATCTGCAAGATTCATGGGGAACAAGCAAAACACCTCTCTTCGAGGTGATTTGGATACGTTGTTCCCCCGTGAGTCAAAACAAATAAACTAGAAAGCAGAAAAGCAAACAGAGAAACAGACACACTCCGCTAATTTTTTTTGGCTCGGACCAAGATGAGCTGGCGTAGCCTGCTCACTTCACAGAAACAGACACACTCCGCTAATACCTGAAACACCAGTTTCCTAGAGAAAACTAGAGATCCCACAAATGACTAATGGTAGCGGTTCTGACACGCAGTGAGGAGTAGCTGAGTCTGAAACCAGGATATGCAACGGGAGACTGCCGTGCCTGTAGGCTTCCCATTGTGCATGAGGCACTGAGACTGACTTGATATCGAAATACCATATACCATTCACCACTTGCGGAACCAGGAGGGCCGGGTGAAAGCAACGATGAGCAAAAGGTTAACAAAAATGCCCTGTCGTTTTTTTGGGGGGGGGCTTAACGCTTGGTTTGTAGCAAGCTTTAGAAACTAGTTTCACACTTTTTGGCTGATCGGTGTTTCAAGCAGCTCCTCTGATCTCAAACTGCTTGTGCAATTTCAGTCCCCTTCAACCCCTGTCAGCCCATACCCTCACCCTGAGCCCTCCCTCGAAGCCTAGATGCCATGCAAGTCCAAAAAGGGATCAGGAAGTTTCAGAAGCAGAGCCAACGTTGTCTGGATACCCAAAGCCAGCGAGAGGGTACAATAGCACTCACTTTGAGCAGCTAGAGCCTCAAGCACCGCTGGTTGGCCTTAGACAGCTAAAGACAAGGGTCTTGAACCTTGGTATGGGAGTGTGTAGTGCCCAGGTACTAACCTTCCCACCCCACCCCCCATCTCTTGCCGCCTTTGGTTGTTCTTTTGCTGATGAAGGCAGAACGTGCTGCTAGTTTTTTTTGTTGGCGTTCAGTCTACAGATCCTCACGCCCGCAAAGGTGACCCCCCCCTGGCTTCAGTGTCCCTTGAATTTTGGTGTACCCCCCCCGGGGGGGGTAAGACCAGAGTCAATATGGTATCTCTAGGACAGGTCTAGCCCTCGCAAAGAGAGGGGTGCTCTTCTGACGATACTACAGAGGAAGCTGCTTGGTGATCAGCCACGCGCCCATGCAGAGGGCCAACCAGAACTTGCCGCTGGTTAGTCAAGTTGTCATACCCACTTCTGCTCGTGCCATTTTGTGCGGGATTCCTAATTGCATCATGTGGCTTGTTTGGTTTTGCAGCCTGCAAAGGGCTGCTGAATTATGCAGCTCCATTGGACAATACAATCTTTATGTGCCATTAGTTCCTGCTTCAGTAGACTCCTTGAGTTTGTGCCCCTTCCATGTTGTGTTGCTGCAGCCTGCAGTTTTGGGGAGGGATTCCCTCCTCCCTTGCCCAGCCTGTGAAATCCCACATGCCACAGGTTTGCCAACAAGCAATCCCACAAAGGCATCACAGAGAAACTTCCACAAGTGTCAATCCAGAATTGCCAAAGTCAAGATGGAGAAGCAAGCAGCAAGTGGCAGTGCTGAGTAGCATATACGCCCGTTTGCTGCAAATGCTGATACCGTGGCAACCTGAGTTGGCTACATTCGCGGGTGTAATGACAAGATACACTATGGGCTGCAATTGCTTGCAGGGGAAACAAGACTTGTCAATGAGTGGTGTTGGAGTTAAGGTTAGAAATGGGGGGCAGTGTTGAGCTGACGTATGGGTAAAACGCCAGTGAAGGCAGTGGTCCACATGTGCATGAGGGGATGCCACATGTCCCAAATGGGGTAACAGTTCAGCTCTGTGAGTGGGGCACATGTCTTCATCAGCGACGTGTACCACAGGCAGGATGGGACAAGGACAACAAGTGTGGAATTAGTTTCAGGCCTTGTTGCACGGCCGTACGATGGACGTACCCCCAAAACATTGTGGCTGACAATGGACCACTTGGAAATTGGTGCAGCATACCACACCCCCTCACACACTAGAGGCACACCAATCCCACTCCCAACCCGGAAATCAGGCCAAAGTCGCATGTCGAACCAATGCCGTGTGCTGTTTGGTGTGTCCATTTGACATCTGACACATGATCAAGTCCCCAGTCCCCCCAACTGGGCAAATCCGACTCAGTCATCAGCGCCTCTGGCCGACCTTATAAAACGCAATACCCCTGGAGATGGACCACCAGAAAGGAGGGGTCACCGGGGCCGCTGCCGGCCGGGACCCGACCCCAAGGAAATGAGTAGCATCATGGATATGGGCCAAAACTATGGCTGATTGAGTTGCAGACATACAAGACTGCGTGCGCACTGCGTGAACGGCATTCTCATTGTTCGGGATGGCGAACGCGCCTGCTTCCAAGCTCCGCCTTGCGGCATCCCGACGAAAATGGACTCGCCGAGGGAGGGGCCGCGCAGTGCGCTCGCCAAGGGCGCCAACCCCAAAAGCTCCCGCTGTGCTGCTGTGGAACCCAAAGGCGTGGAGTCATCACCCGAAATCGCCAAATCGAACCACCACTCCCGGCCGACTGCCTGCTCCACATGTTGACCCCAGACACCCCCAACCTCCGACAGCCGCCCACTTTGCGCCCTCCGGGGTGTAGTGGGGACTCGGAGCCCGATGACTGTGCACACGCTGCCAGCACGGAGCAGAACGTGGCTGTCAGAAGCGGGTACCTGCTCAGTGTCACCGGCGGTGGGGTGGAGGGGGGGGGGGGGGGGGCTGGGGTCGGTGGTGCTATGATCACCGTCAGGATCACTGCTGGAGCACGCGGATGGAGCACCCGTTGCATGTGTTCTGTTCTGAGACGTAGTGTGTGGGGCAGGGGGGGGGGGGATATCACGGAGGTGCACCGTTACAGGTCAGCAGGGCCAGTACCTCAGACGAGATCCTCGGCCTTACTGTGCCCAGCAGCTAGGTTGCAAAGAGGCCCAGATCTCTAGGCCTGGCCCCTTGCCTTGATGAGTGTGTGGGGGGGGAGGGGGGGGGGGGCGGGGGTTGGAAGCTCCTTTTGCATACCTGACCTTACCACTGCAACAATATAGTCATGGTCGACGTCCAGACAGCAGCTATTCATGGGCTTTCACCGGCCCGATGACCGTCCCAAACGACTGATGGTACAGCCTCAGCACGCTGCTCTGTTGCGGAAGGGGCGGCCGGGGAATGGTGGGGGCCCACAAAGGCGAAGGAAAACAGGACAGCGAATACACTTGGTCGGGGTATGCGGAGGGCAGGGACCCCTGCAATGCGCCTCATGGATGGAATGCCCACGTCGTACACGCCACGTGGCATCACTTGGGTGAGCGCGGACGCATCAGCATCGACACACGCCTGCGGCCTCCTGCCGTCTGCTGATCCCTTGGCCGTCTGCTTACGCCCGCCCCTGTGGGAGTGCCCGTTGAACGCTTGTCTCAGGAGACGGTTGATGGTCCACAACGTCTCCCAAACCAGGAGCTACTGGACCAGGGGTGTGGAGGGAGATCGGAAGGACCAAAGGTGGAGATAGTGCGGGGCATACGCATCGCGGGATGCCCACTTTTTGTTTTTGGGATACACACGGGATACACACTCCGACACCTTGGGGTACACATGTGATACATGAAGACAATGAAAAAAGGAATGAGGTCTTGGCCATCCCCCATAAGATACATGCTATATTGGCATGCAGCATGGCTTGTACCTGGGTGACCAGACATCTGAATCAAATGAAGAAACCCTTGGGATACACACACTTGAAAGGTGGGATACACAGGGGATACACACGTCTGGAGCTTGGGATACAGTTGGATACAGTAATTACAATTTTTGGGATACGCGCTGTCTCCCCCACTGGGAAGGACCCTCCCCAGGCCCAACCACCCACCCACTCGAAACCGGAAATACATTCCTCTCAGGAAAAATGATGCTTTGACTGAGGGAGCGGAATTAGATACCTGCGTTGGGTACACAAACTTACTTTTTCCCTCAGACCCTAACCACCCCTCCTCACCCCACGGGGCGGGCCAAGCACCCAGCACATCCTTGGCCAAGGCATGACGACCGACAGGCCCCTGCCTTGACACAGAGTGCGCGGGAGCAAGACGGAGGCGAGTGAGGGTGACGGCCTGCGTCACTTTGGCTTGTGATATGCACGGCAGAGGGTCAGGGGTCCTTGACTGGAGTACCCGGGCAACATCCGTTGTGTCCGAGGGCATGGGGGTGTTAGAAGTCGCTTTCTGAGTGTCTGACGGCCTCCAACTATCCCATGCGATGAGGAAGCATGTTAAGACACATATAGCGGGGCCTCCGCTATGCATTTCTGCAAGGAAGCCAGGAGGAATCCTACTGGTTCCTACGCCCTATTCCTACACTAACCTAACGCCAAACTTCTCCTACCCGAGTCTAACTCGATTTTAGCGAAGTTTAGCGTTATTTACCGCGACACAGTCGTGAAGTAGCACCTCAGACAAGTAACATGCACCAGCAAAACAGTCGACTGACAGAGCTCAAGAGGCAGGATGGGGGCATTGGGTTCTCGTTGTGCAAAGATACACCAATTCAGGCCTAGAATGGGTGAGCAGGGCGTGGAACGAATGGAATGTAAAAAAATCTGCACAGCTGCAACATCAAGTGCAAGAATGAGGCGATGTGCCTCTTATTCCTGAGCCGTTCTTCCAATACACATCAGATGGCATACCAATGCAATTCAAACAACACAAGAATGAGTGCAGAGAGACGGCAAAAAGGGGTGTGTGTCGGTGTGTGTGTGTTGGGGGGGGGGGGGGGTCAGGAGGCGCAGTCCAGACACTCAAAACATCTTCAAAAATCGGCCAACAAGCCGCTTTGGGGAGGGGAATTGACTCGGGGCCGTGATCAAGGATCAAGGGATGCCAGAGCGGCATCACTTGATCCAGCCCCTGGACGTGACACAACATTCGGTGCGGAGATGGGGCGCTCTGTAGCGGTGCCCCACCCACGACTTGCACTGCCAAAGAGGGCGGTGCTTAGACAACGCCGTACTTGCGCAAAGGAGGAGGGGGGGGGGGGGGGTTGCCATTGAGGCTGAGTGGGGATGCCTGTGGGTACTTCCAGGTGTACGGACGTGTTCGCCTGTTGGGGAAAAGGGGGTGGGGGGGATGGGGGTGCCATCAAGGCTGAGTGAGTATGCCGGTGGGTACTTCTGGGGGCATGTACTTGTTCCCCTGTGGGGCCATGAGTAACGGATACTCAGCTCACATATACCCCCGTGACACAGGTATATGGTCATAGCCACAACTCTCAGTTCATTGTTTTGACTTGCTGCACTGCAGCCCAAACCAGATCAGTGCCGAATGTTGCCTTGAGTTCGCCATGCACCACAGCTATCGAATGTTTCTTGGGGGGGGGGGGGGGGCTGAGCCCAGGCAAAGCGGTTGTCCGTGCGCATTGCAGCAACATTCATCGGGATCCCCATCAACCCTTCCGTCGCCGCAACTGCAGACGAGCGACCCGCGGAGGACCGGATTCAAGGGCGACAACTGGAATCGAACTGACGCCCCTTGGGGACGCACGGAATCCAATGCAAATCGATGAGGGCATGCACCCCACGGCCTGAGACGAATTCTTCATAACCACATAACCGCCCAATGTTGCTCTTGGGGGGGGCGGGGGTTCAAAAGGTGGCTGGGGGGTCAAAAACTCACCCCATGCCTCGGACAACAGACGGCACGGGGGGCACCACCGTCGCACACCACCCAGCGTTCATCGCAGCCCCATGACGTCCAGACATGCCATGAATGTCCAGCAGGGGAACCCAGTCTCGGTAGGAGCCAACCCCGTCCCATCTGCCACTCGCTAATCTCTGCTGCTATCGCGCCTGGAACTTGGTAGGGATCAGCTGCGTCCCGCGTCCAGCTCAGTAGGACCCAGCTCCCTTGGTCGCCTCCGACCGGTCAGATCTCGTCGTCGCAGTCATCGCCACGCAAAGGCGCATAGGCAGAGTTGTCTTTGGCGGCCCGGCCGAGCGCGAGCCCGGCGGCTGCAAGGCCACGCTTGGGGGTTGAGGGCGGCGAGTCGTCTGCTGGCGTCTCCAGAAGGGGGTCATCTCCATCGTCCACGCGGCGCGCGGCGGCGCGGCGCTCCAGGAGCTCCCGCGGCGTGACCGAGGGCGCCGAGAAGAAGAGCAGCGTGCCGATCGTGACGACAACGGTGCTGATGGCCTTCGGCGTCGTGAGGCACTGCGACTCTTGGCGGTGGCAGAACGCAAGGGATGAGCCGCAGAAGAGCACCACCGACTTCAGGCCCTGCGACAGAGGGATGTGGTGGCATGGCAGGGGGAGGGAGGGGGGGATGAGGGATGTGCTTACCCGCAGGGCTGGGCCTGCGCTTGAAGGCGCTGTGTGTGTGTGTGTGTGTGTGTGTGTGTGTGCCAAGGTATCATTTCCAGACATGCTCAAACTGCGAGGTTCAACATCTCTATGCCCTACTGCCGCTGCAAATCATGTGTCCAAAGGTCCATGCCCTGCACGTGGGCTGCCCCAAAGCGCAATCTTGCTACTATATGTACACCGCGCCGCCAACGCACCACGGCTCCTGCCCTGCGATCCCATCCACGGTGCACCAAGACACACACATTGCATGCACGTGTGCCCTACCGCTCCCCACATCCCATCCCATGCATCCCTGAAGGGGAAGAGGGGGTCCTGGGGGCTGGGAGTTCGCCCGCAGTACATGCAGAAAAGTGCCGAAAGGAAGAAAGCTACCTCCTGGATCCTAGACACAAGAGGGGGGGCATGGAGCTCGTCATATCCCCCCTTGCGGCCCTGAGCAGGGCCTACCATCCAACCAACCAAGAGGAGGAGAGAAACAATAGCAAACAATCAGACGGCAGGGTGAGATGCACACCCCTCAGACCGCCAGCATCATAGGCGCCAGCCTGTGTCGTTCACACCTCTCACGCAAGAACCGCAAGCGGCCAGGGTGTTGCAGCCGCCCTAATTAGCCAGGCAGTCTGCACTTTCATTACCTAATATGCCCACGTGGCTAAACACGTGCTTGAACGGGTAGGGGCCAGGGGGGGGGTAGAAAAAAAATTCCTGATACCGGGCTACAGCGTTATTTTCGCGGGGAAGGCCCGGGACCCTCACCCCCTGCGAAATTTTTTTCCTTACACATTTATCCGAAGTTTCCTTTAAACGAAGCCGTTTCAAAGTGGATGTGTGGTTCATCATTGAAAATCTGTGAATCCAAGGCTGATGAGTAATTTCCCAACTTTCTAGGCCGCAAAGGGGTGTCCTTGCCTACTTTTCTGCTCCGCCACCTCCACAATGGATGGCAATGGATGGCGAAATTCTGGGTGTCAGGTCTGGCCAAAATCGATAACCTCTCCCCACAAATACGATGCCACCCACTTGAAGTACGGTTCGCCCATGCTAGGTTCAAAGGGGAAGAAAGCAAAGGCGATGACATGTGATGAGGTCTAAGGCAAAGGGAACAATAGCACAAAAGGGGGTAAGGGGATGTAAAATAGTGACATGCTCATACATTCACCTACAATAACCCTCCCCTTACAAATAACCTCTCCTTTACACCACAAGACAATGCACAATATCCACAAATACACGAAAACAAGTTGAAATCATTCACTGTGAGCAATGTGACAAACTGTAATGCGGCCACGTTCACTAATTTGCCGCACGAAATTTGTCCTCCTACACCTTGCAAAAAAAAATTCCATGTGCTATGAAAATAATGCGACAGTTTTTTTTTCGCAGGCAAGGCCCGAGACCCCAACCCCCCGCGAAAATTTTTTCCAGGCGCAAATTTTTTTCCACCCCCCCCCCCCCCCCCGGTAGGGGCCAAGCGAGCCGAGAGTGAGTCGCGCAGCGCCTCCCACAGTCGCGGTTGGTCACGTGTTGTCCCAGCAAGAAGTAGCGATTCAGGTATCGGCTGGCCCCGTTATAAACATACTTACTATCTGTTACCACGCGGAGCTGCTGTGCCAGCGGCACCGCCTTCAGGGCAGCAATGCACGCAGTCAGCTCCGCCCGGTTGTTAGTCTGTGTGGGGCCTTCTAGGGGGAGGGCCAAATTCCGCGGGTCAAGAGGACCAAACCATACTCCATACCCTGCTGTGTGTGTGTGGGTGGGTGGGTGGGTGGGTGGGTGAGTGCGTGGGTGCGTGCGTGCGTGCATGCATGCATGCGTGGGTGGGTGGGTGCGTGCGCGCGCGCGTGCGTGGGTGTGTGTGTGTCCGCATGTGTGTGTGTGTGTGTGTGTGTGTGGGTGGGTGGGTGTGGGTGTGTGCGTGTGCGTGTGCGTGTGCGTGTGCGTGTGCGTGTGCGTGTGCGTGTGCGTGTGCGTGCGTGCGTGCGTGTGCCAAGGGATCCATTTAATCTTGCTCAAACTGCAAGGTTCAACATTCCTACATTCCTACTACTACTGCAAACCATGAGTTCAGTGTGTGTGTGTGTGGGTGGGTGGGTGGGTGGGTGGGTGGGTGGGTGGGTGTGCGTGTGCCAAGGTATCAATTCCAATCATGCTCCAACTGCGAGGTTCAACACGGCTATGTTCCTACCACTGCTGCAAACCATGAGTTCATTGTCAGCCCTGAGGGGGGCCTAAAAAACTGATGGCCCCGGTGGAGGGACTGACACGTGTCAGTAATATAGCTCTAGTTTGCTGTCCAGGTCAAAGGTGTGGGATTCGGTACAGTGTCAGTCTGGTAACGGCAGAATGACCATCTTTGTCACCACACTAATACCCCCCGTCCCTTACAGCCCAGCCACCGGGGCCGCCCGACGGGCTGATGCTCTCCATATGCACAGATGCCACCAACCTACCACGGCTCCGGGCCCTGTGCCCCGACCACCGAGCAACAACACACACATTGAATGCTCGTGTGCCCTACCACTCCCCACAGCCAGTGCTCATGCCTCCCTGAGAAGACTGGGGGGGGAGGGGGGCTCGTGTGCGTGTATGTGACGCCCAAATCATTTCAAATCATGCTCAAACTGCGAGGTTCGAGCCCTAAGACCTTCTGCTAAGCGACCGAGCCAGGAGTTCTGATGTGTGCGCGCGCTCTTGTGAGTTCCAACTGAGGTGAGCTCAGCAAAGGTGTAGGCAGAACCTTTGGTGGACAACCCTTGCTTAACACACTGGGGGGGCGGGGGGTAGTGTACCTCGCCCCCCCCCCCCCGCAGAGCGCGTGACGGTCCCCTGATGGTCACCAAGTGACACCCCCCTCGAGGGCGGGGGGGGGGGGGGGGACTATGGACGAGGACCCAACCCGGACTACTACAACTCCACTACAGCTCATTTGTAACCGGAGGAAAACTGCCCCTTTGGGCCTTTGGCGCCGTGGAATTTTCAGGCAAATGACGTGCCTCCCTGCTGGGCACTGTGCAAGGAACGGGGGGGGGGGGGTCCAGGGGGCCAGCAGGGTACCACAAATGGTTCAAGGAAAATTTGACCTTCGATACATTTCATTTTTCCCGCCACTCTAAACTTTCATCGCCTTCAGCAAGACCACCTCGCCGAGGGGTGGCCCTGGTTGTACCTGGCCATCTCTACCAATGGGTTGACTCTGTTCAAGGCCCATGGACCCCAATAGGCATGTGCTCCCATGGTCACCAAATGATGGCCCAGGCCTGCCCACCCCTCGGAAAAAAGGGATTCACAGCTGCGGGCGGGGGCCCCCCCACACCCCTCCACATCCCTCCACACCTCTTTGCAACCACCCACACCCCTCCACAGCCCTCCACACCCCTCCACGGCCCTCCACATCCCTCCGCACCTCATCGCAACCACCCACAGCCCTCCACAGCCCTCCACAGCCCTCCACACCCCTCCACATCCCTCCACATCCCTGCACACTCCACATCCCTCCACACCTCTTCGCAACCACCCGTACCCCTCCACACCCCTCCACACCCCTCCACACCCCTCCACACCCCTCCACACCCCTCCACATCCCTCCACACCTCGTCGCAACCACCCACACCCCGCCACACCCCTCCACACCTCTTCGTAACCACCCACACCCCTCCACACCCCTCCACACCCCTCCACATCCCTCCACACCTCTTCGCAACCACCCACACCCCTCCACACCCCTCCACACCCCTCCACATCCCTCCACACCTCTTTGCAACCACCCACAGCCCTCCACAGCCCTCCACACCCCTCCACGGCCCTCCACATCCCTCCACACCTCATCGCAACCACCCACACCCCTCCACAGCCCTCCACACCCCTCCACAGCCCTCCACATCCCTCCACCCCTCCACACCTCTTCGCAACCACCCACAGCCCTCCACAACTCTACGCAACCCTAAAAACCCTCCATGACCAGGTCACCTGCAGGAGCCCAGTGGCGACCGAGCCTTCGGCATCACAGATGGCGAACCATGTCGTGTTGTGGAGCCAGTTCGCGATCACGTGGCTCCCGAACAGCGCGACGAGGTACCCTGTCGTGTTGCCGGCCTCGCGCGTGGGCCCGGCAACAAGCTCTTCCCAGCGTGGCACCGTGTACACGCCGATGTACAGCACCGACAGCCCGAGGCCCCACCAGCCCATGAACCACATCGACGTCTCCACGTCCATCACCGCATCACGTGTGTCGGAGGACGTGCACAGCCACTCATTGCACCGGCCACGCCGGGACCTGCCAGTGCGGTGTAGGGGCGGGCGGGGGGGGGGGGGGCACGGGGGGACAATGAAGGTCCAAAAATGGATGGGCCTCCCGTTCCGGTTCAATGCACTTTAGGGGGTGTTTCTGCACAGCGCCCCACAGTAAAGTAGCTTTCCTGTGACCACCCTGAAAACTACCCACCGCCCGGGGAGCATAGCCCCCCCTCCCCACCCCTGTAAAGGCTACGCAAAAGTACCAAATTAATACGGCCCCTACGCCTACTATAGCTTGGACAAGGCCGTAGACACCCAGGTTCAAAAGAGAAGATTGCATCGTGAGCTGGTTCAAGAAAGGGGAATATAATGCACAAATATCTCCAAAATCAGAGCTATGTGGGTTCACTTACAACGAAGGTGTCCATGACCCTCGGTGACTGGCAAATTTGTCACCAAACCCATGTCTTATGTGTCCACACTGCATTTGTGCCAAATCAAATTAGGTACCAAATTAATACGGTCCTTACGCCCGCTGTAGCTTGGACAAGGGCGTCGCTTTTACAGGGAGGGGGGGGGGGGTACGTCCACAGGGCAAAACCAGCAGATTCAGACAGCAATCTGGCATTTTCAGTGGGAAACATGGTTTGTTTTTATCTGAGCTTTTGGACTGAGTAAGAATCTGGTTAGTCCCGTGTCCAGGAACACAGTAGTTACCGCAGTCATCTTGGCCATCGAGGAAAACGGGGCCAAAATAGCCTACACAGCACACAGTTGTCGAATACAGTGGATGGTGGGATCCAGCCCCCCTAGGATTGCTGCACGGTGAGCTGAGGGGCAAGGGAGCAGTCAGCAAGTGACAGCACAAAGAAAGCTCATCAGTGGTACATGTCAATAGGTGCCTTTCACTGTGATAGGGAAGCAATGTGCAAGGCAGTGGATGTAGTGCACGGGTCCCTCATCACAACCGGAGACCTAAGCTATGGTCAAACCCCCCCCGGCGCTTGCAGGAACACAATCACCAGACACCAAAGCAGTGTTTCTTTTTTGTGGCCATGAGGGCTCGCCCTGACTGTTTGAGGATGGGTTTGGGTGTGCTGGCACTTGCGGTTGGGGGAACTGTTGGGGGTCAGGCAGGTGTTGGAATGAGATGGAGGGTGACCCATCCCCTCGAAGACAGTTACCGTCCACCCGCCGTGAGTTACCGTCCACCCGCCGTGGTACCGTTCGTCACCGTCCAAACACTGCGGGTCAGGTTGAAGGAGAACCAATGACCATTGGAGGGTGACCAACGGCCATTGGGTGGTAACCAACAGCTGTTTGGAGGGCGATTTGGGTGGTCCTTGATGCCCCCACCAGAAAAACTGCGTGCTCAGGGATCGCCCTGGGAAAAGTGGCGCGTGTGGCACACACCACACATCGAAAATGGACCCCCGAACCGACGCCCCCCCCCCCCCCCCCGGGCCTGCGCATGCAACAAGCCCCCCCCCCCGCCCCCCTCACATGCGGTGGAGCCCCCATGACCTGTCACGGTAAAGCTCGTCGTCACTTGAATCCGTCATGGCGTCCATCTCGCACCCTGCGTCCTCCTCCCCCTCTGTCTTCTTCGGGGTGCCCTTCGCGAGGCCCTTGTCCACGCCGTCCGCCGTTACCGCCTCATCCCCCCGCGACGGCGCATCCCCCCCACCGTCACCGTCATCGACCCCACCCCCGGCCGTGTCGGGGCTCTGCGGTGTGCCGGGCCCGGCCGCCACTGCGGCCGCCGACCCCGGCGCCGCGCACGCCCCGGCCACTTCCCCAAGCTCCAGTGCGACGCGGCCCAGCCCCACCTTCGCCGCCGGGGCCGCGGAAGCCAGGAGGCGCTCACAGAGCGAGAACTCGAGGCCGTACGCAATGGTGCCGACGGCGATGAGGACCGTGCCGAGGATGACGTCGTCGCCAACGGCCATGGCGTCGGCGGTGCACGAGCCCGCGAGCCCGACGGTCACAACGGCAATCCCCGCCCACTGGCGCGCCGCGAGGGAGCGCCCCAGCAGCAGCCACGAGAAAAGGGCCGCCCAGCACGACACCGACGAGTACACGATGCCGAAGATCGCCGACCCCGCGAGCGTGAGCCCGACGCACGTCAGGACGGTGCCGAACCAGTCGCACAGCGACGCCAGCACAAGGTCCAGGGACGAGCAGCATCCGCCCCACGGCGGCAGCCGCATCACCGACATCGGCAGCGAGTCCGCGGCCTTCTGGAGGCGCGAGCCCGCACGCGTGCGCGCAGGGCCGCCGCCGCTGTTGTCGCGCGCGCGGCGCCGCCGGCGCAGACAGCCCAGCCATAGGACGCAGCCGCCGGGCTCGTCGGCCGCGCAGCAGCGCACGCTGATGAAGCGCTCGGAGCAGAGCATTGCGAGGAGCATGCCGGTGTACCACGTCAGGTTGGGCAGCATCGCGAGGGGCTCGGCGGCCACCCCGGAGTACACCATCAGCTGCAGGCCCACCCCCCACCATACGCCTGTCAGCAGGAACACCGTCTTCTCGGGCAGTAGCGTGAACAGCCCGCTGCTGGGCGGGGCCGCCTCTGCGTGCACGAACTCGCTCTGCACAGGCATCGCCGACCCAAGGCGGCTCCCACCCCGCGTTCAGAGAACAGAGAACTGCGGCCGAGGGGAACAGGGTTGTGAGGGGGGCGAGGAGGAGGGGGACCAGCAGCACTACAGGACTCCCGGGGGGTTGGGTGTGCCTACAGGGCTGCAGCATGAGAGAGGCCTCAGGGGCCAGCCACAGGGATGGACTGGAGGGCCGCAAATCACACTCAAACACCACCGGCGTTCTTGCGTAATTGATTTTTAGTTCACCGTTCTTTTCGTGATATTTTTCTTCGGTAACATTTGTCATTTGCCATGCTTACTCAGATTGTACTCGTATTGTCACCGGGCCGATAACCTAAACCCGTTCCACGGCCCACTGAAGGTGTTTTTTTTGGGGGGGATCAAAATTTCATGCCACCAAACAACCAATAGTTGCATTTTTAGGGATCTTGGGGGCCCACTGCCCTAGCTGCAACAGCCTACCTGGTGCTACGTGAGTCCCTATGGGGGCTAGAGTACTGGTACTGACACCAAATGATGACCCAAACCCATCCCAAGACCTACTGAAGGCTTTTGGGGAAATCGAGACCTGCGAATTCTTCAAGTGCAAGCAAAACAGCCAAAAACATGACAGGCCAGCAGAGCCCACTCTGTTGCTATAGAAAGACGCCAGGTCTTCGGAGTCCTCTCTGCCCATTGGTTGCTAAGGGGATTAGGTATTCAATTTGCCATCCGCCATTTTATTCTGGCTGGGGGGGGGGGGAGGCTCCTATCTTACGGTCAACCCCCCTTCTTCATAAGAGCCCCGCATCCCGCCGGAAACATTGTCCATTGAAAACATTCATCATTGCATTCCTTCTTGGGGGCATTCCTGGGGCTGGTGCTTCCAGTTCTCCAGGCATAGGATTTCTAGAGGTTTTTAACCTTTGAGCCCTGCACAGGCACTTGTTGAGCCTGAATGACACCTTCTGCTTTTCTGTGTGCAAGGGCTGCTCAAACCAATTGCGTGCCTTCTTCGTTCGCCAACAGGCAATTCTTATCTCTGTCTGCGTCTTCAGTGGTGCAGTGCGGTGTGTGCGGTGCAGCTCCAGGCTTTCAGAATGTACAAGTGAAGCACAAGCAGACTCGCCTGCAAATAGGCTTCCAGGGCAACAGCACGCTCCAACAGCTTGGGGAACTGCTGGAACAAACAACAAGGCACACACATCTACATACATCTGGCAACAGTGCTGTGATATTGTGCACTGGACCAATTCCCAGCCCCCATAAGAAACCCCTGCAAATGTGCAAATGAGATTTTCAAGATGGGAGCCCCCTGTCCAAAGTCCGCCCCAAAAAGTGAAAAAATCGAAGTTTCTGAAACCAGTTTTTTTGCAAACAATGTTTCTGATCCCCCCTGAAATCCCCCCCATAGCGCGCGACGGTCTTCCCCTGGGGGGGGGGGGGGGGCACCAAGTGATGGTCTCCCCCCTGGGCGGGGGGGGGGGGGATTGCAAGGGCATTTCAAGGCAAACTGTGCCGGCATTTGGGGTTGCGAGGCCATGGGGGTACTGTCCAGCGACTTTGGAGACTTGGGTGCAATCACCACAGCCTCGAGCCTTGAGAGTTGAGCACTCTCATGATCCACTTGAGTGACCCTGGTGGCGTATGTACCGAATGTGGCAGAACTGCGGCCCATTTGGGGAAGGCCCCAGAACAGTGGCCAACACATGTGCACCAGGTTTGCGTGAGTGGTACCATACACGGTCACATCTTGTATCTGAAAAAGGGACACGACACCGTGTACACTGCCTTTGGAGAGAGAATATCACAGAATCACACGGGTGACTGATTCAAAGTAATGGGAAAGCAATGCAAGAACGTGTGTGCGTGACAGATGGGGAACACAAACCACCGCAATAGATGTTGCCTGGCAAGACATTGAAGTGACGGTCTCTCCCCCGCCCCCAGGAGGGGGAGATGGCAAGGGGGAGGGGGGGCGGGGACTACTGGGTTTAGTGAACGGCAATCTGACTTTTTCAATCGCATTTCACCGAATCATAACGCCCCTCAAGTCATCTTTGATGTGCACACCACTAAGATTTGACCCATTGTTACTAAATGTTAATCACTTTCAATTAGATTATATTTTTTTCTGAGTTCCTGACGCTCAAAGTGTCATTGAGTGTACTCGGGAGAACCCCGGGAAGCAGAAGTTCCATTTATGTACACTACTAGTGCACCCAGAAGCTGAGCGGACCAGAGGCCCAAGCATCGTACCGACATGGCATGTCTTAACCCTTCATACAGTAGTGCAAGCGGTCTGCCACGCCCAGCAGGCATCGACCAATGCGGAGGTGTTTTGTGTTTATCATGGAGTGTCAAAAAGGCATTAGTCACTTTAATTAGACTTTACACATTATTGGAAGTGGGTAAGAAACGTTCGTAATGTATTCGGTGAAGTATATTTGTGATTCGGTGATTCGGTGATTTGTATTCGGTGAAAACATATATTTCAGCTGTGTGGAAAATTTTTTCTCTTGCAATTCTTTGCTCACTTTTGCTAAATTGGTGCAAAAAAATTAGTGCGACCAAACTCCCACTGGTCTCATGAGGCATAGGGAAGGGGGATTAATGTGTAAATGGCAGATGCCCATGCCAGTCACCACCAAAGGAGCGGCAAATGGCCAGAAATTGACAGAACCAATGCCTAGTGTTGCTTGAACCAGGACGTTGCTTGCGAGCCGCACCAATCATGGCCCACCGCACCATGCATAGCCCACGTGTACTGGACGGTGCACTATTCACACATTACACAAAAGGGCAAAAAGTATTACAAATGCCATCATGGCCAAATAAGCTTGGCTGAGACAAAACACAGACATCATGCAACTCAATACGCATGTATCACACAGCAGAAACACCACACTTGCACCAAGTACAAAAAAGCACCACCAAGATCTGTTGTGCAAAAATTGACGGAACCAACACCCGGTGTTGCTTTGGGCAAAGGGGGGGGGGGGAAGGGGGGGGTTACCGAGCTGGGTTTCCCAGTGGAGGTCTTACAACCCTTCTTAGGGTCCGGGGTGAGCAACGGATTTTGGCAGCAGCAGCAAGCAGGCAGCAGGCAGCAGCAAGCAGCAGGCAGCAGGCAGCAGCAAACGCAACCAAAGTCTTTTCGGGGACATTGTGGCTGAAAACTGGCATCCAAGTAGCTCAAAACGACCACAGAGCATATGTCCATCACTTGGAACAACTGTCGTGTGATTTTGAGCCATCTAGCCCGTCTTACAGCCAATTTAGTGTCCAAAAATGGCCGTTTTCAGCCTGTTTTCAGGACAATCATCCTGAAAGTTCAGGACGATCGCCAGTGTGTCAAGTAGGCGTTTGCAATGAGGGCGTTTCTTCTTCCGTAGCCATTGAGCTATCAAATGATTGCGAATGGTTGTTCAATGAGGCGTCTCTGACGCCGTGGTGCCTTGCAGTGGTCCATTTTGAGGTGAAAATGAGCAGTTTTTTGAGCTGTCTTTCAGGGTGATCGTCCTGAACATGGCAAACCATCTCCTACAAAGGACGTTCTTTTTCCAGGGCGATTTCCAGGGCGATTTCCTATGCATTGAGCAAGACTAGGACTCAGCTCGCTCCTAGTCGTAAGTTTTGATTGAGCAAGCATGTACTATGCACCATGCACCATGCACCATGCACCATGCACCATGCACCATGCACCATGCACCATGCACCACCTCCTCCCTGGGAGTCAAACACAAATTCATTCTGCAAATAAGTTCTCCCATTTTGTTCCATATCATGAGTGCTCTCGTGGGTGGACAATGATGCGGAGCCCATGGAAGAGTAGGGCTCTTTGGGCTGAAGCTTGGTTGGACTTCTTGGGCTTCTCGCATGCAACCCCTTTGTCCCCGTCACACGGATGAGCAGGGCCACTGATGCAGAGGCCGCAACTCTGGCTGAGGAGAGTAATTGAGGTGTTGCGTGGAAAGGAAGGAAGGCATGGGCCATGTTGACGAGGACATGGAGAGCGCATGCGCGAAGTACCTGCACGCGGCATGGAAGCCGGTGCAGCACCATTGTCCCCAGTTGAGCAGCAGTTGGGCAGGTGCAATTCAGGGGTCCGACACTGTCAGAGTTCTCAACGATTACTTCCGGTGTGCCCGGACCCGTCATGGAGGCTGCTGAATTGAAAGGCGTGGGATGCATTTCTTCAACAACATGACAGTCTGGACAATCCATCCCCCGCCTTGCACTGGGTGAAATTCAGGCACAGCCCATCCGCTCTGCCACTCCAACACGGCGGATGGGGCGGCCAGTGATTGGGGTCACCTCAGAAACAGACATGCCACTAGCATCCAGCACGGAAACTGAGTCTCGCCAAGATTCAGCCCCATACCATGCGCCAATCTGTAAAGCCCACTGTTGTTGCAACCGCAACACAGTAGGAATCACCTGCATCCCCTGTTCGATGCAGCAGGACCCGGCCCCTGCTGATTGCACGAGACCTGGCAGACGCTAGTAGCATATCTTCGCTGGAGCAAAAAAGCCTGTTTGGGGGCTGAAAATTCATGACGACAGATTGGATGCCTCTGCCAAGAGGCGCATCCAGCCAGTTGGTCCATCGCATCCAATGCAAAGAAAAGCAACAAACACTGGGTCTTTGCAGAGGTACAGGACAGGCCAAAACGTCTGATTCAGGTCCCATGTCCGCATGAATCCAGTGTCTTGGTGTTCATGTGGCATGTGGCATGGTGTTCATGTGCAGCTTGGGTTTTGGTTTGTGATGTTTGGCATGGGGTTCAATTCATTTTGAATTTCGTCGTATTGTGTTGTGTTGTGTTGTGTTGTGTTGTGTTGTGTTGTGTTGTGTTGTGTTGTGTTGTGTTGTGTTGTGTTGTGTTGTGTTGTGTTGCGTTGCGTTGTGTTGTGTTGTGTTGTGCTTTTTGTGTGTCGCTGCCTCAGGCCTCAGATAGGCATGATCCCAGGCTGGGCAGAGGGTAGAAGCTTGCACCATCTATTACGCTGGCACCTGAGTCGCCCCCAATGCCTGTCGTTCTTCATATATGATGTCTGGCAGCCGTGACTGGTAGCATGCTTGTTGACCATGCACAGTGGTCCACATGTCCATACAGACTCGCGAGATATCTCTGAGATCCAGGAGGGGATAGAGAGACTGACTGGGACAGAGAGGGGAGGGGAGAGAGAGAGAGAGAGAGAGAGAGAGAGAGAGAGAGAGAGAGAGACAAAGAGAGAAAATTGGGTGGAGAGAAATTTGTTCAGGCACCCCCAGGGTCCAGGGGCACCCAGTGACCAGGCAGCCCCAGGGTCCAGACACATCCAGTGTCCAGGCACACCCAGCGTGTAGACACTGATGACACAATAGCAGTTGGTGGCTCATCAATGCCAGTTTGGCAGTGAGCCGACCACCGTTGGTTCCCAACTGCCGACAGCTGCTGCACCAACAACAATCGACGGCAGTTGGTGGACAACCCACGCAGTTGGTGGCTAGCTTAGGCCCACCGCGGTTCCGGGTGAGCGCTCCAAAATCTCTCGGATCTCCTAGATCTATCAAAAAACCAGCGAAAACAGACAGAGGACGGGGTGAGAGTGACAGAGACAACCACTGGACGTTTCTGGACGTTTCTTACGGTTGAAGCCTGTGGAGGGGTGCTGAGGCCCTGCAGGTCTGCAAGTGCGACTGGGGTGGCTGCAACGCGGTGGTACACCCGCGACAGCCTACCAGAGGGGGCCGGCGGCCCTTAGTACGGCCGATACCGGTCGCCGCCGAAGCCGCCAAAGCCGCCCTTCATCTTGCCGAAGCCACCACCCTTGCCGCCGCCCTTTCCGCCGCCGTAGCGGGACCGGCCGCCGCCGCCGCCGCGCGCGTTCCGGGCCATGTCCGCGAGGTCGTCCGGTACCTTGAGCCCCGTCTTCGTCATGCACTCCGCGATCTCGCGGGCCTGCTTGCCCTCGTCGGGCGTCAGGAAGGTGACCGCCGTCCCCTTCTCGCCCGCGCGCCCGGTACGCCCAATGCGGTGCACGTAGTCCTCAGCGTTGTTGGCGGGGTCGAAGTTCACGACCATCTTCACGCCCTTGACATCGAGACCGCGGGCGGCGACGTCAGTGGCCACCATGACGGGGGACCGGCCGGACTTGAAGGCGGCCAGGGCCGCGTCACGCTCCCGCTGCTCGCGGTCGCCGTGGATCGAGACGCAGCGGATGCGGTTGCGGGACTCGAGGCTCCGGGCGAGCTGGTCGCACATCCGCTTGGTGGAGGTGAAGATCAGCACCCTGTCACCCTCTCGGACCTGCGTGGCAAAATTGCCAGAGAAGCTGGAGAGTGCGTTTGTAGGGCATGGAGTGCAGCAGCGGGGTTGAAGCTGCTATTGAAATGTGTTGTGTTGTGTGGTGTGGTGCGATGCGATGCGGTGCGGGGCGGGTTGGGGCGGGGTGGGGTGTGATATCGTATTCCAAAATACTCCAAAATCTCATGCCTTTTTGGTTCATGGCGTCATGAGGCATGGATTGGAGCGCCTTTGCTGACCACGCATCCCCCACTTCTGCACTACCCCTGCCACTGGGTCATCCCGACGCCATATGCACACCTGCGTCGCCAACACCTCCCCGATCTTGTCCTGCTTCTCCCATTGGCTGTTCACGATCATCACCTTCTGATCAATGTCAGGGTTCGCCTGCAGGCAGTCGCCGTTTCCGATCTGCACGTGCGCAGGGTCCCGCAGGAAGTCCTCTGCCAGCCGGCGCACTTCGCGGGGCCAGGTGGCAGTGAACATCATGGTCTGACGGTTCTGGGGAACTTCCGCAATGATTTGACGGATCTGGGGTTCGAACCCCATGTCCAACATCCGGTCGGCCTCATCCAACACCAAATACATGACGGACCTGGAGAGCAACGTGGCGCTTGGCAGCAGCCAGGGAAAAAAGACTTTGCCACGGGGCCCGCTGCACGAATGCTGGTGGCAGGTGGGGAACTGACTGCAGTTGGAGGCCGGTTGGAGGGGTGCTGGAGGGTATGCCATGCAAGGCTCCTGGGTACCCGCAGCCGAAGTCCCCGAGTAACCGAAGACGCCTTCAAAAAATGGGGGAAATGGGGGGAAATGGGGGGAAACGGAGGGAAATGGGGAATCATCAGAAGATTACGATCGAAATTGTACGAACAACCTCTACAAGGGGCAGAAAAATGGCGAAAAACGGGGATAATGGGAGAACAACGGCAAGAAAAACACCACAAGACACCCATGTTCCCCAACCCCATTTTCCCCATTTTCTTGGAGGCTGCAGATCTTCCCAACAGTTCCCTTTACAAAAGTAATATCCAATATCCAAATGAAAAAAAGGGGAAATCGAAAGTATCCGTGGGTATACGAAACTTCGGGTACCGAGGAGGCTCGTCCATGGCATGAGTCCGAAACCTGAGGACCCCTCCCCGACACAGCGAGACATGTTATCCAATGGGGCTCGAACCCTCGACCCCCTGGGGTCTTCAGGGGAATCCGGAGGCAAGAGTGAAGCGCCTTGATCTCTGGACCAGCCAGGGTCTATTGGCGGTTGGAGGGCAACGGACGGCGGTCGGACGTACGGCGGTCTTCCACAGGCCGGCCTTTTTATATTCACCGGACCAAAAAGCGAAAGAGTTGCGGCGTCCTTCAAGCGCACCCTGGAGAGCACCTCCATGCACTAAGACCAGGGCTCCCTACCAAGTCCTGTGAGGGATGCGACCGTCCATTCAGGAGTAGGACTGAATTGGGGCTGGCTGCTGACCGCCATGGACCTTTTGTGGATCTCGGGGGTGTCGGCAGAGCCATTCATTTGTCGCTTTGATGCGTTCGTCCTCCCGCAGCCCTCCCAGAGCCCAGCACGATCCTCCACACCGCTCCACAACCCAACCTTGCATATGCTCTTGAACCCTCCACAATCCTCCACAGCCCTCCTGTGTGGGGGATTCTGGGGGGTTGGGGAACCCTCCTCAAACCTCTACGACCTCCTCAAACCTCTACAACCTCCTCAAACCTCCACGACCTCCTCAAACCTCTCCGACCTCCTCAAACCTCTACAACCTCCTCAAACCTCTACAACCTCCTCAAAGCTCACAACCTCCTCAAACCTCTGCGACCTCCTTAAACGTCTACGACTGTCCACAACCCTCCACAACGCCGCACAACGCTACTCAAGGATGAGGAGGTTTGAGCCCCCCCACCCGCCCACCCACCCACCCACCACCTCCCCACCCAAACCCAACGCAAGGCTGGACCTCAGACGCACGGCCCCCATCTTCAGGAAGTCGTTCAAGCGACCAGGGGTAGCAATTAGGCAGTGCGCGCCTCGTCGCAACTGCCCCAACTGGGGACCCTTGGGTGCTCCGCCATAGGCGCATGCAGACCGGATGCCAGCAGGGTCTCCAAACTTCTGTGACTCAGCCTCGATCTGGCAGGCCAACTCACGGGTTGGGGCAAGTGCCAGCAGGAGGGGGCCTCCTGCGCGGTACGGGTCCAGGCCTTGGTTGATCATGGTCTTGAAGGCAGGCAGCAAGAAACCAAGGGTCTTGCCAGATCCTGAAGAGCAAAGGTGAAGGTCAAGGTAAGGTGCCCTGGTGTGGTCCAGCGTGAAGTTAACCTTTATTCCTCGCGGCCTCCCTTTCAGCTTGTGGCGAGGGAAAAATTCATTTGCGGGGGGCGTGGGTCACTCGAACCCCTTTTCCCGACCCCCCCATGCAAAAGGGGCTCCCGTGACTGAGCCTGTTTCCCAGGCTGCAGAAGCCCAAAAAAGAGACCCCTGCCCCAGGCAACGCGTTTAACACGGTGGTGTGATGCACATTCATGACCAACGGTGTTCTGTAGCCCATGCACAATGTTGAACACCGGTGCCAATGGTGGTGGTATTTTTGTTGAAGGGCACGTAGCCCCCAGTCGTTTCTGGCCGCAGGAGAGGCATGTTTCTGAAGCTTCGGGCCTTGTGGCCTCTCTCCCGCTCTCACTGGCTCCATGGGTGCCGCAGGCTGCCACCTCCCTCCCCCCCGTTGCTGGGCAGAAGAAACCCCTCGGAACATACCTTTGGCATGCGGCCCTGTGGATAGCGTCGTTTAACAGAGACGGACAGGCAGACGTTGACAAAAAAAGACAAGTGATGTGACAGTGTCCTATGAAAATACTGTGTGGGATGACATCCACGGCCCCCCTGAGTGCAAATGACTTGTGGTTTGTGTGTCATTTGTTTGTGGTGTTTGACTGTGCAGGGAAGGAGCCAAGGGCTGGAGAGGGGGGGGGGGGGTGAAAGGTATTCGATTTCAGGTGTTCATTTGCCTCTATCTGCCTCACCAGGTCCCCCCTTGTAGGGGGACCTGCAGCGACCTTGCCCCCCCACCCACCATTACCGATCAATGAACATTCTCTGGAAGTGAAGCAAGGTGCAGAATGGGGTAAGATGTGCATGGAAGATATGCATGGAAGGGGCAGGAAATGCTTGTCCCTTGCTTAGTCCCTCCCTTAGTACTGCTCAGTCACGGGAGCCCCTTTTCCACACCACCACCACCCCTACGTTGGGGGGGCTCAAGTAACCCCCCCCCCCCCCCCCCAAATGAATTTTTCACCCACCCGTGGGGTCATAGACACCCTAGCACCTAGGACTGCCGTGCAAACCTGCTTTCGCCCCCCCCCCCCCCCCAGACTTCGAACTTCGAACTTGGGACGTCTAGCTCAGGCGTCAGGTGCAGTCCAGCAACCTCGTTCATCCTGAAGGGCATAGGATACTGTCCCCGCTCCATCCAACCGTCCACAACCCAACCAACCCGGACACAAGGACAGAAGTGCAGGATACAATGCAGACCATAAGGCAAAAGGGCACAACACACAACAACAACGCAAACACCGCACAGCGCAGGGCTACAACAGCACACCGCACCACACCATGCCACACCACACACCACACACACGCCAGACAACACCACACAACACCACACGAAACCATCCCACACCGCACCACACCGCACCGCACCGCACCGCAACACAACACAACACAACATAACACAACACCACACCACACCCCTGTTTTGCATTACCTGTATGCAAGGTATCCCGGCCATTGCCATTTGATAACACGCCTTCGGCAACCCACACCCTACACCACACCACACCCTACACCACACCACACCACACCACACCACACCACACCACACCCCACCCCACCCCACCCCACCCTACCCCACCCCACCCAACCCCACACCACACCCCACCACACCACACCACACCACACAGCAACAGCAACAGCAACAGCAACAGCAGCAGCAGCAGCAGAACACAACACAACACAACACAACACAACACAACACAACACAACAACACAACACAACACAACAACACAACAACACAACACAACACAACACAACACAACACAACGCAACGCAACGCAACGCAACGCAACGCAACGCAACGCAACGCAACGCAACGCAACGCAACGCAACGCAACGCAACGCAACGCAACAACACAACACTGTCAGCGCTGTCCCGTCCGGTTTCTTCTGTTGCGTTTGCGGATCAATAGTATCATTTTGTGCTGTGATTGTGACTGTGCTTGTGGTTGTGTGCACTGCTGTGCTGTGGACAGGGAATCAGCCATACCAGTCTTGGCGACTGCAATCAGGTCCCTGCCTTCAGTAATGATAGGCCAAGCGTAGGACTGAATGGGTGAGGGGTTGGGAAAGCCGGCGCCGGTCAACGCGTGCATCAGGCGCGGAGGAAACTGGCAGTCCTGAAAGGTCTCCCAGGGTGTCACACGGCAGCCCTTCACAGTAACCTCGGCGTTGCCAGTCTTGAGGCTCTTTGGAGCAGCACTGGATTGGTCACCACCTGCAGGTAGGTGCACAAGCTTCAAACTGCCCCTCCCGTGCATAGACACCGCCGTGCTTCTGCATGACCCACAGGCAAGCGGGTATGCAGGGTTTGGGCCAAAAAGCAGCAACAGTCATATCAACAGAAATAGAAGGAGGTTGCAGTCTCCGGCACAACTTTCTACAAGCAGAAACAACGACAGGACCCAGCCTCTTGGGCCCCAACAGGGAAGGATGTAACGCCCCTGCTGTGGGACGCAGACGTTGGATGCCAACCTGTACGCTGCAAGGCACACGGCTGCAAAGCAACAAAGTCAGACCAAAAAGCTCTTCAGTGACATTGCCACAGGCGCCTTTCGCTGTGACAAGAGATGTACCCCCCGCCCCCCTTGCAAACTCCCGGGTTAGCGCGCGACGGTCTCCCGGGTGGGGGGGGGGGGGGAGACGGTCGCCAAGTGACGGTCTCCCGGGTGGGGGGGGGGAGACGGTCGCCAAGTGACGGTCTCCCGGGTGGGGGGGGGGGGATTGCAAGGGTATTTCAAGGCAAACTGTGGTACCCTCCACTAATGCAAGCAAAGAGAACACGTGTGAAGCGACTTTTGCATTGATGCCAATGTGCTTCATCCAACACAAATGTTATTGAGGATCCAAAGGAACGGTAAAAAACTTCTGGGTACGAGAACAACACACTTTGAACTGTTGCACATGCTCAGTTTGCATGACAGGCACGTGGTGTGTTGCAAAGCAGGTGTAAAACAGATGGGCAACACAAACCAGCACAATACATGTTAACTAGAAAACCATGGAAGTGACGGGCTCCCGGGTGGGGGGGGGGGGAGATTGCAAGGGGGGGGAGTTTGCAAAGGGGGGGGGGTACCCAGAGGTAACTGCAGGGTGGGCTCCATCACGTGTCCGCAGACAAACTATCCTACACAACGTCAGATTCATCTGCTGAGTAGTTCATCCACATCACACCTGCCCCCCTCTGCCCCCAGCCCCTAGATGACACAATGACGAAGTAACCAAAATGACACTGGGGTTGGCTGGCTGCACTGACTCTCTGTGCACCGTTTTGATGCATGTGGACATTGGTCTGGGGCTGATTTCTTTCGACCAACCATCTGTCAACAACCAAAAATACAACGAGCAGGTACCTGCAACCCCAAAGGACAGGGACGGGGTGCATACAAACACGTGACACGCGCACTGCCTGCCTCTGCAACCACTTCGTCATTTCGCCGTTTCGTCATCCGAGGCTCAGCCCCCACCCCTCACCCCCACCCTGAGATTTATGTCGACCTTCTGTCCTACCCTGGTCCCCACATAAACCGGCTTCCAAACATGTCATTGTGCAATCCTGACCTCTCTTTTTTTTTTGGTGCAGACCCAGATGAGCTGGCGTAGCCCGCTCACTTCACAGTACTCGAGATGACCTCTCGGAATCAAGGTTCAGAGCTGTCCAGTGCTACGATGATCCCACATTGGCTGTGGTAGTGGATCTGACACGTAGTGAGGATTAGATGAGTCTGAAACCTCCTGACCTCTCTTGTTTTTGGTTCAGACCTTGGCAAGCTGGCAAAGTCCTCTTACCAGAGCAGTACGATTGTCCCACAGCTCAGTGTGGTAGCGGCGGACATGACGACAGGGCGAGCTAAATCTGAAACCAGAAGATGCAGCGGGAACTGCCACCCCCGTAGGCATCCCAAGGTGCTACTGGAGCACGTAGAAGACTGAAGGCTGAGACGGCGCCATTGCACAATCCTGACCTCCAAAAGTGTGGTCAGACAGGCAACAGTCAGACGGGGTAGCCATGCTTGGACAAGACCGATAAACCTGTGCTACAAAACCAATAGCGGCATCAATGTGGTTGAACTGGATCCCCCGACCAAGACACTTCCCGTCATTGTCCTCCAGCAGGTTCCCGCACACTGTGTCCGAGAAGGGGGGCATTACTTGAGCGCCCAGAATGGAATGCTGCATCACCTGGCTACCCCAAAGAGAACGCTGTGCACAGCAACCCAAACACCCCAATGGAAAAGCCACGCACAGTGCCCAGGCCCCGGACTGAGACGTGCCATGGTCAGTGCCCTGCCTACTGCAAGAGGCATGCATGCATCTTTAAGAAGAGAAGACCCCAAGACGAATTACGTGATGCCTCGGCCCAACTGCTGCTACCTGCAATGTTTCGTAGCTTCCCTTGCGACCGGGCCATGATGTCAGGCTGTGAAATAACCAGCATGATCCTTACAACCGGGGGTGAGGGGGGGGGGGGGGGGACGGGAGACCTAATTAAGATGGAAGGGGGGGTTGGGGCGGGGGAGTTGCCATAAAGGCGAAGGAAGTATGCTGATCGGGACTTCTGGGTGTTCACATTGGTTTTGAGTTTGCAGACCCAAGCCACTGTGTCTCACTGGGTGAGAGTGGGACAGCTCACAAGCGCTGCTTCTGTGCCCTTGACATGCCTCCCATGCCGGTACTGGCGAGCTTCACACAAAGCTACACACATGTTGAATGAGGCCAAAAGGAGGGCGGGACACCTCGGTCATCACGTCCATATCCGCCCCGGTCATCACGCCCGTAGTCATCACGGCCGTATCCACCCCGGTCGTCACGTCGGTATTCATCGCGGCCACCATATCCGCCGCCGCCGTGTCCATAGGAGCCATCACCTCCACCACCGGAATAGCCTTGTGCAGGAGGTGCTTGAGAGACTGGGGCTGGGCCTGGAGCCGGCGCCGGCGCTGGGGCTGGCGCTGGGGCCTCCACACCAGGTGGGGGCGTCCAAGACGTCTGTCCCGTTGCGCGGTCATAGTAATAGAACCGGCCGTGGGTGGCATCAAACACACGCCACACGTTGGGCGCCACCTCCTTTGGCTGAGTGTCGTCGGACGCTGGCCAGGTCATTTTTGGAAACTCTGCAAAGAAGGTGGTGAGAAATAGGCTGAACTCATACTTTGGCGACAGGGGGGGGAGCAATGTCACTTGGGACAATTTCGCCATCGGAAAATTTCGCCAACTTTGCCCTCCCCAAAGCCCAAAGCGCCACATGCCCAAAACAAAACACAAAACAAGTGCACAAGAAAGAGCAACCACACTGCAGGCAAAAGATGACATTGCAGGTCTTGGGCCCCTACAAAGACATGCTGATGCCAAATCACATCCAGAACCTTATGCGCATGTGACAGCCTTATGCACAGGTACCTTGACAGGGCCCAACACCCCAAATTCGAGGTGATTCCGACAGGGGAAATTGCGCCACCTTTCTTAATGACAAAGTTTTCCCCATGAAATTTTCCGCTGGCACCCCCCCCCCCCGGACAGGCCGAAAGCCGAAACCCTTGTTTCTGCAGCTGTTCAGCCCAAATGAGAACCTGTTTGTGTGTCCCAAGCCGAAAATGAACCCTGGACCTCAATTTGCTGCTGGTTTTGGGTGAGGAAAGAATGGCTGGCAAAATGAGTCCTAGGCCGCTATTTCTTGCTTCATCGCCTATGGGAGATATAACGAACAACATAATTTTGTGTAATGCACCACTTATGCACCCCAAATATGTAATGAATATATCCCTGTTCTTATTTTACCCACCAGTCCTGGGTTTGGCCCCATGTCAGGGGAGCAGAATAATGGCAATGCCATGGTCCATAACGGGCTAACTTGCTGGTCTGTCGCAGGTGTTCCACGAAATATGCCCCAAATTCCGAGTACAGCTACAAACAACCATCGGGTATGCCTTAGGGCCATGCATCTGAATACAGACATTGTTCCATTGTACTCTATGATGGCAACGTACCTCTCACTCTTCTACCATGCTGATTCTAAGTCTACTCTACGTCCTTGAAGGTCTCCTCTGCACTCCTCTGACTCTCTCTATCCCCTAATCTCTCATAGGTCCCCTCCCACTCTACATTTGCCTCTGTCCAATCTACTCTCCTGACCTAGGTCATTTTCTCACTTGGAGCCTGACTTCCCGCAATAAAAAAAAAATAGGTTCTCACCCAGTGTGTCCTTCATCCAGGTACCTTACACCCCCCTTGTACCCCCCGCCCCCCTTGCAAACTCCCGGGTTAGCGCGCGACGGTCTCCCGGGTGGGGGGGGGAGACGGTCGCCAAGTGACGGTCTCCCTGGGGGGGGGGGGGGATTGCAAGGGTATTTCAAGGTAAACTGTGGTACCCTCCACTAATGCAAGCAAAGAGAACACGTGTGAAGCGACTTTCGCATTGATGCCAATGTGCTTCATCCAACACAAATGTTATTGAGGATCCAAAGGAACGGTAAAGAACTTCTGGGTACGAGAACAACACACTTTGAACTGTTGCACATGCTCAGTTTGCATGACAGGCACATGGTGTGTTGCAAAGCAGGTGTAAAGCAGATGGGCAACACAAACCAGCACAATACATGTTAACTAGAAAAACATGGAAGTGACGGTCTCCCGGGTGGGGGGGGAGATTGCAAGGGGGGGGAGTTTGCAAGGGGGGGGGGGGGTAGTCTCCCTACCAATGTCGTGACGGTTGCCCCCACCGGGGGGGGGGGGGGGGGGTTGCACCACAAAACTTTTTTTTTGACGAAGCTGCAATAGTTCTGCAATAGTTCTGTAGCAATACGAGTCAATCTCGGGATCTTAAGTACACTCTCAGAACATACCATAGCTTCTTCCTCCGTCAAGGACAGGGATCGGGGATGACAAAGAAGGAGCAACTTATAGTCCTACCTTGAGTATACCTGCAGAGCGACCCGGGGTCGCCACGACTCATGTTTGGCCCTTGTCTTCTCACCTATGACAAGTTTTCTTTGCTCCAAGGACGTGCATGGGTGAGTCTGGTGATGCTCTGATTCGCCCTGTCATCCTCCTAGTGGTACACGTGCGTTTGGCGTGTGGCGGTGAGTAGGCCGTGTTGTGTGGTTCTTATTTGGGGGGGGGGGGGGTTGCACCACAAAACTATACCATAGTATCACAGTGTGAATCAGCTTTGGTGCCTTCAGTGCCTTGTAAAAATTCTATTGCCTTCGGCAGTGCACCTCGAAGAGAGGTTGACAGTCAGCCAATCAGTCCCTGAGCCAGCAAGCAGGCAGTCAGACAGATACACATAGTTTGGGTTTTTTGTCAGTGGAAGCCCTTCACTATAATCCAAGCACTGGCCGAGTGGTAATGCAGCCAACCGGCATCCGTGTGGTCGGCGGTTCGAACCCCAGTCTGGCCATTTTGGCGCCGCCGCCGGCGGCGGCGCTAAAAGTCAGCAGACCAGGATTCGAACCGACGCCTGCAAATCTGGTATCGGCTGCCTTACCATTGGACCGCTGGCCGTGTTACCAGCATTGTGCGTCCCCACTGCTTGTAGCCTATTAAGCAAAAACTTTTGACCCCCCCCCCCACCCCCCCACCCCCCCCCTCAAAAAAGTGATATCCAGTTTTAGGGGGTAGAGGCCTCAAAATCAAAAAATCCATTGGGGGATGGTCTTATTGGGCAAAATAATGATTTTACAAGGGGTTGGACATCCAATATCATGCCTTGGGGTATGCTACGCGAATGACCCCAAAAAAGGGGGGTATATGACGCCCGCGCCTGCGCTTGATCTAACAACCTCTCTTCGAGGTGATTTTCTTTGGCGCCTAGTATTTTCTATGCTTTTTGGGCCAAGTGACCGTTCCCCCCCCCCCAAGGGGGAGGGATTGCAAGGGGGGGGGGATTACAACGGGGGTATAAGGTATAACTAGTACAACCTATGACCAGCCCAGGGAGGAGGCTGATCTAAATGCCCTGGCCACCTCCTAGGCTGGACTACATGTGCAGAGGGTGAATGATATTCGCATCCCAATCCCTTCATACTGATGCCTGAAACGTCATCCTTACCTGCCTCAAACCCCACCTCAGTTCCCTTGACTGCCGAGTATATCTACCCGCATAGCGCCACAGAACTACCCTGAAAGATACCCCCTCCCCCCCTTGATTAAGCCACGCCAATGTACACAATTATTACGGTCCCTACGCCTACTGTAGCTTGGACAAGGGCGTAGCTTGTACAAGGGGGCCGCAAGCAGGTCTCAATGCGCTCTACACATGCACGGCATGTACACGGGGGGGGGGGGGACTTTGGCCCCCCCCCCCCGCTCAAAAGACGCCCTGCACTGAATGCAATGCATCTCAATTGTTCTGCAATGCAATCACAAAGAGTTTTGCCTTGCATTATCAGGGGGGGGGGGGGTTGGAACAGGTCCCGCTGTGGTCTGTATCAACTCAAGTCAGGGGTTCCTGGCAAAGCATTGGCGTACTGTACGTCTTGCCTGCAATCCCAAAGAGTGTTCATGTGAGATGTTCGTTATGTTGATGCGGTTATGAGACGATTGCAGCAGAGATCTCTAAGATGCAACACAGGAATGCCCCTGATTGTCCCCCAACAAACCCACCCACCAAAACAGGGACGGCACGCCATCAACATGGCAGGCCACACCAAAGTCCCCGAACAGTCCCGGAGGGTGCGTGCATTCCACACGTCTTCCCTCTGTGTCTTGGTGTGTTGCTGAAGATCCCTGACAGCCCGTTGTGTGACCCACCACCACCACCACCACCACCACCACAAACTGCAGGCGCCCCCAAAAATATAAATCCTCACGTTGTACACCCATGCAAGTCTTCAGAACTCAAGGGGACCTCAATCCACCACAGGTTTTGGGTGCCCAAGGAGTATTGGCGTGGCCAAGAACCATGTTGCCGAGCCCCCCCTTTTTTTTGGTTCAGACTGGGGGACCTGGCAAAGCCCTCTTACCAGACGGTACTCGAGAGAGTTGCCAAGCCCTTGTCCCAGATACAGCGAATCCTACTATCAAGCAGTATTCCAAATCATGCGCCTTCAGCCGTGGGTTTGACGACAGACTGCAGGTTGTGCGTGGCCGGTGATGGTCATCCGATGGCAGTTGTCGGTCAGACAAGGGTTGGCACTGCACCACATTTGGGGATCAGCCAGCGTTCACATTAGACCCGTTGCACGTCCACCACAGGTCCCTCCAGATGTTGCCAAGCAATGACCACTGAACCTGTGGATAGTACGTTCCCGAGACATCATTTTTTTAAACTCGTGACCAAAATTCCCCCAAGTGTCCGCTGAGCATTCACAAAGTACCACCCCCCCCCCCCCGTGTCCAGCGAACAAAAAAACTCCTCAAAAAATACGGTCCAAACAGGAGTGTTCGTTGGACACGCCGTTGAGTACTCAATCATTTGGTTCCCAAACCCTGTACGTAATTGACTAGGCCTACAAAATTATGGTCAGAACGGAAGTGTTCGTTGGACAAGGCATTCGTTGGACGGGGGGGGGGGGGGGAAGGGTCAGCGACAGGCTCGGGTTTGGGTGAAGGCCAGGGTGCCCTGTCCCCCTCCCTGTCTATTCCCAAGACATGATTGCTGCTCCCTACCACCACGGCCCATACGGTTTGCATGTTCATGTGGGCGACGCAGTGGATGCGTGGCAATGTGTGTGGGATGGTGGGCGTGACATCAGGGCCATGAAGCATCATGGGGGAGGAGCTGGCTGTGAGCAGTGCGTGCAATGTGCATCAACCTGTAAGCCCCCCCCCAAAAAAGGAAACGAGGACAGAGGGATATCCATGGTCAGTTGCGACTTAGCGCCTTAACATGTGCCATAACTTTTTTTTTGGCTCAGACCAAGATGTGCTGGCGTAGCCTGCTCACTTCACAGTACTCGAGGTAACCCCTCGGGATCAAGCTTCAGAGCTGTCCAGTGCTACGATGATCGCACAAATGACTGTGGTAGCGGATCTGACGCATAGTGAGGATTAGCTGAATCTGAAACCAGGTTATGCAATGGGGGTGCCTTAACATGAGCCATAACATGTGCCTTAGCATGTGACTCGCTCCGTCCGGGGGTCGCTCTGTCTGGGGGTCGCTCCGTCTGGGGGTCGCTCCGTCTGGGGGTCGCTCCGTCTGGGGGTCGCTCCGTCCGGGGGTCGCTCCGTCCGGGGGTCGCTCCGGCCGGGGGTCGCTCCGTCTGGGGGTCGCTCTATCCGGGGGTCGCTCCGGCCGGGGGTCGCTCCGTCCGGGGGTCGCTCCGTCCGGGGGTCGCTCTGTCCGGGGGTCGCTCCGTCTGGGGGTCGCTCCGTCTGGGGGTCGCTCCTTCCGGGGGTCGCTCCGTCCGGGGGTCGCTCCGTCCAGAGGTCGCTCCGTCTAGGGGTCGCTTCGTCTGGGGGTCGCTCCGTCCGGGGGTCGCTCTATCCGGGGGTCGCTCCGGCCGGGGGTCGCTCCGTCTGGGGGTCGCTCTATCCGGGGGTCGCTCCGGCCGGGGGTCGCTCCGTCCGGGGGTCGCTCCGTCCGGGGGTCGCTCTGTCCGGGGGTCGCTCCGTCTGGGGGTCGCTCCGTCTGGGGGTCGCTCCTTCCGGGGGTCGCTCCGTCCGGGGGTCGCTCCGTCCAGAGGTCGCTCCGTCTAGGGGTCGCTTCGTCTGGGGGTCGCTCCGTCCGGGGGTCGCTCTATCCGGGGGTCGCTCCGTCTGGGGGTCGCTCCGTCCGGGGGTCGCTCCGTCCAGGGGTCGCTCCGTCCGGGGGTCGCTCCGGCCGGGGGTCGCTCCGGCCGGGGGTCGCTCCGTCCGGGGGTCGCTCCGTCCGGGGGTCACTCCGTCCAGGAGTCGCTCCGGCCGGGGGTCGCTCCGTCCGGGGGTCGCTCCGTCCGGGGGTCGCTCCGTCCGGGGGTCGCTCCGTCTGGGGGTCGCTCCGTCCGGGGGTCGCTCCGTCCGGAGGTCGCTTCGGCCGGGAGTCGCTCCGTCCGGGGGTCGCTCCGTCCGGGGGTCGCTCTGTCCGGGGGTCGCTCCGTCTGGGGGTCGCTCCGGCCGGGGGTCGCTCCGGCCGGGGGTCGCTCCGTCCGGGGGTCGCTCCGGCTGGGGGTCGCTCCGTCTGGGGGTCGCTCCCTCTGGGGGTCGCTCCGGCCGGGGGTCGCTCCGGCCGGGGGTCGCTCCGTCCGGGGGTCGCTCCGTCCGGGGGTCGCTCCGTCCGGGGGTCGCTCCATCCAGAGATTGCTCCGTCTGGGGGTCGCTCCGTCCGGGGGTCGCTCCGTCTGGGGGTCGCTCCGTCCGGGGGTTGCTCCGGCCGGGGGTCGCTCCGGCTGGGGGTCGCTCCGTCCGGGGGTCGCTCCGGCCGGGGGTCGCTCCGTCCGGGGGTCGCTCCGTCCGGGGGTCGCTCCGTCCGGGGGTCGCTCCATCCAGAGATTGCTCCGTCTGGGGGTCGCTCCGTCCGGGGGTCGCTCCGTCTGGGGGTCGCTCCGTCCGGGGGTCGCTCCGGCCGGGGGTCGCTCCGTCCGGGGGTCGCTCCGTCCGGGGGTCGCTCCGTCCGGGGGTCGCTCCGTCTGGGGGTCGCTCCGTCCGGGGGTCGCTCCGTCTGGGGGTCGCTCCGGCCGGGGGTCGCTCCATCCAGAGATTGCTCCGTCTGGGGGTCGCTCCGTCTGGGGGTCGCTCCGTCTGGGGGTCGCTCCGTCCGGGGGTCGCTCCGGCCGGGGGTCGCTCCGTCCGGGGGTCACTCCGTCCGGGGGTCGCTCCGTCCGGGGGTCGCTCCGTCTGGGGGTCGCTCCGTCCGGGGGTCGCTCCGGCCGGGGGTCGCTCCGTCCGGGGGTCGCTCCGTCCGGGGGTCGCTCCGTCCGGGGGTCGCTCCGGCCGGGGGTCGCTCCGTCCGGGGGTCGCTCCGTCTGGGGGTCGCTCCGTCCGGGGGTTGCTCCGGCCGGGGGTCGCTCCGGCTGGGGGTCGCTCCGTCCGGGGGTCGCTCCGGCCGGGGGTCGCTCCGTCCGGGGGTCGCTCCGTCCGGGGGTCGCTCCGTCCGGGGGTCGCTCCATCCAGAGATTGCTCCGTCTGGGGGTCGCTCCGTCCGGGGGTCGCTCCGTCTGGGGGTCGCTCCGTCCGGGGGTCGCTCCGGCCGGGGGTCGCTCCGTCCGGGGGTCGCTCCGTCCGGGGGTCGCTCCGTCCGGGGGTCGCTCCGTCTGGGGGTCGCTCCGTCCGGGGGTCGCTCCGTCTGGGGGTCGCTCCGGCCGGGGGTCGCTCCATCCAGAGATTGCTCCGTCTGGGGGTCGCTCCGTCTGGGGGTCGCTCCGTCTGGGGGTCGCTCCGTCCGGGGGTCGCTCCGGCCGGGGGTCGCTCCGTCCGGGGGTCACTCCGTCCGGGGGTCGCTCCGTCCGGGGGTCGCTCCGTCTGGGGGTCGCTCCGTCCGGGGGTCGCTCCGGCCGGGGGTCGCTCCGTCCGGGGGTCGCTCCGTCCGGGGGTCGCTCCGTCCGGGGGTCGCTCCGGCCGGGGGTCGCTCCGTCCGGGGGTCGCTCCGGCCGGGGGTCGCTCCGTCTAGGGGTCGCTCCGTCCGGGGGTCGCTCCATCCAGAGATTGCTCCGTGTGGGGCTCGCTCCGTCCGGGGGTCGCTCCGTCTGGGGGTCGCTCCGTCCGGGGGTCGCTCCGGCCGGGGGTCGCTCCGGCCGGGGGTCGCTCCGTCCGGGGGTCGCTCCGTCCGGGGGTCGCTCCGTCTGGGGGTCGCTCCGTCCGGGGGTCGCTCCGTCTGGGGGTCGCTCCGGCCGGGGGTCGCTCCATCCAGAGATTGCTCCGTCTGGGGGTCGCTCCGTCTGGGGGTCGCTCCGTCTGGGGGTCGCTCCGTCCGGGGGTCGCTCCGTCTGGGGGTCGCTCCGTCCGGGGATCACTCCGTCCGGGGGTCGCTCCGTCCGGGGGTCGCTCCGTCTGGGGGTCGCTCCGTCCGGGGGTCGCTCCGGCCGGGGGTCGCTCCGTCCGGGGGTCGCTCCGGCCGGGGGTCGCTCCGGCCGGGGGTCGCTCCGGCCGGGGGTCGCTCCGGCCGGGGGTCGCTCCGTCCGGGGGTCGCTCCGTCCGGGGGTCGCTCCGTCTGGGGGTCGCTCCGTCTGGGGGTCGCTCCAGCCGGGGGTCGCTCTGTCCGGGGGTCGCTCCGTCCGGGGGTCGCTCCATCTGGGGGTCGCTCCGGCCGGGGGTCGCTCCATCCAGAGATTGCTCCGTCTGGGGGTCGCTCCGTCCGGGGGTCGCTCCGTCCGGGGGTCGCTCCGTCTGGGGGTCGCTCCGTCCGGGGGTCGCTCCGGCCGAGGGTCGCTCCGTCCGGGGGTCGCTCCGGCCGGGGGTCGCTCCGGCCGGGGGTCGCTCCGTCCGGGGGTCGCTCCGGCCGGGGGTCGCTCCGTCCGGGGGTCGCTCCGTCCGGGGGTCGCTCCGTCTGGGGGTCGCTCCGTCTGGGGGTCGCTCCAGCCGGGGGTCGCTCTGTCCGGGGGTCGCTCCGTCCGGGGGTCGCTCCATCTGGGGGTCGCTCCGTCCGGGGGTCGCTCCATCCAGAGATTGCTCCGTCTGGGGGTCGCTTCGTCTGGGGGTCGCTCCGTCCGGGGGTCGCTGTATCCGGGGGTCGCTCCGTCTGAGGATCGCTCTGTCCGGGGGTCGCTCCGTCCGGGGGTTGCTCCGTCCGGGGGTCGCTCCGGCCGGGGGTCGCTCCGGCCGGGGGTCGCTCCGTCCGGGGGTCGCTCCGCCCGGGGGTCACTCCGTCCAGGAGTCGCTCCGGCCGGGGGTCGCTCCGTCCGGGGGTCGCTCCGTCCGGGGGTCGCTCCGTCCGGGGGTCACTCCGTCCGGGGGTCGCTCCGTCCGGGGGTCGGTCCGTCCGGGGGTCGCTCCGTCTGGGGGTCGCTCCGTCCGGGGGTCGCTCCGTCTGGGGGTCGCTCCGGCCGGGGGTCGCTCCGTCCGGGGGTCGCTCCGTCCGGGGGTCGCTCCGGCCGGGGGTCGCTCCGGCCGGGGGTCGCTCCGTCCGGGGGTCGCTCCGGCTGGGGGTCGCTCCGTCTGGGGGTCGCTCCGTCCGGGGGTCGCTCCGGCCGGGGGTCGCTCCGTCCGGGGGTCGCTCCGTCCGGGGGTCGCTCCGTCCGGGGGTCGCTCCATCCAAAGATTGCTCCGTCTGGGGGTCGCTCCGTCCGGGGGTCGCTCCGTCTGGGGGTCGCTCCGTCCGGGGGTCGCTCCGGCCGGGAGTCGCTCCGGCCGGGGGTCGCTCCGTCCGGGGGTCGCTCCGTCCGGGGGTCGCTCGGTCTGGGGGTCGCTCCGTCCGGGGGTCGCTCCGTCTGGGGGTCGCTCCGTCCGGGGGTCGCTCCGGCCGGGGGTCGCTCCATCCAGAGATTGCTCCGTTTGGGGGTCGCTCCGTCTGGGGGTCGCTCCGTCCAGGGGTCGCTCCGTCCGGGGGTCGCTCCGTCCGGGCGTCGCTCCGTCCGGGGGTCACTCCGTCCGGGGGTCGCTCCGTCCGGGGGTCGCTCCGTGTGGGGGTCGCTCCGTCCGGGGGTCGCTCCGTCTGGGGGTCGCTCCGGCCGGGGGTCGCTCCATCCAGAGATTGCTCCGTCTGGGGGTCGCTCCGGCCAGGGGTCGCTCCGTCTGGGGGTAGCTCTGTCTGGGGTTCGCTCCGTCCGGGGGTCGCTCCGTCCGGGGGTCGCTCCGGCCGGGGGTCGCTCCGGCCGGGGATTGCTCCGTCCGGGGGTAGCTCCGGCCGGGGGTCGCTCCGGCCGGGGGTTGCTCCATCCAGAGATTGCTCCGTCCGGGGGTCGCTCCGTCCGGGGGTCGCTCCGTCCGGGGTCGCTCCGTCCGGGGGTCGCTCCGTCCAGAGATTGCTCCGTCCGGGGGTTGCTCCGTCTGGGGGTCGCTCCGGCCGGGGGTCGCTCCGTCCGGGGGTCGCTCCGTCCGGGGGTCGCTCCGGCCGGGGGTCGCTCCGTCCGGGGGTCGCTCCATCCAGAGATTGCTCCGTCCGGGGGTCGCTCCGTCCGGGGGTCGCTCCATCCAGAGATTGCTCCGTCTGGGGGTCGCTCCGTCCGGGGGTCGCTCCGTCCAGAGATTGCTCCGTCCGGGGGCGATCCGTCCGGGGGTCACTCCGTCTGGGGGTCGCTCCGTCCGGGGTCGCTCTGTCCGGGGGTCGCTCCTTCCAGAGATTGCTCCGTCCGGGGGTCGCTCCGTCTGGGGGTCGCTCCGTCCGGGGGTCGCTCCGGCCGGGGGTCGCTCCTTCCAGAGATTGCTCCGTCCGGGGGTCGCTCCGTCTGGGGGTCGCTCCGTCCGGGGGTCGCTCCGGCCGGGGATTGCTCCGTCCGGGGGTCGCTCCGTCCGGGGGTCGCTACGTCCGGGGGTCGCTACGTCCGGGGGTCGCTCCGGCCGGGGGTCGCTCCGTCCGGGGGTCGCTCCGGCCGGGGGTCGCTCCGGCCAGGGGTCGCTCCGTCCGGGGCTCGCTCCATCCAGAGATTGCTCCGTCTGGGGGTCGCTCCGGCTGGGGGTCGCTCCGTCCGGGGGTCGCTCCGTCCGGGGGTTGCTCCATCCTGAGATTGCTCCGTCTGGGGGTCGCTCCATCCAGAGACTGCTCCGTCCGGGGGTCGCTCCGGCCGGGGGTCGCTCCGTCCGGGGGTCGCTCCGGCCGGGGGTCGCTCCATCCAGAGATTGCTCCGTTTGGGGGTCGCTCCGTCTGGGGGTCGCTCCGTCCAGGGGTCGCTCCGTCCGGGGGTCGCTCCGTCCGGGCGTCGCTCCGTCCGGGGGTCACTCCGTCCGGGGGTCGCTCCGTCCGGGGGTCG
The DNA here is from genome assembly GCA_964036045.1 of Eutreptiella sp. 'Long Island Sound 2002'. Classification (NCBI taxonomy): domain Eukaryota; phylum Euglenozoa; class Euglenophyceae; order Eutreptiales; family Eutreptiaceae; genus Eutreptiella; species Eutreptiella sp. 'Long Island Sound 2002'. The sequence continues at coordinate 2,172,310 of OZ038400.1, read as the reverse complement.
CTCCGTGTGGGGGTCGCTCCGTCCGGGGGTCGCTCCGTCTGGGGGTCGCTCCGGCCGGGGGTCGCTCCATCCAGAGATTGCTCCGTCTGGGGGTCGCTCCGGCCAGGGGTCGCTCCGTCTGGGGGTAGCTCTGTCTGGGGTTCGCTCCGTCCGGGGGTCGCTCCGTCCGGGGGTCGCTCCGGCCGGGGGTCGCTCCGGCCGGGGATTGCTCCGTCCGGGGGTAGCTCCGGCCGGGGGTCGCTCCGGCCGGGGGTTGCTCCATCCAGAGATTGCTCCGTCCGGGGGTCGCTCCGTCCGGGGGTCGCTCCGTCCGGGGTCGCTCCGTCCGGGGGTCGCTCCGTCCAGAGATTGCTCCGTCCGGGGGTTGCTCCGTCTGGGGGTCGCTCCGGCCGGGGGTCGCTCCGTCCGGGGGTCGCTCCGTCCGGGGGTCGCTCCGGCCGGGGGTCGCTCCGTCCGGGGGTCGCTCCATCCAGAGATTGCTCCGTCCGGGGGTCGCTCCGTCCGGGGGTCGCTCCATCCAGAGATTGCTCCGTCTGGGGGTCGCTCCGTCCGGGGGTCGCTCCGTCCAGAGATTGCTCCGTCCGGGGGCGATCCGTCCGGGGGTCACTCCGTCTGGGGGTCGCTCCGTCCGGGGTCGCTCTGTCCGGGGGTCGCTCCTTCCAGAGATTGCTCCGTCCGGGGGTCGCTCCGTCTGGGGGTCGCTCCGTCCGGGGGTCGCTCCGGCCGGGGGTCGCTCCTTCCAGAGATTGCTCCGTCCGGGGGTCGCTCCGTCTGGGGGTCGCTCCGTCCGGGGGTCGCTCCGGCCGGGGATTGCTCCGTCCGGGGGTCGCTCCGTCCGGGGGTCGCTACGTCCGGGGGTCGCTACGTCCGGGGGTCGCTCCGGCCGGGGGTCGCTCCGTCCGGGGGTCGCTCCGTCCGGGGGTCGCTCCGGCCAGGGGTCGCTCCGTCCGGGGCTCGCTCCATCCAGAGATTGCTCCGTCTGGGGGTCGCTCCGGCTGGGGGTCGCTCCGTCCGGGGGTCGCTCCGTCCGGGGGTTGCTCCATCCTGAGATTGCTCCGTCTGGGGGTCGCTCCATCCAGAGACTGCTCCGTCCGGGGGTCGCTCCGGCCGGGGGTCGCTCCGTCCGGGGGTCGCTCCGTCCGGGGGTCGCTCCACCCAGAGATTGCTCCGTCCGGGGCTCGCTCCATCCAGAGATTGCTCCGTCCGGGGGTCGCTCCGGCCGGGGGTCGCTCCGTCCGGGGGTCGCTCCGTCCGGGGGTCGCTCCGGCCGGGGGTCGCTCCGTCCGGGGCTCGCTCCATCCAGAGATTGCTCCGTCCGGGGGTCGCTCCGTCCGGGGGTCGCTCCGTCCGGGGGTCGCTCCGTCCGGGGGTCGCTCCATCCAGAGATTGCTCCGCTTGGGGGTCGCTCCGTCTGGGGGTCGCTCCGTCCGGGGGTCGCTCCGTCCAGAGATTGCTCCGTCCGGGGGTCGCTCCGTCCAGGGGTCGCTCCGTCCGGGGGTCGCTCCTTCCAGAGATTGCTCCGTCCGGGGGTCGCTCCGTCTGGGAGTCGCTCCGTCTGGGGGTTGCTCCGTCCGGGGGTCGCTCCGTCCCGTCGGCCAAACGCTCAGCACAGCCCTGATTTAGCTCGCGCTACGGTCGCGATGTGCGGCATATTCCCGCAGCATCGCCTCGAATTCGGGCTGATGGGCGCGTGCTCTGGCAGCGACCTGCAGCGGGGTCTCCGGGATGAGATGTGTCTTCTTCCGGGCGGCTTTGATGATGAGCGGCGGCGTGGGATCCGCCCCGAGCTGCAGCAGGACCTCAAGGCACGGCAGATGGCCGTTCAGCACAGCCCAATGCACCGGTGTTCGCTGCCAGCGGTCCACAGTATCGGGGGGCACAATATCAGAGCAGCTCTCGATGAGCACGCGCACAGCGTGGCAGTTGCCGTTCCGCGCGGCGAAGTGCAGCAGCGTCTGCTTGTTGCGGTCCCGCACCCCGGGCTCGATGCCGTGGCGCAGGAACACCCTCAGGGCGTCGGCGCTGTACTGCGCCGCCATGTGCACCGGCATCGTGTGCGTGCGGTTCGTGGCGTGCAGCCGCGCGCCGTGCCGCAGCAGCAGCTCGATGGCCTCGATGTTGCTGTTGGCCGCCGCCACGTGCAGAGGGGACGTCCCCAGTTGACTGCGCGAAATGCCCCCGTCCGGGTGCGCTTTGGCGTCCAGGAGCAGTGCGACGACGGAGTTCTGCTGATCGAACACCGCCTGGAACAGCGCCTGGATCTCTGGCGGACGCCCCACGACCCCTTCGGGCCGCGACTCCCCGGCGTCCGCGGGCCGCGACTCCAGAGGCGGTGCTGGGCCCTCCCCCGGAGGCGCCCCCGGTCCGGTCGCGCCGGCGTCCGCGGCGTCCGCCGCGGAGTCCGCGTCGTCCTCGGGCTGCGGGAAGGGCAGGCCCTCGTCGCGCAGCATCGCGCAGTACTGCCGCAGCACGGGGTGCCGCGCCAGGGCCCACGGGGACAGGGGCCCCTGGATGTCCCCGTACGGCGGCGCGATCGGGGGGCACTTCTCGGCCCTGGGGTGGTCGTGGTACAGGAGGCAGTAGATCTGCCGCGCCACGCGCAGCGCGCTCAGGCTGTCCCCCCCCAACTGGAAGAAGTTGTCCTGCGCCCCGACCGGCGTGTGCAGCTCCTCCGTCCAAAGCCGCGCGACCGTGCGCTCGATGCGGCCGGCGGGCGGCACGTACCGGGCCTCGCGGCTCTGGTCCAGGAGGCCCCGCAGCGCGGCGGCCCCGGGGAGGGCCTTGCGGTCGACCTTGCCGTTGGGGGACACCGGGATGGCCTCGACCAGGACCATCCTCTGGGGGACCATGTGGGGCGGCAGCACCTGCCGCGCGTGCAGCGTGACGGCCGTGAGCAGGGGGCCGGGCAGCGCCGCGGGGAACGCCGCGCGCGCGGCCAGCCCCAACTCCCGGAGGCAGCGGTCGGCCAGCGCGAGGTACGCGTACAGGACGCCCTCGTGCACGGCCGCGGCGGCGTCCTGCACGACGCCGCACTCCTTCAGCGCGCACTCGATCTCCCCGAGCTCGACCCGTTGGCCGCGCAGCTTGACCTGCCCGTCGGCGCGGCCCAGCAGCTCCAAAGTGCCGTCGGGGAGGAAGCGGGCCAGATCGCCGGTGCGGTACCAGCGCGGCGCCGCGCACGCGGGCTCTGCCGGGGCCCCTGCGCTGTAGAGAAAGGCCAACGAACTGGGGGCGTCGATGAACTTCTCGCGGCTCATGTCCGGGCGCTTGAGGTAGCCGCGCCCGACCTGCGGCCCCCCCAGGCAGAGCTCTCCGACGCATCCCGGGGGCAGCGGCCGCAAACAAGTGTCCAGCACCGCCGCGTCCACGCTGGGGTACGGGGCGCCGATGCACCGGCTGTTGCCGCCCGCCCGCAGCACGTGGTGCGTCTGGTACACGCACACCTCCGTGACCCCGTACGTGTTGACGAGCTCCACCCCCGGGGCCTGACCCCACGTCCGCAGCACCGGCGGGGGCAGCGCCTCGCCCCCCAGGGCCACGACGCGCAGCTGCGGGAGCTCGTCGGGGGCGTGCTCCACCAGAGACCAGAGCGCCGGGGTCGTAAGGACGTGGGTGGCGGCGGTCTGCAGCAGACAGCCCCCGAGCTGCTGGGTGATGGCGGCGCGCGAGTCCAGGCACAGGGTGGCGCCGCAGGCGAGCGTCGCGAAGATGTCGCCGAGGGACGGGTCGAAGGTGGAGGCGCTTGCCATGAGGACGCGGGACTCGGGCGCGACGCGGTGGAGGGCGGTCTTGTGCACGATGTAGTGCACGAGCCCGCGGTGCTCCATGAGCACGCCCTTGGGCTTGCCGGTGGAGCCCGAAGTGTAGATGACGTGGCACAGGTCCGTGGGTGTCGGGGTCGCCGCGTGCGCCAGCTCTCCGTCGAGGTCGGTGGCTTCGTGGGCAAACAGCTGCTCGGCGTCGAAGGAGCGCAGGCCCAGCTCCTGTGCCAAGGCCTGGAGCGCAGGCTGGGTCGCGCTCAGAATCGTGGCCACGGCCTCGAGGTCCCTCCACAGGTCCCTGACGCGCAACGGCGGGTCGTTCGGGTTGATGGGGGAGAACGCCGCCCCCGCCATCATCACTGCGAGTTCGCTGAGCACGAGCGCCGCGCCCTCCTCGACGCAGAGCGCGACCACGGACCCCAGCGCGACACCCGCATCGCATAGCGTCGCGGCAGCCGACCGCGCTTTGGCGTACATGCCTCGGTACGTCAGCTGGACCCCCTCGAAGACAGACCAGATCGCCAGGCGGTCCGGTGCGGCACGGACTTGGGCGCGTACCAGCTCGTGCACACACATGTCGGGTACAGAGCTGGTGCTGGGGATACGGCCCCAACTCGCCAACTGCCGGCATTCCTCCTCCGAGACCAGAGCAATGTCCGGCAGCGGAAGTCGCGCGTTCCCACACATGCTGCGGAGCACGTTGCGCACGTGGCAGCAAGTCAGGCCTGCCAGAGCCTCTGTGTCTGTGTTGCTGCCCTGGCCCACAGCGACCCGGACAACATCGAGGGCCTCCGCGGTGCTGCAGAACTGCACGACCAACGCCCTGCCGGCCTCGTCCTCTGGCACCTGCGATGAGGCCCCATCGGCAGACACCGTGACGAGGTACGGGCAGGGGTCGCAGTTTGATGCAATGCGGATGTCCTGCACCAGGTCCTGAAAGGCCACGTTGGGACGGACCGTGCCTTCATAGACGAGATTCTCACCGGTGTGCGAGACCTGCACTGAGACATGCGTGCATCCCAGTGCACGACTCACCAGCACCTGCACTGCACCCACGAGCACCGTCTGAAGGTCCACATGCAGGGAGCCTGCAAGTGACAGGACCTGGTGGAGAGCTACTGAGGTACCATCCATCGAAACAAAATGGACACATACGCATCAAATATCTCCCTGCAAGCAGCCAAAACATCAACGACACCACAGTATCTGGTTTAGGTTATGCACCCTGCACTGAAACATGCACTGCACCACTGGACCATGTCACTGTATGTCTTCAATCAGTCGCAATAACTCGGGGTTCAGGTCCATGCCCCTACCCGACCCAACCATCAGTGCAAAGAACACACTATGCAACACAGTCGGGTTCCTAAACTATAGTTTATATCCATAAACTAAGGTTCATGTTGTGTGCCGATTGTCTGGTTCATTACACTTGCAGCCACTTGCAGGTAATCTTGGGTGTGTAGAGTTGCCGAACAACGTGATAAAATTGGTGGGAAAAGACAAGAAGGAAATGTTCAAGGAAAGGATTGGGATAAGCAAAGTATTGAGTGAATGGCATTCTGTGGGGGCATTGTCGCACGGTGCAAGCACGGTGTGCGCACGCTTCAAGGGTTTTTGGACGTTTAACCACATTTTACTCAGTGGCCCACAGAAACATATTACGAAGCCACATATACACAATCAAAAATGCTTGGAAATCACAATTCTGAATAGCCTGGAGGTCTCTGAAAGGATGTTGTTCACTTTTGGAGGAGGTTTCTGGATTGATGCTGTTAATTCCTGGTGCATGCCGTTGCTTCCATGGACAATGCGCGGGGCTCACTGCTGCGGGAGCTTTGTTTACAACAATCTCATGCACATGCAATCACAACTGCTGTGACTTTGTCAGTGCCTTACCCTGCCACCCTGTTTTGTTGTCTGTGCATCCGCCAGTCCTTCGGCCCCTGTCCGGAAGCGGAATCATTGCAATGCCACGGTCAGTAATGGCTTCACTTGCTGGTCTGTATGGGGTGTTTCACGAAATAGTCCCCAAATTCCCAGTAGAGGTATGCAACAACCAGGCGTCTTTAGGAGACACTAGTGTCAACACCTAACCCTGCCATTCTGTTGTTCAACTGAGCCGGGGCGGGAGTACCGCTGTGCAGCAGTAGGTTGAGGCTGGGGGCGGGCGAGGGGAGTGGAGTGTTGGTGTCAGTCACGAGCGATCACCCATATTTGGGAAGTATTTGGGAAGAGCAATCATCTGTTGGTCCTGGCGAGCCAACCACACACAGAAAACAAATCTGAGATGGCAACGATATCGTAAATGAGTATTTGCTCACACCGCTCACAAACACTTGTTTATTTTCTGGAATTTCTGGACCTGAACCACTTGACCTTGAATTTCTGACAATGCTCCGCACTCAAAAACACCCAGCCCGAACTCTCACTAGGTCATGTGGCCTGTGTTGCAGGAGCAAGAGCACTCAAAAACACATGCATGGGAACAACACGTGCACGTGTGACATGCAAGATATGTTGTTCTTTTTGCGTTCTCAGTGGTGTCTTGCCTAGGGGCTGGGCACCGTGACCCCTAATCCCTGATAATGAGCCCAATGCATCTTATTCTGAGGCAGAAATAGGGTCCCGTACCTCCACTTGTACAGAAGATTTGCAATGCCTGTGCACTGCATCATAAAGCGTCCCTGGAGTCCCTGATATTTCCATCACTACAGGGAAAACCAATGCAGTGAATCTATTGAGGGGCACCACAGGCATCCACACATTTTCATCCTTTCCTTGGGGTTTTGGCATGTGCACGCCCTGCCCTGCACCGCCCTGCACTGCCCTGCACCCCTCTGCACTGCGCACTGGACATGGACAGCTACTGTATTTGCAGGCCCCCTGGGGGCACGATGATGGCCTTTGGCCGCGCTTATAGCGCCACATAGTGCTTAGTACAACACCTCCCGGGCGAGTAGTCCCCCCGAAAGCACAGTCAGAAGAAAAGCATCAACTGGGAAGCACAGGGGGGGGGGGGGCGGTCAGCCTCAGTCTCTGCCACTGCCACTGCCACTGTACCCCCCCCCCCTCCCAAAACCTCAGTTTTTATGGAAAACTTCGGTTTTGGCATGTGCACGCCCTGCCCTGCACCGCCCTGCACTGCCCTGCACCCCTCTGCACTGCGCACTGGACATGGACAGCTACTGTATTTGCAGGCCCCCTGGGATAAAAATTTTGACTGTCATCCCCCCAACCAGACAGGAAGGGGGACCGTGCACGGTCGCACCGCCTTGTCGCGGTCTGCAATAGCCCCCCACGCTGCCCATTGCGGCGAGCTCACCCACAGGCGCTCTTTTGCCGCCGCCTCGATCACTGCTGCCCTGCCCCCCCTCCCGTCCCATGCTCGGCTGATGGAGTCCGCTGGATTTAGTGCGGACTGTACCCAGCAGAGGGTCAGCTGCAGCCCCGTCCAGCGGAGGCGGTGGGCTATCCTCCGCAGTATGCGCTGCTGCTGGACCTTGCCTGCCCCCGCCCTCCCCCAAAGGAGCTGGGCCAGCGCCCCCATGTTGTCCCCCACGAGCACCAGGCGCCGCGCTCGTCGCGCCTGCGCATCGTCCAGCGCCACCAGCGTCCCCCACAGCTCAGCCGCCTGCTGCGTGGTCACCCACGCGGGGCACAGCGACAGATCCGCCCCCCCCGGTCCCCAGGAGCCGACGCAGTAGGAGGGGTCATTCCCCGTGGTAAGGGCACACCTGGCCGCGTCCACAAACACGCGCACTGCTGGCCCCCCTGCGGTAGTGTCCGGCTCCCAGCCCCGGTAGCACTGGGCTATGGCTTCGCAGAGACCGCGCACCACTGCCGCCGGTGTGCGCCAGGCCCAGCGTGGGCCCCAGCGCAGCCATGACCGGGCACCCGCCAGAAAGCACCCCCCCAGGTTCCCTGGGCGACCCAACCACCCTATCTTCCCTAGTAGCCGCCTCAGGGCGACATAGGTGTATGGCCTGAGTGCCAGCTTCACCCATGCCGCCACCACCGCCGCCACCGCCGATGCCGCCGGCGCCACCCTGCACCCTGCAAGGTCCACATCCTTGCCCATCCACCGCAAGGAGCGCTGCGGCGTGAAGACGGACTTCTCACTGATGAGGAAGCCCACCTGTCGTAGGAGGCGTGCCGCACTGTCGGTGACAGTGGTCACCTCCCCCGGATCATAACCGACGAAAAGGATGTCGTCCAGGTACTGTACCACCACCACCCCCCCCTTCCCCAGGTCCCGCAGCAGGTCGGAAATAAGGGCCTGGACCAGCCCAGGCGCCTGGTGCCAGCCAAAAGGCACCCGCAGAAAAGCATACGTGTGCCCCTGGGCCGCCACCCGGATGGTGTTTGCCAGGGGGGGGGGGGAGCTCCACACTCCAATAGCAGTTAGCTATGTCCAGCTTGGTGCCCCACAGCCCCCCCCCCCCTGCCCCACCCACCCTTCCCCCCAGGTCCCTGAGGAGGATGGCCAGGCCTTCCAGCAACGGCAGCTTGAAGGGGCGGGCCTTGTACTTGCATCCCCGGTTGAACATCTTCATGTTCACAATCAGGGCGCATTTGCGCTCTGATTTCCACTTGACGAAAACCTCCGCATTCGCATCCCCCCCCACCACGCTGACCAGGCCCTGGGACGCGAGGGTGGAGAGGAGGGCTGCCACCCGTGGGCAGCGGGAGGGGGGGAGGGGATGGACACGCCCCCCCGCCCTGCCAAACTCGGGGTCAGCCCAGTCCTTCCAGACGTGCGGCGGGACTTGTACGCGCCCCGCGTCCCCCAGCCCACGCGCCGCGAGCTCCACAGTGACGCGCGACTGGTCGTTCAGGCGGGTCGAGGAGCCCCCATCGAGCGGGATCTCGCCCCCCGCCAGGAGGTGCAGTGCCTCCTCCGCCAGCGCCAGGTCCGCGGCCGCTGCCCTCTCCTTCCACGCCGGGCGATCCACAGCCCACTTGATGGACTCCGCCCACCACGCCTGCAAGAGGGGCAGGACATTGTCAGCAGGGGCCTTCAGGCTGCGCCCCATGTGGCGCGCCGCCGCCTCCAGGTGGTCGTTCCAGTCGAGGCCGCACCTGGCGCACCGGGCAACTGCCAGCTGCATCCCCAGCCGCTCCGCTGCGCCGTCTCGCCGGCGCCCCGCCGGGTGCCTGGGTGCCTCTGGTGCTCGCCCTTGCTGGCGTGATCCGGGGCACAGCCGCGGAACGGGGGGCTGCGGTTCGGCGGTCGGCCGCTCCATTTGCGGCCTGCTTGGCCCGGGGCTTTGGGGCGGGCTCAGCCCGCGGTGCCCGCGCTGCGGGTGCCGACCGGCCGCGGGCCACGGTTCGGTGCACGTAGGCCTTGCGCTGGCCTTCGCGGGGGTGTCTGGCGGCCCTGCGTGCCACCGTGCCGGGCGACTCGTCACTGGAGGAGCCCAGTACGATGGTCTCCTGCATGTCGGAATCGCCACGCAGGCCGGTCCCTTGGCCGCCATGGTTCCCAGCGCGGACATCGGGTGGGGCAGGGGCAGCGCCCGTCCCGTCGGGGCCGCGGGGCCCAAGCGTGCCGAGCGCCCAGAGCTGGTACGCGTGGACCGGCCGGATCTCGACCCCAAATCCCGGCGTTGGCCAGGGCACATTGTCGGGCAGGAAGAACTCCCATCTAGGGGGCGCGCTGGCATACCTGTGCGCCTCCGCTTCGTTGTCCCATCGGCCAGCCACCGCGATGCTGGCGACGGCGGCCCCGAACGCCCGCATGGCCGCAGCTCCTCCGCGTCTCCACGCGTGCCACCCCATGGATTCCCACCCCGTGGCAGCCAGCAAGCCATGGATCGCCGCTTGGAGGTCGAACGCGGCAGCCATAAGCGGCACTGACGCGGGCCTGCTGGACACCCACGGGTGGGCTGCCATCGCCGCGCGCCATGCTTCGGGCCACGCTCCCAGCCGTACCGTGACCCAGTCGTCGTCCTTCTTGTCGTCGAAGAACCCCAGCACGCACCGCTTTCGCAAGTCCACGGGCCGTACGCTGGCTGCTTCACCCACCCTGAGGAGAGTGGCGAAGGAGATGACGGCAAGGCCCAGGCAGAACCAGTCGAGGGTGGTCCTGATGCTCCGGAGGGTGACCAGCTCGGCCCATACTTGGGTGGGTCGTGGCGCGGCAGTGGTGGTGGCGGCACCTCGTGCCATGAGCCAGTGCACGGGCCGCACCGTGGGTCGTATGCATCCCAGCTTCTCCGCCAGGCGGAGGGCTGATATGACGCCTCGTAGCGTCCCAGGCTGCTGGCCCATGGCGGCGCGTCGGACGAGGTACTGGGACAGTGCCCCCGCCGCGTCCAGCTCGGGCCAGTGCGCCGCGAATCGGCCCACATCCCTGAGGATTGCTGTCCACCGCTCCACGGTTCCAGGGGACCACCGCCGGATGGCCAGCGCGAGGGGCTCCTCCATGTAGTTGCCCCACCATAGGCTGTCCACTGCCGACCCCGCGTATCGGAGGTCGAGTGCCCCGCCCCCTTCGTCATTGGCGCCACCCTCGCCGGCGGGCCCATCCCTGGCGTTGGCGCCAGGTTCTTCAGCAGCTGGCCGGCGCTGGGGCCGGCCCGGCCGGAAAGGGCGGGGGGGCCTGGGCAGGCGGCGCCGGGCACGGCCCGCCCACGGCCCAGTGGTTGCGGTCACACCGAAAACATGGGTAAGGGGGGGGTCCAGTCGCGTCATAGGTGCGGCCCGTGCTGTGCGCTGTGTACAGGCTCTGGCTACCCACGGTACTGAACCCCCCCCGGTACGAGCCCGCGACGGAACCGGCGACTGAGGGGGCCCGCCCCTGGGTACCACTGGCACAGTCCCTGGCCCAGTGTCCGTGCAAGCCACAGCGGAAGCATGCCCCAGGGGGGGCAGGGGCCGGGGCCTGCGCCTGAGCCGGCGCCTGAGTCTGGGTCTGCGCCTGGGTCTGCGCCTGGGTCTGGCTCGGCGTAGGCTGCTGGGCCTGGGCGTACCACCCCTGTGGCGCTGGCCGCGCCGCCGCCCCAGCAGGGTGGGTGGGCGTAGGGTGGGCGTAGGCTGGCAGTCCCTGTAGACCACCTTCCACACCGTTTCCACAACCGCATTGCCCCTCCCAACGGGGTCTTCCGCTTTGAGCCAGGTGCTCAGGGCCTGGACGAGCTCCTGCTGCCAGAGCCAGGGAAGTTGCCCCGCGGTTATCTTGGCTAGTTCTCCCTCGGATAGGGGTGGTACCTTTGGTAGCTGGAGCTCCCGGATGCGAGCCTCCAGCCGTCGTATCTCCGCCTGCTCCGGGGACTCCTGCGGCTCCCGCGGCTGGTCTTGCGGCGTCTCCTCTGCCTGCTCCCGGGCAGGCGGGCTGGGCTGCGGCACCGCCTTCCAAGCGGCCGCCTCGACGTCGAGCCGCAGGTCCGTGGATCGCTCAAAGAGGGCCATGTATATGAGGGCCGTCGGGGCGTCCAGCCCGCCGCCGGCCCACTCCACCGCTCGATCAACGCCCGCCACGGATAGGCCATCCTCCATCAGCCGCTCCTGGTACCGGGCAGCCATGATGCCGGCATCCGCGCTGTCCAGGAACCCGTACGCGGTAGCCGCAGCGTGATCTCGCCACCGCTCCCAGCGTGCGTACTCGGGGGTCTTGACGGGGTCCAGGTCCATGTCGTCCCGGTTGAAAGCCAGCCTGGCCCGCTTTGCCCCCCGGCTCTCCCCACCAGCCGCGTCCGATGATCCATTCGATGTATCCCCCGGCATGGTAGTAGTCCCCCCGAAAGCACAGTCAGAAGAAAAGCATCAACTGGGAAGCACAAAAGCATCAACTGGGAAGCACAGGGGGGGGGGGGGTCAGCCTCAGTCTCTGCCACTGCCACTGCCACTGTACCCCCCCCCCCTCCCAAAACCTCAGTTTTTATGGAAAACTTCGGGCGCCTAAAGCGCAGTGCGCGCGCAGTGCAACTATTTCTACTTTTTTGTACACAATTTTTACCCATTTCCACCACATCTACTCTTTTTCTTGGTTGATTGATATGGTGATACACTTTGAGGGTGCCTGCTACAGGACATCATACTTCGCTCCTCATTTCTCAGGCCCACTTTCTCCATGGATCTCAGTATTGGGGACAGGGTGTTCTACACCCGCTCCAATGGCCTGTGACCTCCTGCCACGGTGGTTGGGACGGCTGAAGACGGACTCCTCCACTCGGAATAGTACCAAGATGGGTTGAGAGTGGTGAATCAGCAATGCAAGATGGAGTCCATCTCCTTTGCCATCCCAAGTTCAGACTCGCCACCTGACTGCTCTCCATCTCCGCCGCCCAACACACAGTCAAGTTCCCCCCCAAAGGCCCCTGGTCCTTCACCACGTTTCTGCCATCAGCAGACTTGATTTTGTTTCTTCTACGGCGTCTCATTTGGGGAGCTGGGTGGGCTTCTGACCCGTCTCTGTTCCATGCTGCAAACAGCTTTGTAGTAAATCATCTCTACTGCCCACCTGCCCACCAGTGGGTATTTACAGGCATCTACAGGGATTTGCATGGGTTGCCCAGGGGGATGGTTGGCCCCACACCAATCGGTTTGGGTATCCTACTTCTTCCCTGCTCCTCCTCATACCCCTCACATCTGCACTCAACTCTGACCCTCAGCCATAACACCCCCTCCCCTGTTGTGCAAACACAGCACAAATCTCAGAACGAATGGCGACACAGGGTCAGTGTCGGGTACAGCAGCATCAGGTTCTAGTCAGATCCAAAACAATCCACATGGCTTGCTCTCCAAAGCACAATGCCGTGACAGGCAATTCCCGTGACAGGCAATTCTGACATGCATGCTCCAGCCACTCTGTCATCGTACAGCATCTCTCCCGGCTGCTTATTGGGGGCGGGGGGCTGCAGGGGCCCGCCGGTGACCCTCTGCTCCCGCTACCATTCCCCTTCACCCCCTCCCCTTCTCCCCCTCCTTGTCTTTTGGGGTGGGGGCTCCGTGACGCCCCTCAGGGGGGGGGGGGGCTTGCAAACTGGGAATGAGCGCTGTCCCATTGCAGGCCAGGCAGTCTGGATGCAAGGCAGTCCTCACCAGTTGTGGAACATCCCTGACCTTCTACTTTGCTGAAAGGACAAAGGGCACGTCAAATAGATCCCATATCTCAAATCATTTGCCATGCAGAGCAACACACAGTGTGCATTCTGTCACTGGGCATAATGGCCACATTTTTTGGGGGGGAGGGGGGGACAGACTCACAGTAGCTGGGGAGAGCCGATTAACTTATGGTACTTAAGATAACCCTCGGAATCAAGGTTCAGAGCTGTCCGGTTCTACGATTGTCCCACAGAGCACTGTGGCAGCAGACTTGACACGCAGCAGGGATAAGCGGAAGCTGAAACCAGGAAATGTAGTGGGAAACTGCCACACCATTATGCCCAGTGTGGTGTCACTGGACATGATGGCCACAGATTAAAGTAAGAAGATCCTCCTGTCCAGATCTGCTGCCAGCCTCATTTCGGACTTTGCGTTGTGGTTCTGGCAGATATCATGGAGTATCAACAAAAGCAGAAGCGCCACTTGCAAGGTTCCAACACCAGATCAAACTGCCATGGAATCAGGCTTTGCACATGCCGTTGAACGCAAATGAAGACTGTGAAAGGTAAAATGTGAACAATTAGTGATTGTGCAGGTGTGCAATCCCGTGGACCAGATCTGCTGCCAGCCTCAGTTTGGACTTTGCATTGTGGATCTGGCAGATATCGTGGAGTATCATGCAACAAAAGTGGAAAGGCCCTTTGCAAATCAAGTTGGGCAAACACCAGCACCTTGGGACCAGGCGTTGCACATGCCGTTAAGGAGAAGGACAAAAGTGTGTTAGCGGCTGCACGTGTTAGACTGACAAAGGTGCACAACCTCCTGACAAGCTTCAAGCCCCGGAAGGGGATGCTGCGCACAGTACCCCAGGAAACCCAAATGGAAGTGCTGTGTTACCCCCCCCCCCCCGCCCAGGCGAGAACAACAGCAAAAGCACTGAAACAACCTCCTGTTGGCCTAAGAAGGGCGTTGTTACTGTGCACAGCAAGGAGACACAAGCATCAAAGCAATGCATCTTCGAGGCCCAGAAAGCCATGTCTATGGAGGTGCATCAAAGTCCCACACTGAAGGGGAGGGGCAAAAGGTGGCAGGGCAGTCGTCAGCATTCCTGAAGTACCATCCCCAGCCCTGAATCACAGGGAAGGCTTGCTCTTCACAACACCTTGCGTTGTTGCGACAAAGGCGTTGTTCTCGGAAGACAGCCTCAAAAAAGTCAGGTGCGGACCAACCACTTAGCTCCAGCCGCGCCTGCCTTCACACAACGTTCATTGCTACCTCGCTCCCCCTTGAAATCCCCCCCCCAATGCTGTGGCGATTCCCCTCAAAGGGGGGGGGGGGGGGTTGCACCAAACAAAGGTAGCACTAAAACTGCAGCAGTTCCAATATAACCTAAAGAAAATTTTTCTTCGGCGCCTGTAGCCCCTAGTATTTCCTATGCTTTTTGGGCCAAGTGACCGCCCCCCCCCCAAGGGGGAGGGGACTGTCACTGGCGATTGCGAACGGGGAGGGGGGGGGGGCATCAGTGCACCGCTAGACATTGCATCTTCTGTGTGCCCCATGCCCCTATCCTCCCTGAATTGGGTGAGAGAGGCTCAGCCGTTGGCTGTGTTCTCGAAAGAGCTGGCAGAGAAGGGGCTGCTCGGGCACCCCGACTGGAATGGTTCATGCATAGGGCCCAAGCACCGCGATGCACTGCTTCGGGCCTGACCGTGCCAAGGGGGGCGTGTCTGCACGGCACAGCGTGCACACAGCGCCCGATAGTCAGTTAGCTTTCCCGTGACCACCCTGAACACCACCCACCACCGGGGGAGCAACGTCCACGGGGCAAAAACAGCAGATTTAGACCCGATCATTAGTGGGAAATATGGTTTGTTTTAACTCACTATCTGAGTTGTTGGACTGAGTAGGAATATGGACAGTCCTGTGCATGGGAACGCAGTAGTTGCTGCGGTCACCGTGGCCATCAGGGAAAATGGGTCCAAAATAGCCTACTTTTCGCACAGCGCCCGCACAGCACGGGCACAGAGCACTGTGCCCCCCACCCAAGCTCTCAGACCTCGGGCTAACATGCCAAAATATATAATACAAAAGAATGCACTCGCCAAGGGCAACAACGCGGGCCTTGACGCGCTGCAAAGAGACTCACCGTCTGAATCAGTACGCCCACTGGCACTGCCCAGCAATATGGCAACTGCCTCAGCGGGCGGCCATCCATCAAAGAAGGTGCAACAAAGGCGTACCCCTGGACCCACCCCCCACCCCTCCCCACAAACCCCGTGAACCACACAGTCCTGGACATTGTAGGACCCAACAATTCACGAAACGCCAGAAAAATATTGAAGAAGCAGCGCACCGAGGGGATTCAGCAGCGCCGCCATGTTCATTGCTCTCGACATAACCGGTTTTTGGTCGTTAGGGCCCGTTTTCTTGCAATCTTCGCACCGTTGGTGGCTGTCTGAAGGCCCTCTCCATTGAGATTCAGTAGTCATTGTATCCCCCCCCCTTGCAATCTCCCCCATTTTGTCAGGCCGGTTCCCCCCCAGAGGGGGGGGGGGGGGGACAGTCATGAAGTGACGGTTCCCCCCCTGGGGGGGGGGGATTGCAAGGGGGGGGATTGCAAAGGGGGGGGGGGGCAGCAATGATTCGTGGGGCTGTTATGACACCCAGTGGCATTGGCCCCCGTCCTGTACACTGTGATGTGATTACCCTTTCAGATTATTTACATGCGTATTTCTCATAGCCAAAGCGCTCTGCATTCAGAATTGCATCAGCAGTCTGAAGAATCGATCCTAGGATCAATAGTCAAATAATGGTAGTTGGAGGCGGTTAAAATGATAGGGTTCAATTCGAAGGCAGCTGAGAGCCGCACAAACGCTCCCAATTCATGCGCCCGCGGAGCTTGAACAAAGGCGACGCGAGCTGTAGAGTTGCGAAATCCTGATCCGGAGCGGCGAAGGTGAAGCATGAAACCTGCAAAGCACGGCCATTGTGCTGATAGCACAAAGTAGTGGGAGTAGACCAGCAGCATGCGCACCGCACAAATGTGCAACTGCACCCCTGACTGTCGTGGTGGAGGCAAAGGTGCGGACAAAAGGGAAAGGGGCTTCGGGACGCAACTACCGAGCCACATGTCGCGGTCATTGTTGGACAGTCAGGATCAGAGATCAGGTCCGTCCTGCGCCGGCAATGCCATCGCCAGAGGAGGGACCATGCACTAAGTATCAGCAGAGGAGCCCACCCCTCTGCCCCCCCTACCCCCCCCGGGGGACCTCTTTCAGACCCGCCCCAGCGCCCTGGCGCAATGCATGGGCATACCTCCCCTTTTGCTATCCCTAGCAGTGTAGGGGCTGTAGCAGTCACTACACGGCTGGCATACCGAGCCAGCCCCCCCCCCCCCCCGCGCGCTGCGGGATACAGATGTGTGTGCACAAAGCGGTACCGTCAGGCACGAAACAGCGCAAAGCAAAATTCAAAGAGAACCTCTTCAGTGACATAGGCGCCTTTCGCTGCAGGAGAAAGGCAAAGACAAGAATCCCCCCCCCCGGAGGGAAGCGGAACCCCCTGGCCCTGCGTTGCGTTTCCCACATCAGTCATTCAGCGGTGAGCACCCTCCAAACGTCACGGTCGTGGGGAGGAAGAGGCGTCCCGGCATGAGGCCTACGGCCGCCACAATGGCCATCATGGCACGCAACTGCCCCGATGGCCATGTCCAACTACCACAGGGGCCATCACGGCATACGGAGGAGTCGACTGCCATGATGGCCAGCGTGGCCAACAGGCCAGAGGGGGGGGGGGGACCAAGCCTGGTTCGCAGAGCCCCTGCAACGGGGTGCAAGTGGGCGACCCGCGTCTGCAGCAGAAAAGGGGGACCGCAACTACTGATAACATCCATGGCGGGCGAACAGGACATACAGATCTCCTCAACCCCAAAGAGCACTGCAAAACGACCGGTGCATGAAGTGACACCAGGGCTCAGATCTGCAAAAATGGGAAACACCCCCTCCCATGTACATGCTCGGTTGCTTGCCACAAAGACTTCCCAATTGTTTTGGGTTTCAAACAGTGCGTGGTCTGGTTTGCAAGTGCCGAGAAACAGATGGACACCAACTGCCTCACGCAATGCACATCCACGTGCCAAATCACTGTGTCAACCAATACAGTGCCAGGGAAAGGTGATGTATGGGGCGTTGAGTCCACTAAAAGGTCTGGGATAGCTTTGCTGGATCAGACAGGAGCAGTCAATTGAGGCGGATCGGTCAGCTCGGGGTGTGGCGGTTATGGCGGTTACCAATAGTGGGAGCCGGGAAGGGCACGTCCCATACACACGGGTAAGGCCCCCGGGCACACGGGCACACGGGGTAAGGCAGTAATACAAACGGTGTCCAGTGCAATGTCTTGTGCGTGACCTGCTTTTGTGGATCAGAACCATTTGTGTCTCTTCAGAGCGGGGGAGGAGGGGAGCAGGCCTTTCTCTCCTGCAACAACAAGGACAACACCAGATCATGGCCCATCACTTTGCAAACCAACACTGGTACGGCCCCGTACAAGTGGCCCAAAGGGCCCTGACAAAAATGACGGTACAGAGCAGCCGGCGTACAAAACCCGACATATCGAAACCCTTGAGACGACCTGCAAAAGCTGTCAACTGGTCGTCGGCTGGCGATCAACAGTTGGCGATTGGCGGTCGTGGGCGCGGCAACGGACGCCCGTGTGGTACCCCTGGGCATTCGTGTACCCGGTTGTGGAGGACGGTTGGCGGGTGGTTGGGTTTGAACCGCATGTGAACACTCCCAAACTCGAGGTGGCTACCCACTGAGCCCCCCGGCCACAGTCGTCGCGTTGGGCGGCAAACGCGACCCTTCTGAAAACCTCCTCCGCGTATCACTCAATGGCGGAGGCTGGGAATCGAATCCATGGCGAGACGCCCACGATTCTATGCCCCTGGCCACTGAGCTACGGGAGTACCCCTGGCGCAGTTGGCAACTAATCGCCCACGGCGGCCCCAACTTTCACAACCCTTCAACTGCAAAGAGACAACACGCCGGCCCCTTGAGGCAACCCCTGGGCGCCCAAGTGGCAGCAGGTCCGACCGAGCTACGCATGCCAGGACCGGGGACTTGAGGAGCGTGACCGGAGGCTCGGCATGGCCCCATGGGCCACGAGCTTCCCCGCCGTCGAGTGCAGCGCGTTGCCCCCCCCCAAACACAGCGGGTCCGCATGGGAGCCCGGGGCCCCTGACACGGAGCCCCGGGCGTGGGACTTGGGGCTGGCGGGCGGTAGCGCGTCCGGCTGCGCGTGGGAGTGGAAGGCCCCGGGGGTGTGGGGCGGGTGCCCAGTGCTGGACACCAGCAGCAGGTCCATGGCCGAGCGGCTGTCCCAGTGCATGGCCTGCGACATGCCAGAGGTCAGCTGCGACTTGGCGAGCTTGCCTTTGGTGGGGTGGTGCGAGGCTTTGCTGGGCCCAACCCCATGGCCCGTCACTGCGCCGAGTTCTCCTGTGAAGGGGCCCAGAGGGATGCAGAGCGGCCCAGACCGCTGGTGTGCGTGAGGGTTGCAAAGGGCTGGATCAAGGAGAAGGCGACAGGCTGCCAGTGGTTGCATGGGAGGCTGCAGGCGGAAGGGGGTTGTAGAGGGCTGTTGAGGTTATGTAGGGGGGCATTGGCTGTCCATCATCATTCAGTAAGGGGGGGGAAGGGGGGGCTGAGGGGGTAAAACCTAATGGGGGTGAGGTAAGCAAAGGCGTGGCTGGACCATTGAACACAGCCTTCCACCAACAGCGACTGGAGTGCACCTACTCAAGGGCACAACGAGGGGTGGAAGCGAGATGACGAGAACCAGATACAAATTGGTCTCAAGCGAGAGGAACTGCCCCCCCTGGGCACATGTAGCCGCTTTGATTTCTACCCCTCTTTTGACCCCCCTCCTCCTTGGGTCCCCTCATGGTCCCCGCTGAAGGCGGGCCAAAAATTTTGAAGCTTAAATCCTCTTGGCGCCAAAGGCGCCAAAGCAAAAATTTGGCGGTCAGGCTCAAACATTGGAAGGGGAGGAGGACGGGGAGAGGGGGTCTGGGGGGGGGGGGGATGGAAGGGGGGGGAAGGGGGGGGTACCACAGCCGTTCTAATCCATCACTGAGCCCTACCCAGGCACACATCCCAGGAAGTTCACTGTTTGAAATGTGTGGATGTGCCCCGCTCCTGACGGCTGGATCCCAATACTCAGTCGGGCTTGGGATTCAGGGCCCAAGCACCAGCTGCGTTCCCCAGGACACAGCTGCGCCCCTCTACAGCCCTTCACATCCAGCCTTAGAGCATTGGCTGTCCATCATCATTCAGTAAGGGGGAAGGGGGGGCTGAATGGGTAAAACCTAATTGGGGTGAGGTAAGCAAGGGCGTGGCTGGACCATCGAACACAGCCACCCACCAACAGCGACTGGAGTGCACCTACTCAAGGGCACAACGAGGGGTGGGAGCGAGATGACGAGAACGAGATAAAAATTGGTGCGTATGTGACCAATGCCCTGTCGAAAACACAAAGTCAGAGCGAGAAATCGGCCTGCAGTCTGCATGCATACAGCACGGCACACAGCACAGGGGGATGGAGGGGGGGTGGGGTTGAAGGGACGTGTGGGGAAAGCGGCCCCCCCTTTTGCGAGAGCAACACCGAGAGCAACAGTGGGTGTTATTTCTGCAACTTTTGGAACGGTGTCCTACGGTGCCGTTAGTAACTTCAGCCCCTGTGTGAGAGACACCGTAGGCATTGTTTCCATCAAATTTTGGGACTCTAGCGATGCACTCGCAAGGGGGGTAAAAGCGGGGTGGTGGTGCAGACCTCTGCCATCATGACGGATCCCTACAAGATGCTGCACATCCGCCAGAGATTTCTTGCGCCCGGCATCACCATGCCCGTTCAGCGTTCCAAGGCGCCCATGGCCATTGCACTCCAGGTCAGTACTGAGCTCCTGGGGCTCCATGTGCAGTGAGGGGGACGGTGATGACCCATGATTGACGGTGGAAGGACGCGGTAAAGCGGTGAAGAGAGCGGAGTCGCCTGAAGAGGGACAAGGAGGAAAGGGGGCCTCGGCGTGTACGGGTGCCTGAGGTTGCTACGTTGCTGTGTACGTTTGGGGCTTGCCTCAAATGCTGGGGGAGGGTGTCCGTGTGACGGAGGGAGGGGATCGTTTGGCGGGAGGGATGAGGGAGATATTGAGCCGAGCTCTGGTTTCGTGTCCCCTGCACCCCATACCCCTCATCATAACCCCTTCTCCCTGGACACAACCCCACGACCTCTCTTCATGAACCCATACCCCCTGCACATGGCCCCATCCCCCTCTTCATAACCCCATACATGACCCCAGCTCCACTGTATGACCCATGCCCCCCCCCCCCCGTATGGAGTCTTGTGGTGTGCTAGTTAAGAGTCAAGCACACATCAGCACAACAAAAGCCTCATCAGTGGTACCATCGGCACCTTTCGGTCGGAAAAAAAAATAGACACCCCCCCCCATCCCAATGCCAGCAGATCACCCGTGCTCGGTTGGCGTCGGAGATGCTGCTGTGCGATGACAGAACAAGTGTTCAAAAGCATTCTGCCCAAGTCATGAATCGGAGATGTGGGGTTTGGAGGCAGGTTTTGTCACCTGAAAACCCCATCAGGTCCGTCCGGTAGTCAGCCCCATAGTTACGCACAAAGAGAGACCACAGTGGCGACTTCACGGGGCATCCACCGACGGCTAATGATGGCCGTTCTGGGCCAACCGACGGCAGGTGGACTGGACGTGTTTCAGCACGGTTTGGCCTTGGGGGGGGGGGGGGGGCAGATCAGCCGACAGAAAGCAGCGACCCGACGCAACATGCGAAGGGAAGAACGGGTGACCGTCCAGGGCCCCGTAAAGGAGCAACAGCCAGACGGAATGTCACACAGGGGCCAGATCAGCCCCCTGGTGGATAAGCACATCCCTGCTCCAGGGGGTGTTTTAGTGGAGGGCGCTTTTCTGTTTTCTTTTTTTTCGCCCAAAAATAAAAAAATTTCTTTTGGGGAAAAATGAAACATTGAATAGAGAGCTCAAAATGAGAGGCCCCTTTCAGGTACACAAACTGTTATTCGCCCTCATACCCCCCACCCGCCCGCCCCCCGTCCCGGAGGCCAACACCATAAGCACAACCCTGCTCTGGAGTGCACCTTGGGAAACACGCCCCAAGCCATACCTGCGGGGCCCTGGGCGGAGAACTGCGCCGAACCGTGCCGGGGGATGTGGCGCGGAGAGAGCGAGAGGGAGCTGTCCGTGGACATCGTGGACAGGGTGCGCGACGTGGACAGGAGCATCGCGGAGTCTGGCGTGGGGCAGGGGGGCGGGGGCGCGTGCGGGAGCGCCGTGTCCACGGACAACTTGCGCCCGGGCGTGCGGAGGGACGCGACGTCCAGCGACGCCCGGGGCCCGGCATCGGGCGGCGGGGGCGTTGCGGGCGCGAAGTCCTGAGGCGGGGGCATCGGAAGGTTGCAGTGCGGACGCGGGGGAAGTCGGCACCGCAGCCAACGGAGTGGGCCTCAAGGGGGCGGGCGGGTTTTGGGTGTGCGTGCCTGCGTGCGTGGGTCCGTGCATGCGTCCGTGCGTGCGTGCGTCCATGCGTGCGTGCGTGGGTCCGTGCGTGCGTCCGTGCGTGCGTCCGTGCGTGCGTGCGTCCATGCGTGCGTGTGTGTGTGTGTGTGTGTGTGTGTGTGTGTGTGTGTGTGTGTGTTCTGCCTGCCCCACCCCTCCCCCTGGACAAAGCAATCAGGACAGATGCACTATTCCACCTCCAGCCCAGGGAGTCGGAACTTTGGGGGCTTCCGGGGGTCGCTTGCGTTTACTCCCCGCGCATCAAGAATGGCTCGGCATTTTAGTGCATTCTTCCACGTAAGGAACATTTTGGCCGTCTCGGGTCGCTTTGTTCTGCGCAATCCCTTAGTCTCAGTTCTGAGGGATTCCAGCATTGCATCCACAGGCCCCGGTCTCCCCCCCTGTGACTTTTCAACCCCCGCACTGTCCTCCCTCAACTGCCTCCGGTACACCCCCAGAAGGTCACGAGGGACCAGGCTGTTCCAGATCTTATCCGACACTGTCACACACCCCGCTTCCCCCACCCCCCGAGCAGCCATTTCCTCGGTAACCACCCCCTCCTCGTCACTAGTACTGTAGTACCCATCGTCCTCCTCGTCTAAGTCCCCCTCCCCAACTTTTGTCAACACACTGCACAGCGTATCCAGACCCTCCTCTCCACACTCAAGTCTGAGCACTGCCTCACCCATCCCCGTAATGAGGTTACGCACCATCTCTTGCCTGTGCACCTTGACGCCCCGCATTTCGCTTATCGCCCTCGCCGCATCTCGCAACTGTCCTCGCAGCACTCGCACTCGGGGACACTGTCCTTCCTCGTTTGCGTGCATTCTCACCCCCCTCAGGCGATCCCCCAGCAAGTCGGGAAGCTTCCCCGGCCGCGAAGGCGATTTCCCGGCGTATCCATGACGGCTAGAAAGAGAGTGTGGAGCCCTGCTTTGTGCAGTAGCCTGGCTCTGCCCCCCCCCCCCCACATGGGCCATGGGATTTTTCCCGAGCGGGCAAACTTCCACCTGGGGGGGGCCTCGGTATACATCTGCGCGACTTTCGCTGACTTCCACCCCCCCCACAGCATGATTGTTGTGAGCGGCGCCCCCATTTTCCGAAGTTGTGCTGCCCCCATCCTACGGAAACTGTGCCACCGGACAGTTTTCTTCCCCTCCCCCCTCTCCAGCAGGCTGACCAACGTCTTCCCCAGCGCTTCCCTGGACTCGTGCCACGCCCCCCTGTCGGGGTGGAACCCCTTGAGTGCCCTGAGTTTCGCCAGGAACTGTAACCATTCTCGCACCCAAGGCCCCACTTCCTGTCGCTGGACCCCCCTCCTAGACTTTGTTCCAAAAAACCGCACTCCTTCATCTTCCTGCCCCACCCCACCCCCCGCCTCGGAACCCCGCAGGCAGTGTCCCACCGACACGCACGCCAGCGCCGCCGCCTCCCATTCCGCAAAGCTGGAGGCAGCCGCACACAGCCTGCACAGGTCCTCCAGTTGCGCCCACTCCTTCGCCTCCGCCCGCTGCTCTTTGCACCGCCGCTGTTCGATAGACATAACCAGGTACCAATCAGACTTCCGCACCACCGGGGCAAGCCACTCCATTTTTTCGGCCAGCCTCGCCGCAGCCAGAACGATTTTTGCGGCGCTCTCTGACATGTCGCCCTGCACAACCTGCATGAGCCTGGCCTCCAGTATACCCCGAGCACCGTCGCCTGGTCGCATCCGCTCCAGCCTGGCCAGTCGCCTGAGCTGCCGCAGATACCCGTCGAGGGTACCATCCTGCAGGCCCCGCACTGTCGTGGCATCAAAAGCCGTCCCGTACTCGTCAGCCACCGCCGCCTCGAGTCTGTCGCGCGCGGTCGCCCACGGCCACTCGCGCTCGCACTCCTCGTCCCCCCGCGTGCCTCCTGCAGCCCCGTCTCCATCGTCATGGCTCCGTAGTCACTTCCTTCGGCCTTTACACCCGTGCTTCTCACTGTCAAACCACCAATGGTGGCCACCACACTCCGGGCATGCCGTTTTTGGAGGGTTTTCGCAATTAACCCAGTCTCCTGTTTTCTTGTTGCGGAAGTGGCGCTTTCCGTCTATCCACTTGAACTCCGGCTGGCTCGTGCTCCCCTGCGTGCCACCTCTGCTTTTGCGCTTTGAGTGGCGCCCCGATGAGCTGGAGCTTGCCGAGGATGATGTATCGGACGCACTGTCGCTGCTACTGTCCGTGGACGACGAATCCGAGTCGGAGGACCTGCGCCTCCCTTTTCCCCTCCGAGATGATCGGCGCTCCTTCATCTCCTTCTTTTTCTCCTTTCGCCTCTGTTTTTTGGCCTTCTTCTTGTTCCTCATTTTGACCTCCTTTATTTTTGCCTTGACCGCGTCCTTACCCGACTTGTCGCAATCAAGGAGCAATTGCCAGACATCGTCAATGATCGTGGACACCTCTGTCGCAGTCTCAGACTCCTCGGCCTCCATTAACCTCTCAACCAGGCGGCACAGTTTGACCGTCCACCGCGGGGCCCCGGGCCTCTTTCTCATCCACCTGGCATTTTTGAAGCCGGGCTCCTTGTACGTCAGTTCGTCCTCCTCGTCCTCCTCAGCCGCGGCCGGCCCCCCACCTCCTTCGCGCTCACCGGCTCCGGCGCCCGCCTCCTCGTCCAGAGCCATACCACTGTTGGTCTCGGGCTTTGCGTTCTTCCCCTGAGAGTGTCTCTCACCCTTGATCCCCACTCCTCCTCTCCTGCTCGCCGATTTTCCAGGCGGCTTGGCGATTAAGTCGCAGACAGCGAACCCGACGGCCGCCTCTTCCGCAGACAGGCTGAACGCAGTCACCTCTACTCCCCAGGCAAGTGTCAGCCCATACAGCAGCGCGTCGACGTACCGCTGCGGGTCAGGGGATTGAAACGAGATCCCCAGCGTCTCATGGAAGGTCCTGGCCAGCTTCACCGCACTCCAGCTGACTCCGTCCCGAGACCATCCTGCCACGCCCGCCACCAGCACCTCTGTACGATGCTGAAGCGGGATCATACGGGCCATCCAGGGCGTCTGAATCAGGTGGGCCCATGCTGTTGACTTCGCCGCGGGGTCCTCGTCTTTTAGACGTCTCCAGTCCCAAGCCCCATCATTTTTGGCCGAGCCCATTGGATGACCCGATGTACCCCCGCCTTTAAATTATAAAAAGGCTAAGGAGGGGAGGAGGGAGGAGGGGAAGCAGGACAGGGGGGGGGGGGAGTGCTGGGGGCCCGGTGGCAGAACTTTCGTTACCCCGCTGCGCTATACTAACTGCTTTGTGTGTGTGTGTGTGTGTGTGTGTGTGTGTGTCAGGACCAAAAGGACCCCCCCCCCCCTTTGCCCCCTTCACCCCCAACCCAACGGGTGGAACACCCCCCCACGAGGGGAGGATTCCCTCCTCAAAAGGCGCACACGTCCGAACACCCGGACGTACCAATCGGCAAACTCACTCAGCATTGATGGCACCCCCTACCCCCCCCCCCCCCCCCCAACAGCCTGAGGCCAAGATACTCTATTGACACCCTCCACCCCCCACCCACATCGGTGCACTGGAGCAGGGAATAGGACACCACCCTAACCCCAGCCATTGACCTCTCGGACAGCAAAATCAGAGAACTGTTTCTGGAACACTGAACTGAGAGCAATGAAGATTGTGGTTGCAGGCGCGGTTGGAGCTGATTGCGGAGGCCCAAACCTAACCCATTGTGGCCCTGCCCGCGCGCGCACACACACACACACACACACACACCCACCCACACACACACGCACACGCACACGCACACGCACGCACGCACGCACGCAGGCAGGCACGCGCGCGCACACACACACACACACACAGGCACACGCAGGCACGCGCGCGCGCGCGCACACACACACACACACACACTATTGGACACATGGTTTCGCTGAGGACTTGTAGGAGACGTAGTGTATGTTGTTGAACCTCGCAGTTTGAGCATAGATTGAATTGATTGGGCGCACCCACCCACCCCAAAAAACATTCACGACCCACTTTTTGGCTCAAGGACACTCAGATTTGACCTTGCCCTCATGGGACGCCCCCCTAACCCCCCCCCCTATTTCCTTGTGAACATAGACCCCTGCCCGGATCCCCAGACCCGACCTCACAAAGGCGACGGCAGAAGCAACAACAAGAGATCAAATGATCCTCCGTGACATTATCATAGGCGCTGCCCACTGTGACAATCAACATGTTCCCGGAAATTCTGATCACAAGGCGGGAAGAAAATTGCTTTGCAGGGGGGGGGGGGA
This sequence comes from Eutreptiella sp. 'Long Island Sound 2002', assembly GCA_964036045.1. Taxonomy (NCBI): domain Eukaryota; phylum Euglenozoa; class Euglenophyceae; order Eutreptiales; family Eutreptiaceae; genus Eutreptiella; species Eutreptiella sp. 'Long Island Sound 2002'. Next base: position 2,146,641 of record OZ038400.1, on the reverse strand, counting down.
TGGCACGGAAGCCCATTTCTCCAACCCCCCCCTCCCCCTCCTTGGTCGCCGTGCCGGGAGGGGGGTGTGGGCTGGGGGTGCCCTACCTGCCGTGCCGGGGGGGGGGGGGGTCCGACCCCAACATACATGGCTACTACGCATGGCTACTACGCATATGTGGGGGAACATTTTTTCGTGAAAAAAATTTTTCCGGGCCAAAATTTGTGTTCCGGCGCCTTTGGCGGCAACATCCGTCCTTACACAAAACAAAAGGCCCAGCACAGAAGCCCATTTCTGGAAAGCCCCCCCCCCCTCCTTCGCCGGGCGCCCATGCCATCCCCCCCCGCAAAGCAATTTTCGGGCCGCCCATGCTCTGACAAACCAACACTGCACGCGACCGTCTACATGAAACGGGCCTGCTTCGGCAGCTGAAGCGACAAAACCACCCGCAACACAGCCCCTCGCAACGTTGCGGGTGGGGGTCTCAGCTTTCACTTGCCCCACGGATGGTGGCATTGGTATGGCGACCCTAATGCCTGCACTCATGCACTTAATTTCTGTAATCCCCAGAAATCCTCAGCCACTGTAACCGAATCCACGGTGCAGGGGTGTGTGTGTTGAGAGGGGGAAAGCCGTATTAGGGAGGGCAAAGGCCGATTAAAGTCCGGCGGGGGTCGCCTCATTTGGCATGGGGTTGTTCACGCAGCTGTGCCAAGAGCAGCCGCAGGCTCCCGTGGTCTTCTTCTCCCCGGTGTCGGGGGCGGCCGCCCTCGCGCTCACCGTGGCAGGCGCCACCGCCGCGACCCCGGGCAAAGCGGAGCTCCAACGGGCCCTTGGGGCGGGCCCTGGACGCTGTGCGACTTTTTTAGGGAGGGGTTCCAGCCTCTCAGGCCAGAGGAACTGCGCGATATCCTTTCTTTCCATTTGCCCTCCATCCCACCAGCCGGGATCTCCGCGGGGATGGGAAGCCCGACCTGCTCGGCGAACTTCGTGAACCTGGTGGCATTGCCCGGCCCCGGCATTGCGAGAATCTCGACAAGCCTTTGGGCCTCAGCCTGCAAACAGGTGGCGCGGCTTGGGTCCCCCAGCGTGGCCAACGCCCCGTGAACCTCCTCCGCGTCTTCGGGCTCCACTCCTTCCAAGGTGGCCAATTTGATGAGCCTGTCTTCGAGGGCCTCATACGACATCCACCGCTGCGTCCATGGCAGATTGATCCCCAGGCAAGACGCGAAGTACAACTGCGACGCAAATCCCAGACCCGTGTCCGGACTATCATTTCCCGTGAGAAACACGTACATTCGCCATATCCCCCGCCTCAGAGCGTCCTTATTCGACATTTTGGGCCCTGGGACGCTGGCTGTGGGGGGAGCCAGCACCGGCCGGGGGCACTCGGCCGTGAGCATGCGCACCAGCACCTCCTCCGTCACAAGCCCGTCCTGCGGCAGGAACTCCTGGTGTGGCTGAAGGCCCAGCCAATCAAAGGCTCTGATGAGGGTATAAAAAGGGACCGGCTGTCCGTCGTCGCTCAGCAAATGGAACAGATGGCGAATTGCCGGTTCAGTCAATCGCTGACCTTTGTGCAATTTATCGAGGCATTCGCGAAATTCACGGGCCTTGCTCCACTCCTCCTCGGACAGCCTGCAGACGGATGCGCAGATGTCACTGCCGGGAACGGTTCCCTGGAGGGCTCTTGATGACGGCATTTTTCTGCGAAGACCAACCCTGCAGAAGATGTTTAGGGAACAACCGACTGGCGACATGAAAGCCTTTGAAAGCCTTTAAACCTGCCCTTTGGCAAGTCTTGCAGAGTCACGGTAATGGGACTCCAGGGGGGGGGGGGGAGGTTTGAATGGAGCATTGCAGGGTGGTTGCTGCAATGCGCCCCCCCCCCCCAGCCTCATGCAACCAGCAGAAAAAGAAAATGGTGAGTTGTGCTTGCATCAAAATTGCTTACCCCCACCCCCCCTTGTCCAAACAACGGCAAATGGCCAGAGGGTGATGGAACCAACACCTGGTGTTGGCAAGGGCATTGCTGGCGCACCACATTGTGCATGGTCCATGCATAATGGATGCGCAGGGAGCTCGAAGCTGAGAAACGTGGCATGCAAGAAGATGGGGAAGATGCAACCAGAACTCATGAGAAATGATGATTGGGGACACGCAAGTTGACACATGCAGTTCCAAAGTACTGGACAGCAAGGGTCAAAGACTCTGAAATGAAGCCCTTCTTTGTGAGACTGTATTGCATCCTTGTTTTGTGTAGTCACGCTCCTTCTTGTTGCCCTTAGCTGCACCCTTCAATGTCGCAGTGACAATGGAGTGCGCTGTGCGCACACCTCCTTCTCTCCAATTAAATACATTGCGCAAAAAACTGGTTCCTGTCATGGTGTGCAGCATCGATTTCAGCACGCGCTTTGCAACAGCACTCGGAAACGCGCGCAAAAACTGCTTGACTGGCAGGGCACGGACCTTGGAGCGCACCAAGGCACCTCCACTTTGCTCAGCAGCAACCAATGAAATAGTATTGAGAAGGGCAGCTCGCGCAGCACCACTCTCAGGGGGGCGAAACCAGAATACAGCCTTAGTTTCCCCCCCCCATTCGAACTTCTCTGCTATTTCTGCCAAGTGCAAAGCCAGCCACTTGCCTGTGCGTGCAACGGATTCCACGTGGCGGCTGGTCGGTGGACACCCTGCCTCCTTGTACAATGCATGCAGGTGTGATTGTCGTACACATACATGGTGCAACAAAACATCAACGCACAGTGCAAGATGATGCGCACTTGTGAGACTCAAACGAACAACATTCGGGAAGGTATACACCGCCTTCCGCCTCTTGGTTTTTTTTTCTGATGTTAGCTCACTCACTCGTGCGCACAGCTCCTGCGACAGGGTATGAAGCGGGGTTGTCCGCCACAGAGGGCTGGCACTTACATTTAATGCCGCATACAAATCCAAAACCCCTGTGGGTTTTTCGCTCGTTTTTCGCTCTGAGAACCTGCGGAGGATAGAGACATTGCTGGAGACGGAGGAGGCGTGGAAAGTGGCTGTGACTGTGTGGTGATGGGGGCGAATGTTGTATAGTGATCAGGGGTTTGCCAAAGCACAGCATGCATTCCAGACGCGTATGGAAAATCTGGCTGTGCCACTACGTAAAACACCTCACTGAGCCTTTGGACAACTGTGAAGTAAATTCCAAGCAAGTGTGCCAACCTCACAATTGTACGTGGTTCCAAAGCTTGCAGATGCATGACTTCATGCGTGTCTGGGACAGGAGGTACAATTCCACGGATCATTTGTCGCACAGCCCAGATGCGCACACAAGTTGTTGCATCAGGATGCAAAGGAGGTGGGCGCAGAAACGGTAACCCTGCGAAAAGCACACCGTATAGTGCACAGTCACCTAGTGCAGGTGTTGCCACAGATTGCCCTTGTACGTTCACAGGCCGGCACACTTCATTTACACCACAAGTAACACCCGATGCATAGACACCTGGCAGCATGGCAGAAATTGCGGTGCGAGTGCGGGCAGAGAGTTGAAGCAGAGGCTCACGTGCAGACAATGTGGACAGTTCACTGCCACGTGCTGCATGAAGGATGTGATCTAGCACACCTGTAGCACTGATGCCTTCATCACAGACAAGCGACTCGACGCAATGGATCAGAATTTCCTCTTGGGACAAGTACTGTGGCGATGGTTCAGGCATAATACCCACCACAGGAGTTATGCTTGGGGCGGGGGGGGTCGGCGTTGCTGCCTAATGGGGGAGTGTGGCGGTTTGTCGGAGAGGCAAAAAACTGCTGTCCACTCAATGGGGGGGTCCTGTGAGTAGGTACGCTGAAATAATCACACGGTGTCCTTTTCTTGGGAGTTTGAGCTTTGGGTTGGGGGTCGTGAACTGTGATTGTCCCTTCAGGACATGGAATCTGAGACAACAAAGTGTTCAACTCTGTGACCCAATGACCATCAGCCTGTGGCAGGGTTTTTTTTTCAATGCGCAAACGTACAGCACGTTAGTTTTTTGTTTTCCCCTGCCTCCCATGGCCTCACCTATAGGAGGTTCATACACTTGGAAATGAGTGGAATGTCAAGGCTACCGGTCCCCGGCCTTTCACAAAAAAAGGCCTACTATCCGCTCAACCATCGGCGGGGGTATCATGCCAGCCCACGACACTCTTCGTTGCCGGCAAAATTTGCACCAAAACTGCCAAAACCACATAACAAAGCGTCCCGGCACGGAAGCCCATTTTGCCAACCCACCCCCCCCCCCACCTTCTGAGCGCGCCCGTGCCACCCCCCCCCCCCCCCGCAGAGCAAGTTTCGGCCCGCCCAAGGGCCTGACGTTGCCTGCCCAAACACCAGAGAAGCACCGCAGTATTCAGCTGCCGTGCGAAAGGCGCACTGGCGGCTGACAAGACCCAGACCCCCCCTCCTCCGGGTGTGTCTGCTTTATTGGGCTCAATGAAACACTTGCAAGATCCGTACAACAACAGCCTCATCGCACTACATGAGCCTGTCGCTCTGCAAGGAGCAGCAGGGCTGCAATCCAGCGATGAACATGTACAAAATTGTGCCCAAGCTTGTACGATAAAAGTAGACAACTCTGGAGCATTACGTTGATGATGGCATATTCCATCATTTCAGCTGCATCTTGATGTGCTACTGTGTGATCCACAGCTGTACACAGAAAAGTAATACATTGTAAAGCCTTTCTATTGATGGGCCCCCCAAGATGCAACCATGGGATGGGACCCAACCCCGGGGCCCCGGAGGTCATGTGAATCGCACAATTCGGGAAAATTGAGAATGGCACTTCTGGAGTCGGCGCATCGCGGGGCCCTGCCACTTCTGGGAATCCGTGTGGAAGGGGTCTGGGTCAAGACTGTCACTCGGTGCAGTGTGGGGCAAAATTATGGCGGTATGCTAAACCCCCACCCTGCCCCCTTGCAAAGTCCCCCCACCATGCCACAGGGGTGACTCAGGGGCAAACCCTCCCCCCCCCCCCGGGCGCAGCGGGCCTCAACCTAGTGTGGCCCACAGCAGGTGCACAGTGTACGCCCCCCCCCCCCCCCTGCAGACCCCCCAAACCTACGCACTTTTTTCAACCAAGGATATGCCGCCACTGCATACGCTCACTCCGGCGCATTTTATGGCGATCTGTGCATGGGGCTGGGGATGGGCTGTGTGCAGCACCCGAGGCATGGGACACACCCTCTCTGACATCAACACTGTCTGCGTTGCACTGTCCTCCAAAGAGACTGCACGGCGGATGGGGTGAACGAGGCTGCTGACCGACACAGGGTCTGTCTGGCACGACCTGAAGTTGCAGTTGGGAAAAGGGGTGCAGGACAGGGGTGTTTCAATAGTCCCATGAGGCCAAGGTGCCCACCCATGAGCCAACTCAACACACACAGAACACGAGACAAAAAGAAGGGGATTGTCATTTTAATATTTTTTGTATTTCATTTTCATAAATGCCGGAAAGTGGCCATCGAGATGTGTACACAACGTTCGACGTTGAGGACAGTGTGCTTGGCATACGCATACATCCTCACACCCCTTGAAAATGTACCTCACAGTTTGCATTTGCTGTTTTGTTGTCCCTTTATGTCCCAGAGCTCAAGATTAAAATGTTGCCTGCAATGGCAGTTGTGCTTCTGTTTGTGATTGTTGTGGTGAGTACAATTGCTGTTGCGGTGGTGGAGGAGGTGGTGGTGGTCACGGTTGTGACTGCATTTGTGATTACTCTTGTGTCTATGTTTGGCGTTTGTGATTGTGTTTTTGACTGTGTTTCTGATTGTGTTTGTCCTTCTGGTGGTGGTGGTTGTGGTGGTGATGGTGTGATTTTTTTTGCGGTTGTGGTGAGGATCATTTTATTGTCCTGTTGGTTGTGGTGCAATGTGTATTTGGACCTTCTTCGTTTGTTCAATGGCATGCTTTCGGTACTCTGAAACCCGAATTTGCTTCGTTTCGTGGCAGTGGGCTCGATGTCTCGAAAAAAGCTTCGCAACCTGACAGACAAAACTCACAGCATGTGCCCAGGTTTCGTCGCTACATTAGCTGTGACTGTGCCCCCTGCTCGTCTGTGTCCCTATCCCGATCACAAGAGCAAAGACAAAGCTGATGAATGGCTTTCATCGCCCACTGTCCTCATTGCGCACTTCCTGCGCCTTCAGGTCCACCGATGTTTGTTCTGGCCTCTTCCTCCCTGATCGGCTGGGGTTGCGAACATCAGGACTCTCCGGGCTGTCGCTTCTGTCTGGTGAGTCTTTCCGAAAATGTAATAGCGTGTTGAGCACGTCTTTGCATTTCACGTGGGGCGGCGGTTGGACTGGGGAGCCAACGAGCACTGACTGAACACTCTTTGACATGCGCCGAAGGTGCGAAGAATACCTTGTCCAGTCACTGAAAAACGATCCCAAACCCGAGGTTTTCAGGTGACTTGGAGCGGAGGGGGGAGGGGGGGAAGGGGTCTAGGGGAGAGGGAAGGGCCCCCCTCTCTCTGAGCGACCCTGCCCTGCACCCCAGGGGTATAGCCCAGGAGGCAGGCACCCAATAACCACAGCACAAAGAAGCGAACACAATACCACAAATCCACAATTGCACATGTCTTGTAATCTCAGCACATACCACTCAGCGAACCGCTGCGTCTGGCATAATGTGACTAACATGTGACTGATGATTCGGGCAGTACCTAACATAAATATACCTGACCCACTGCCGGGCTACCCACCCCCACCCTGAAGGGGGGGGAGGATTTCTGGGAGAGGCACCCACAATTTCCGAAAAGGCAGGCAGGCACACACACCCCTCCCGTCGGGTATCCAACTCACGACACGAAACAGCCTCACAAAGCCACACGCTGCAGACCTGTCGTGGCAGGGGGAGTCAGACGTCACGGCGAAGGATCCGTGTGTGCGCACCGCCCCAGCGCATTGGGACATCGCAGCCGTGGCTGTCACACCAGCAGCGGGGGATGGACAGACGGCTGGGGCTGCGTCCCGACCTGTGACCTCCGAGAGGACGTGCCCCACCCCAAGTGTGGGGCTGGGGCTGGGGCTGGGACTGGGACTGGGGCTGAGGCTGGGGCTCGGGCTGGCACCGCGGCAAAGGCTGGGGCTGGGGCTGGGGCTGGGGCTGGGAGGGTCTGCGCTGGGGTCCTGCTCAGCCGTCCGCCTGGAAGGCAGGTCCGAGGCACGCGCGCAGCCCCGCAGCAGCGAACCCTCGACCTCGGGGTCGGGCGCACCCGCGAGGTCGTCACCTCGCGGGCCCTCGGAGCGTGTGCCAGTGGCTGCGCCCGCACATGCGGGCGGGTCATGGCATTCGGTGGTGCTGGCAAGAGGGCCCGGGGCAGGGCGGTCCCTAGGAGGAGGAACGAACGGCGCTTAAATCATAGGCGGGCGCCCCTCCACCTCTCCTTACCCTGAAGTGTAGCATGCCAACCGCCTTGCCTCCAGTACTCAGCCTCCCTTTGGGGTTTGCAATGGCTCAGCAATACACTCTCATCTTGGCAGGCTGGCCAACCCCAACTTAGCCTTGACGTGCAACCCCTCCCTCTACCTCTTCCACCCCACCCTCTCTACCTCCACCCAGTGACAGCAGGGGTGGGGGGCGCACATGAAAAAACCCATCCACGCCTACACCGACGCACACCGACATCCACACCCACACCCACAGCCCCACACACCAAAACACATAAACTCTAACCCTAATCAAGACTGAATATTGGGACCGAGCTGGTGGGGGAGGGAACATAGCTATGACTGGTGAGGGACATCAAGAATGATTCACACATTGATGGCTCTTGACAAAGTGAAATCAGCTTGCAAGTGAACCCCATCACCATGAGGCCCACTTTCAAGGCTTTTTGGACTTCTGAGGGGCCAAAATGCCCCAAAATGGGCTCAAAATGGGCTTATTTCACCCGTATGTGCACCCCAAATGGTCTAGGATGAGTTTTGGAAAAATGCATTTTTGACCCATTTTTGACCCATTTTTGGTCCCAAAACAGCCCATTTTCAAGGCATTTTGGGATTATTGGAGGACCAAAATGGGCCACCACAAGCTCAAAACAGTCCAAAAACACTTGTTTTAGCGTCGCACATGGTCTAGGATCATTTTTGAGGAAAGTCATCTTTTTGCCCCTACTGCACCCGCACCCTGTTGACCCATTTGGGCACCCACCTGTTTGGGCTTGAGCTTGCAGCTTGCCGCAGCCTAGTGGGCCTAGGTATTGGGGTCTAGGCTTCCGTTTGGGCAAATGTGAGGGGTGGAAACCACAAAAAGTGGGGGGTTACGGGTGGAGTAGGTGCCCTCGGAATCACATTTTGAGCCATGTAGCCAAAGATATGGTCTATTCTTGGTTTGTGGCTATCGGCAGTTGGCGCTTCTGGGGGCCTTTTTGGGCCGTTTCCGGGACATATCATGGAGTTAGAGGGCCGCAAAGAGCTCGTTGACACGGGGAAGTCAAGCCGCACATGTAGTGTACCCACCGTTTCCCTTCGTTTGGCCGTTTTGAATGTGTTCCAGGGTTTTTTTGGCCCAAAAATGACTGTTTTTGGCCCTAAACTGCACTTTTTGAAACTGAGGCCCGCCACTTGCGAATCCCGTTCCCGGCCACCACCGTTGAGTTTCTTGCTCAAACTTTGTGTGATTGTACTTCACACCCATAGGTATCATCCACCAAAATTTCACTCAAATCTAAAGCACCACGACGGAGTTCTGATTTTGGCCCATTTCGCGCGTGCTGCTTGCTTGCTAAACCTGGTAGGTCCACCCTAGACACTAAAAAGGGTTATAAAACCAAGACTGGTTCCACCAGCTCGGTGACCCTAACCCTAACCCGAATCCACCCACACACGTGCACACACGTGCACGCTCACACCCACACTCACAACAGGACACAGGACACCCACACCCACAGGCACACCCCCACCCACATACACACCACAGCAGCCATGCCGTCCCCAAACCCATCCAGCACACCTCAAATCCGCACACTGCACCTGTGAAGCACACCCCGCGCCAGCGGCCTCTGCCCCAACGGCCGCCGAGGGGCAGACTTCCGGAGCCGATTCGGGGGTGGCAGAGGCAGGGGTGGAAATCGCCCGGTGGGCCACAGGGGGCGCAGCCGGGGCCAGGCAGGGGGCGGCCTTTTTGTGGCGGGGGTCTTTCGGGCCCTTTCTGTGTTTGGAGGAGGCCGCCGGCGATGCCGCACGCTTGGGCAGCCCCGGGTCCGCTTTGCTGGCCCTGCCAGTGCGCGCCATGGGGCCAGAGGGCCCTCCCTCCCCGGGAGGGGCCAAGACAGCGGGGGCGACGGTTGGGTGCAACAAAGGGAGGCCCGGGGGCGTACCCGTGGATACTGAGGGGCTGAGGGGCGGGGGGGCAGGGCCGGTGGCGGGGCGGGCGCCGACTGGGGTCCCACAATGGGGGCAGTAGGCGTCCGTGGGGGGCCTGCAGTGAGAAGAGAGGAGGGGGTTACCAGAGGGGGAAATGCCTCGCCAGGTGAGGGGTGGATAGAAAAAGGGGGGGGGGGCTTATGAATTCAGAGGGCAGAGGCGCGCAGAGGGACGCTTTTGAGACATCCCAGCCCTGGCCTCCAGTACGACAACCACCAGAAGTCACTTGTCGGCATGAAAGGCACTCCTTTCAGTTTTGGCACGAACAACGGATCCTTTTGGGTCGCTTCAGTGTGGCAGTGCCCGCCGCACTCCGATGTGGCATTGACAACCCAGGCCATCTGGACCTACAGGCGTGAGGTGCAGCCCCATCTTGGACCTTTTTTTGACCTCCAAGTTGGCGGTTCCCAAGGCGCACTGAAGCAGGGGCCAAAACCACGTGTTTGATCTTCCCGAAAGGTCTAGTATCACTTTCAGAGGAATGGCTTTTTGACACTTGTGTTGACCTTGTTCTGGTCCCCAAACGGCCTTCCTCTTCCAACAGCCTGATGGGGTCCGGCACAGAGGGTGGGGGTTATCCCGAGTACCCATTGGCATGACTTTGGCTGCGGGCCAAAATTGCGGACCAAACTGCTGCAGCCCGGAATCTGAGCTGGCTGCATCGGCAGATTCAAGGTGCATATTTCAGCGGGTTCTTTGTTGTAACCATCTGAATTTGTGTTCCAGATGGAGACTACCTTTGGGCATGGCCATTTCTGCGCATGATGGGGGTATCAGATGCATGGGTTGAAATTGGGGGTAACGTAGTGGCCTGGAGCCTCGGGTGCTTCCCCAGCCGAATCTGTCAGCCCAGACATGTCCAGCTGGCAGGCAATAAGTGTGGGCAAAACCTGCTAAACCTGCTGACGTTGTTGCAACAAGGCCGTCCACCAGCAGCTTCAGGAAGCGGATCAATTGGGGGCATGTGGCTGTGGCCCGTTGCTGTTCGTGCCTTGTAACCCCCCCCCCCCCCCACGGAGTCCCTGCAATGCACGACGGGGGGTCGCAGCAGGGAGTCTCGGGGCTCCTTCCCCTACAGTGAGATGGACGCCACAGCAGCGAGTGCGGGTCCGGACCCAGCACTGTTCACAAGCACGCACCTGCCACTGTCTGGGGGCGAGACTGGGGCAGACTGACTGGACGTGGACGGTGCAAACGATGCTCTGGAGGCAAAGGCCTCGAGGCCCACATCAGAGCACATGCTCACGACCATTGTCATGAACTTGAGGTCTTGTTGGTGGAAACTGTCCGCAAGCTTGGTGCGCAGAGCCTGTTCAGGAGGGGAGGGCAGAAATGGCCCCAGATCAGGCCCACACTTGAGGAGAGCGTCGTGGGAGTGGGCGGTGGGGGGGGGGGGGGGGGTTGGGACTCAAAAAATTGTGTACCACAAATGGACCGAAGAAATGAGTCTTTCAGCAAATTCCATTTTGTCCGAGTCAAAAATTGTGAGGGGGGCTGGCTGACACCTATTAAGGTGGGCTAAGCGAGGGTGTAACTGGAACCTTTGGTCACTAACCTTGTTTAACAAAGCCACCTACCAAGAGCTACTGGATTGCAACCACTCAAAAGCACATAAATTCAAAAAAGATCAGGCAAGAGGCGTCAAATTAGTGTGAGAAACCAGACACACTGTCAGAGCGTGAACTACTGCCTTGATGCTTTTGGAGCGTTGTCTGCATACAGCACAACATCAAGAAAGTGTTGTAGGTGACCAAGCCACACAACCAGGCATGGCCATAAAGAGCTTCCCAGCGCCTACCAGCTGGGAGAGGTTCCTGGAGGGTGAGGCCTAATTAAGCACATAACCTCAAAAAGGAGTTGGAAAGATGAGGCAAATTGGTATGAGAACCGAAACGCACTGTCAGAGCGAGATCCAGGGGGGTGGCAGAAAGGCTGGGTCCGGAGGGGGGGGGACTCACCCGAAGACAAATTCTGATTCAGGCCTTCCAGATGCCCTTCCCCAGGAGGAGGGCGGGATGGGCAGCAGCATGCAGCAGGGTTTTGGCAAAGGGCAGCCAGCTCGCCCCCTCACAATGATCCTCCAGCTGCGTCTGTATGCGACGCCATCCCTCTCTACATGACCCCATACCCCCTCTACACGACACCATCCCCCTCCACATGTGGACTCCTGCCCCCAGGGTCGCCTGGAGTGGGCCGGCTGGGGCGGTCTGCGACCCAAGGCGTTTGTGTACCAAAAATAGTCCAGATTGCTCAAGTTACAAAAATTGATTTTCCACAACATCCCCACCCCCATTGGCCTCGAGGCCCCCATTCGTCCCAAGATAGCAGCACCCAGTGACACTACTTGACCACTGAGGCGTGGACTCAGTGGTCAAGATCAGGAGCAGACCCCAGAGGGCAGACACTGGGGGGGCCAAGGGGAGAGCCCTGGATGTGACCCCAACCCTCTACATGACCCCAGCCCCAGCGGTGCGCTTAAAGAGGGGGAGTAACACTGAAGTAAGGGGTCGTGCTTGCCAACCGATTTTTGCACCCGCCGGAAACTGCCTCCCAACCAGGTGTCCAACCGCGGGTAACCGCTTTTGCAACCACTGTTAAGACCCCCCTTGCCCGCCCCCCCCCCTGTATGGTGACGTGTGAGCTGTCACGTGTGTATTGTTGTTCGAGACCATGTCAACACAACATGCAGCACATGCAGGTCACAAGAAGGAAAGAAAAACTTTTTAAGAGCCGAATGCGGCCCCAGGCGCCCCCCCCAAATGCCAGCATCACCGTATGCTGTTGGCGTGAGGCATGCTGCTGTCATCAGTCCGTTCCATGGTGCCCCTCCCCCCCCATCAGAACATACTCCCCAGGCCTCCGCTGCCCCGCCGTTGTTCAGCTGCTGCATCGTGCCCTCCATGACCATGCTCTTGTAGTCCTGCACTTGCCCCCTCAGCATCTTCATAAATCTCTTGGACACCTCCTCGGCAGTGGTCTTTGGGACCCCCAGGTTGACAATGGCGTCCTGGGGAATGAAAATGGCAGGGGCACAGCAGCAGGGGCAGTGGCAGGGCCACAGGCATGAGAGTCCCTTGCGGTAAAAAAGGGGTGGGGTGGCACCGCTGAAGTCCGAAAGACCCAGATCGACAATTGGAGGGCAACCAACGGCGGTTGGAGGGCAACCAACAGTGGTTGGAGGAACCGGCGGCGGCGACGGTTGGAGGAGAACTGATGGCGGTTAGGGGGCGTTTTCGCACAGCGCGCGCACAAAGCGGGCACAGCGCCAATTATTACACTGTTTATCCCGGTAATACCCCTGAAAACTGCGTCCCGGCCTCACAAGACCGTTGCGGGGTCTTGGAGGCGCGTGGCTTTGTGGGGGGCAGCGGTGTTGCAGGTCTTGATGGACTTCTTCCATGTTCTTCAAGCGGTGGCGAAGGACTGCGATGGGGTGATGAATCGGCACTTGGGATGACAAAAGAAATGGAGTCCATTTTGCACTGCCGATTCACCACCTTCATTGCATCTTGAAAATACTCCAAATGGATTGATCCTTCTAGTGAGAGCCCCACCACTGTGGCACGAACGCGCACCCCATTGGAGCGGGTGTAGAACACGTTGTCTCCAACATTGAAGTCCATGGTGAATGCAATAGAGGGTCTGAGGACATGAGGGGCAAAATATGATGTCCCGCAGCAGACACCTTGAGAATGTATCATCACAAACCCGGCTCAAGGTGCCCGTTTGCAAAGGTACACACAAGTAGGGGAGGGGAAATGATGCTACAATTATGTACAATGCCAACGGCACGTTATGGCAATGCTGTGTGGGTGCCCATGCCAATCATACACCCGAAAAACTGGCTACCGGTGGTGGAAAACAGCTGACTTTTCGCATAGCGCACAGTGATGGAAGGAACCGACAGCAGTTGGAGGAGGTCTTGCAGTTGGGAACTCATGGCTTGCACGGCAACCACCCTGGGGTAGACCTGAATGCCAAATAAAAAAACCCAATTTGCCCGTGTGCGTCAAACCGAGCCTGACGGTTGGCGGTGACTAATGGAAGTCAGAGAGGACCTGCCAGCCGTTTGGCGGGAACTGATGGCGGGGAGGGGGGGGCTTACACCGCGCGTGCACCGTGTGCACCTCCCGGACCATTTCACCAAACCCACGTTCCCCCGTGCTTGCAAAGAGCCCCACCGTGGGCACAAACCAATCAAACAAAAAGCCATACGCCTACAACATACGTTCGTAGGCATCCTGTCAAGTGTGGTATGCCACTGCTGCCCCCCTGTGTGACATTCCGTCTGGTTGTTGTTCCTTTATGGGGCCCTGGACAATCCCCCGTTCTTCCCTTCGTATGTTGCGTCGGGTTGCTGCTTTCTGTCGGCCTCTGCGGCTGGTGCTCTTGTTGGTGTCGTTTCCGTGTTTGCGGAGCCCCTCCCCCCTGCTGGTTGCTGCCGCAGATACCTAGGTACCTGACAAGGCACGCAGTACGACAGGGCACAAGAGGGATCCTCCGATCCGCGAGGGCCACGTACTGTTCGTTGGGGCTCCTGCAGGCCCCCGTATATCTCAGACGCCTAGAAGAAAGAATACCCCCAACTGCACGTGGTAGGACAATTGTCAATGGAAGCCACCACATGGATGGCGGTAATGGTATTGGCCCACTGCGTCCGGGCATTCCTCATGCTGCGGCATCAGTTTTCTTCGTAGTCGCCAGGCACTGGGCCTGTGTCATCATCACCCGCAACAAAGTGAATGGGAGCAAAATGGGCAGAGGACGGTCAGTCAAGGCAAAATAGAACCAACGCGACTCGGCAACTCGGCAAAACGCAGACAAAATCGAGCATCTTGGCCTACATCAACCAATGGGTGTGTCTTGCACGGTAAGACGTCTTTTCTTCAGCCCCACGCCCAGTCAATGCGACAGAGGGGCGTACATATGGTAGACTCCAATTGCACTTTGGCCTGCCTGTGCGCCTGAGCGAGAGTCGTCATACGTAAGGCTTGGCGTCGATGCAGCCTGAGGCCTCCACTTCGAGACCTTTGTTGAGCTCTGATTTGCTGAAGGCTTCACATCCTTGTCCTAGGGACTAAATCCAATGCGGTCCTGAATGAACATGGCACATACGCCCTCCATATCTTGGACAAGCCGTATCTTGCCATTGAACGACGAGGGTGGTCAACCTCCAGAATCACTCTGGCATTCATCACAGTAGGAGGTATGCACACATAGAGTTGTGGATCAGGCGCCAGGGGTGGATATAGTGGGGGGTGGTCCCCCCCCAGCCCCCCCCCCCTCCCCCCGATGACGAAATGACGATTACGAAATTCAATCCCGCAGAAATACCAACACGGGCTCCACAATGCACTGCACAGGGGATGATTGCATAGCTGAAACAACGCCGTCCACAGGTTGTTATTGGCCTTTCTTGACACATTTGGCCAAAATTGCCCTCAGTTCAGCTGCATCTGTGGCAGAGCTGTCAGAGCTGTCAGAGCTGCAGGCTGAACTGGAGCTGTCACCAGATGAACCTGACGATGAACCTGAGGATGAATCTGCAGCAGTGCAGGGCTCAGACATGAACATTTCTTCCAAAGCACACATACCTGCACAGGAAATAACAAAGGGCAATTTCGTAATCGTCATTTCGTCATCGCCAGCCCAAACCCCCCCCCCCCTCCCCCCCACCCCCACCAAAATATTTCTGTCACTATTATATCCACCCCTGACAGGCGCTGGAGGCGCCCTCGCGACTGCGCTGCAGATACGGCGCCGGAGGCGCCACCGCAGTTCTGGGCAAGAGGTCCAGGTCAGGCGCAAAAGGCACCCTCAGAAATCGGCACAATCTGCCACTCCACGCAGGCTGCCCATCCACCCACATGCGCCGCCAGCCCGCCCACCTGACTTACCACCCACGCCGCTCACCACCCGCCTGTCTGCCGACCCACTGATCCACCCCGCCCAAGGGGGCGAGCGGGGGAGGGGGGGGGGGCGACTGTTCTGCCGCGTCTCGGGGAGCGGTAGGAGGGGCTCCACACCCGATACTTCACTGCAATGCTCCGTGTAGCCCCACGGTCCCCAGCGCGTGGATCCAGCACGAGTCGGCCCATGCCGTTGGCCTTGCGGCCCGACGAAGAGCCCCCAAGGGATGAGTCGTCTGCGAGGCCGTCCTCGCTCTGGCTCTGGGTGTCGGTCATGTCGGAGGCCTCGGAGTCCGTGTCCACAAGCTCCTTCGGAAATTGTGCTGGGTCCACTGCAGCGGTGCGGCGTGGGCATACGGTGGGGCCTGCCCTGGCTGCACCGACAGCCAGCACAGATCACAACACGAGGGCAGGGATGCATAGAAGGGAAGGGACCTCAGAGGCAGCCTCAGAGGCGGTTAGACAGGCGGTTGGAGGAGGTTGTCAAAGCGGTTGGGGGCGGTTACTGTCGGTTACAAATGCCATTGAAACTGGCACTTGCCGCCAGGGAGACGGTGGCTGGGTGTTGGCTGGGCGCTCTGAAAGGAGGGGGGGGCTCCCCCCCTTCCAATGCATCCCTAGACGAGGGGTTGCCATAAACGCCCAGTAGTTGTGCCATTGGTACTTCGGTGTACGCATTGGTTTGGGGTTTCAGGAATACATTGTTTCCGATGCCTGTCCCAGGCCACTGGGGGATGGTGGTTTCAATAAGCGAGAGTGGGAAGGTTGTTCCTCTGCCCAATAGTGCTGTCTCTGCCCCTCAGCGTCCCTCGCATGCCTGGGCCGGCAATGCTTCACACAAAGTCTCTCCCACGACAGTCAAACAGGGGTGTGCGTGCCGTCAACGCTGAAAGAGTATGCTGTTGGGTACTTCCGGATGCACACCTTTTGATGAGGGAATCCTCCAGTTGTGGATGGGAGGGTTGGTTGCCCACCCATTAGGTTGAGGGCAGACATGCCACTGGCATCCGGCGGGGAAACGGGCTCTCAGTAGCGATCAGCCCCGTATCGAAACCTGCACCACCAGAACTCAGTAGGAACGTGTTGCGTCCGGCATGTGGCTCAGTAGGACCCTGCTCCATCGGATCAGGTCTGAGCTGGTGGCAACTATGGTTGAGGGCGGGTTCAAAAAACTGCGAGAGGTGGGCAGCCTGCTCCGCTACCCCTAGCAGGTGGGGGAAATTGTGTCTACTAGGGGAGTGAGTGAGTGAGTGAGGGAGTGAGGACAGTTGCCCCGCTACTCAGCAGTGCTACCTCTGCCCCTTGGCGTCCCTCCCATTGCCGGCGTTGGCATACTCCACACAGAGTCTTCAACAGGACAGTGGAGGTTGGAGGGTGTTCACCAACAGGGGGAGGGTGAAGCATCAAAACGGAGTAGATGTGCTGGTGCATACTTCCGGATTGAAGCGGGGGTGGGCTGCTGTCCAGTGCTGCATGTTGGTTGGGTTTGGGTGCGTAGGGACGCTCTGTCTGTACGGAGAGTGAGTCCTGACGCAGGGCAATGTGCGTGCACAACGTACCCTGGATACACATGTGACGTGCCCTTGCCTTGGGCCGGTGGAGCTGCTCCAGGACCTCCTTCAACTTGTTCTTGACTGCGCAACTGCAAAGCCATTCCAGGTTTAGGCAGGGAAACAGGGACGCAGGGGTCCCGCAGGGACGCAGGGCGGGCTTTCAATTGCGCGGGGAAGGGGGTTGATGCAGCCCTCTGGCTAGACCCCTTCCCCCCAAAAGGCTTAATTTACGGGCCCCCCAAGATCCTACTGAGACTGACCCCTGGGCCCCGAGGTGACCCAGACCCAAAACTCGGCAAACAATGAAAATGGGATTTTTGGGATCAGCGCGTTGAGGGGGTTCAGAAAAGTCATCATGTGCCATGTAATTGGTGGAAAAAAGAATTGACCATTTTCAATGCTAAAAACTTTTTCGGCATCTTCAGCGCCAGAGTTCATCACTGGTTAATGGTCCTGTCACTTGAGCACTTTTCCTGAACCCCCCTTCCCCCCTCAGTTTTCGGGGGCTCTATCGCCCTCCCCCCAAGGACTTGCTTGAGCGGGGGGGCGAGGGGGGGAGGGGGTCCAGAGAAGGGGGGGAGGGGGTCCAGGGGGGAGGGGTCCCCCCCCCCTGTCGGAACGTACCTAGTCCACAGGGAACAGAAACTTTATTGGGCAACGAACCACTCAGCACATGGAAATGTCATCTTGTTGGTAGCAAACAAAGCCAATTCATCATTGCAGGTCAATTCAGGGTTCCCTCATCTAATCAAGACACAACAAATACAACAAAGCGGGACATTCATCATCTCATGCCAACTCACAGTGATCATGGTCAATCAGAATTAGACTCCCCTGAACTGGAGCCTCCATCTGTAGTGGAAGTGGAGCTGGAACCTAATGATGATGAGGAATCTGAGTGACTGCCTGAATGGGAGACATCAGACAAGTGTTGCCATTGGCACACTCAAAAACAGTGTGGCACATGCCTTTTGTGCCTCATTGTATGCTTCTTGTCTCTTCTGGCCAGTGATCCTATCTTTAAACCTAAAATCAAGCAGCGCGTCGATTACGTCTTTGCGT
Organism: Eutreptiella sp. 'Long Island Sound 2002'; assembly: GCA_964036045.1. Taxonomy (NCBI): domain Eukaryota; phylum Euglenozoa; class Euglenophyceae; order Eutreptiales; family Eutreptiaceae; genus Eutreptiella; species Eutreptiella sp. 'Long Island Sound 2002'. The sequence goes on along the minus strand of OZ038400.1, from coordinate 2,128,742 downwards.
TATGCGCGTGGTGACGGTTGGACTGGGGAGCAGAAATACATTGACAACGAGCGTTGGGTCATGGTAATCTGCAAGACAAGGAACGCAGAGTACACATAAAACGATAAGTAAGCAGTGTGTGGCGTGTGCCGAAGGCGCCGAGAAATTTTTTCCCCGTCACCAAAAAAAGTTCCCAAAACCTAGGTTTTCAGCTGCACTTGAGCTGAGGCAGGCAATGTTTCGCCAAAAGTGTGTTTCCCAAAGTCGTCAATGCAGTCCGCAAACACCGCACACCTCACACCCCCTCCCACCAACTCCACTGGGGAAGTGGGGTTTTCGCTTGGAGGGGAGGGGGGGAGGGCAGGGACTTGCTTTAATTTTCATTCCGACGGGGGGGGGGGACCCCTCCCCCCTGGACCCCTCCCCCCCTCCCCTGGACCCCCTCCCCCCCTCCCCTGGACCCCCTCCCCCCCTCCCCCATCCCCGTCCTCCACAGGGGCAGGTACCGGCAGAACATCTCGTGTACTTCCAGCACTACAAGGTAAGGGCTCAACAATGAGAAGGCCGAGGTGTGCTGGGCCAGAGAAATGACAAAGGGGCAGAGGAGGTAGGTAAAGGGTATTACAAACATTGGTGCTCCGATGGCGCTCCCCATAAACCCCTACCCCACCTGACCTTGAGGAGGGATGCCAAATTACATCCAGCTTTGGAGCCCCCTGCCCCTGCCCCTCCCCCTAGCATGACCCAACCCCTTTGTCCCCATCTGCTGGGCCATGGCTCCGCTAGGCTACTGCCCAGGCTAGGATTTGCAAGGGCGGGTGGGGTTTAGTGGTGCGTTTGAGAACCCTACAAGAAGACTGGGGTGGCACAATGAGCCATAATGGAGCACTTCCGTTGCACCAGGATAAGGGTGATTTGTTTACGTGTAGATATATATGGCATATCTTTACCAGTATATCCACCAGGGGTGGGGTCACTGGCACGGGTTGGGGAGGGGTGTAGGGTACCCCCCCTACCTATTTTGAGGGTCGAGAACTCAAAAAAAATGTTTTAGAAGGTATTTGGATGGCTGAGGTTGGGTATTGGGGCCCACAAAAGGGTAGTAACCCCCCCCCCCCTGTGTGACATTCCGTCTGGTTGTTGTTCCTTTACGGGGCCCTGGACAGTCCCCCGTTCTTCCCTTCGTATGTTGCGTCGGGTTGCTGCTTTCTGTCGGCCTCTGCGGCTGGTGCTCTTGCTGGTGTCGTTTCTGCGTTCACGGAGCCCAGTAGTTGGTGTGTTGGGGCTGTGCTGAATGTGGCATGGTGTGCTGTTTGCGCGTCAACGGCGCCCAATAATTGGCGTTTTGAGGATGTGCTGGTTGTTGCCGGGGTCGTTTGACTGTTTTTGCTGTCCACGCGCCTCTGTCCACAGGCCGTCCGTAGCCTGCCTCGCTGTGTTTTTTGCCCCTTGCACAAGCACCAGGAAAGTCAGGAAAGTGAGGTCAAACTGAGCCCTGGTGCTTAGATAAGGCGGTGTGAGCGCGCGACGCGCAGTACCAAAAGAAAGCATGTCCTGAAAACCTGCATCCCCAACACTGCATTTCCCACCATAATAGCGAAGGACAACACCAAAAATTGTCACATTTTATGATGTAGGGTTGCATATTCCATATAGGGATAAAGAGGAGTGACATGGGGAGGGGGAAACAAATGTTGCATGGGCCGGGGGGGGGGGGGGTTGAGCCCCCAGAAGGAGGCGGGGGGGGGGGTCTGGAAAAGGGGCTCAGACTTATAAAGACATTGCGTTGACTTGAAGATGTCCCAGAAATTGGGCTCCAAAGCGGCCCAGACCGAAAATTTTCTGAAAATTCTTCTCCCATGATACATACCTCAAACTGATCAGCGCGTTGTGGGGATCATTTTCAGGTCTGTATGTGGGGGTACCCCCGGACCCCCATCCCCATCCGTTTTGAGCTGCCTAACCTTTGAGCCCTGAAGGGAGGGAAGAAGGGTCTAGGAAACAGGCTCAAACGGCCCCCTCCCCGCGCAAATCTTTTTTCCCCAACCCATTGCTGCATAACTCCTGCCCTATGGGGGACTCCAAAGCAGAGAGGAGTCGAATGGCTCTCTGAGTCTGCTGTATCTGGGAAAACATGGGTGCTGGGTGGTGGTGGGTGTCCCCTTCCCATGGGTGGTGTTCCCTTTGCACGAGGCAGTGTCCCCTTTCCACCAGTGGTGTCCCCTCCCACGGATTGGTGTGCCCGTCTTGGGCGTGTGTCTCCTTCCTGCGAGCTGTGCATAGGGTGGTAATTTTGGTAAAGACTGCTGATCCATATGCACAACTACAGGAGAGGGCGGGGGGTCGTCCCTAGCTTGTTGGCACCCTGTTGACCAGCTTGTCACCACCTGTGACCTATTTCTGGGCCAAAAACACATACACTCAAAATGGCCCAATATGCCAGGCCTTTGGAATCTGTTCCCGACCTTCTTCTCCCCACAGTATTCCTCAGATGCCTTGAATGTCAACCATGTACCGTGACCGTGTCGAGTGGTGCAAAGCATGTAAAGTGTGTAGCAGGTAGTGCCGCATTATGCCTGTGCCAGGATATGGGGACAATGGCTCACATAGGGGTCAAAAGCGGGTCAAAAACAATGTTTTTTTCCAAAACTGATCAGGGACCAGCTGCCAAACTACCGCTTGAAAATGCCTTTTTTTTTGAGGCCTTGACAAACCCTTGTGAAGTCCTACACATCCCTTGGGGGGTACCCTATCACACATTCCTGGAAGTGGGTGGGCGCCCTACACCATGGGTTTGTCGACAAGAGGGCAGCAGCACATCTCAGTGTGGGAGTCATTCGCTACCTTTCGCCCTGTGCAGCTGCGTCGGGAGAGTCCTCGTATTGGGATGAAAACAGGCATTCCAGTTCGATGATCCTCTTGTACGTCCACTCCCTCTCCGTAACAAAGAACTGATTGTCGTCCCGCAACTTATCTGCCTCGGTCATTAGCGCATGGGCGTCCACAGATGTGTACTCCGCAAGCTGTTTTCTGCATGCCAGTGAAGGATGGAGGGAGGGAAGGAGAGTGCCATACGCAAAGCCACGCCACACCACGTCATGCCATGCCATATGCCATGGATCACATTCCTGAAAACAGCATTGCTCATTTTCAAGCTACCCCCAACCCCAGCAATCGCACTCTAACTATTTTCTCCCTCAGCCTCCCTCCCTCCCTTCCTCCCTCCCTCCCTCGTTCCCCAAGCCTGTAACTGAACTATGGTCTGATATTGAAGGTTATGGTCGGGGATGCGATGCGCCCACGCCACCATCCCTGTGATCAGGACGTCGTGGCGGGTATTTGAGCAATCCTCCAGCAACCTGTGGTGCAGCCTAACGCAACCTGGCACCAGGGGAATGGACTTGATGAATCCAAATGTGGATGAGTCCAAAAAGCCGGGCGCCGGTTCAGGGCCCAGTATGTCAACATGTCGCACAAGGGGTCGCACATCTGCTGCAGCAAGGATAGCTTGGGGGGAGACTTGGAGCCTCTGTCGAGAGGATGGGTGCTCTGATGCCTCTACTGCTCCACCTCTGCGCACCTAGAAGTTGATCTTGTGTGCGATTTGGCAGGGAGGGTTTGCTGAAATCTGTGTGCAGCAACCTGCTTCCTCAGCAAGCGTCCCTTGGCATGCGCCATAATCTGCGACCTCCTCCCCTCCACCTCTACGCCTGAACGAGCTGGGCACGCAGCTACACACAGAATCAGCCGGTGTGGATAAGCCTTCTCCCTTTCCTCTGTGGGAGAGGCCATCACACATCACTTGACCTGAGGACGTGTAGCTTCGCCTGCAGAAGCTCCTCCTTCTTGGAATGCTTGAGCACCTCCTCATCGATCTCTTGAGACCGGATGTTGTGGGGGTTTGTGCCCTGGTTCCCCTCAAGGCACACATCTGACTGCGTGGAAGCGTCGGTCAAATCCTGTGCTGCCTGCTGACACTTGTCGGCACGCTGCGGTGTTTCTGCAACCCTGTGGGCAAGGTGAAGAAGAAGATGGGTACATCCAGCCTCATGCATTGCACAAGAGCCACAACAGACCCGGGGTGTTGGGGAGGTTTGCTGTCAAGGCTCAGTAAGTGTGCCGGTTGGTACCTACAGGTGTATGCGCTCGTGCGGGTTTTCAGCAGGACGTTGGCGTTTTGCTGGGTGGAGGGGCTGACTTGTCCCCCTTCCCCCTCCCACCTTGTGGAATTGAGGGGCAGCTGGCCTCTGGGATGTGGCGGCATCCACCCCCACCCTGGGCCACTGTGGGTGGCCCTCAGCAAGGCTAAGTCAACCTCATCGTGGGGTCCTCCGCAGTGCTTGGATGAGTGTATGGGGTGGGCCAGTCAGGACGGTGGGAGTCTGTGCTGACCCTCACGGCCTGCCTGAGCCACACTCCTTGCGTGCCGCTGGACTGCAACTTCAGCCTGGACAAGGAGGCTGCGCCCCCACTTGGGTAGCTCATGGCATCCAGCCCCCCCGAGGTCTTGTCAGTACGCCTGCTCACTTGCGGCTTGCGCCACTTGAACCTACAACATGCGATGCGTCTCCGATCGAGCCCTTGTGTGTATTGGGACAGATGCATCCGGAAGTGCAACTAGTTCCAAAGGATTCTGCCTGCGCAGACAACCGGCCTATAGGCCCACAGATGTACCACTGAATAGGGTGTGTCCAAAGGGAGGGTTTCCACGAATGTTTGCTTGCACTCTCTCTCGGCCAAATCACCGAGGAATACCCCCCCCCCCCCAAAAGAAAATCCCAAGAACAATGCCGAATGTGTCAGCGCATGTGCATCATCTTTGCTCCAAATCTCAACAATCACTACCCCACTGAACACGAGAAACTACCACAGTGATCACTACCTCGTGCAGCCCAGGTATATGCAAGCGCCACAGATGGCAAAGGCGTCCGCGACAACTAGTCCGTAGTTGCACAAGGGCGGATGCATACTTTTTTGGTGTCACATGATCTTTGGAATGCTGCGCCCATCCATTGAGTTGTGGTTGGTAGAGCGGCGTGCCGAGGTCAAGGTCGCTGCAAGGAGGAATCGCATCACGGTTCCAAAGCCACACACCCGCACACAATGCACTATGACATGCCGCACACGTCGCGGTCCTATCATCATACTTCACGGCCCGGCGGTTGACCAAGGTGCATTGCTTTTGCAGCACACCCAATGTCCCTCCCAAAGGAGGGGTGGTCCAAAAATGTTCGAGGCTTGCGACGATTTGGCACCCACCATCAACTCTCTTGTCTCAAATCTCTCGTCCCAACGTACTGGCGCTCGATCAAGCATCATAGGCACGCCACATACTCTTCGATCAACGATTCTTGGTGCAACGCCGTGTGGATTCGTTCCAAGTTCGATTGAAACACCACTCTTGTTCCTCCGGGATCAAACATCGCGCGGCCTCAAAACCTGAAAAATGGGAGTGCATCCACAACTCATAGCAGTCAAAGCGCGTGACGGTCTAAAGTTCCCAAAGGCAAGATACGCCTCCTCGTGAGTAGCAGCACACATAGCCAACACCGCACCCAGCGGAAACGGGAGTGTTCGGTAATAGCACTCCCAAACCGTCTTGGATAGGCTCTTGGGTTCACCATTGCTCGTGCACACACACTAGACACAAAGCAATAGAACATGCACAAAATCCGAGGTTGCTTGAGCTACACCTTGTGCAAAGACACGGGCATTGCGTTTTCGAACAACACGACACGAGCGCACACGTGAAATCGCCCCATACCCACACGGACACCCGCACACACAATGGCAATGTGGGAGCGGGAAGGGCAAAAAGCGAAGTGAATCATTTGCATCCTCGAACATGAAAGATGACATCGTCATCTTCATCATCGTTATCATCATCACCATCATCATCATCAATGCGGCATGCTTCCTGGAACATGACGGGCTAAATATTGATCACAACATGAAGAAACCGGCAAGCTCGCAACCAACGGAAAGCCATTCCGTTGTGACACACCACAACATAACATGGCACAAGATAACCTAGCATTGTAGAAAACAATCCAACAAGCAAACGTAAGACAAAGATGCACACAAAGCGCCCGTTGCAACACCATACCGTATGAATACCCAAATAAACCAACCAAACTCGCGAACATACGTACATCATCATCATCACCATCGTCATCAATGTGGCATCATTTGTCGGTACAATCACGAATCACAACACGAAGACGTAAAGGTCGCAACACGGGACCCAAACGCAAAGGCATTGCGTTGTGACACAACAAAACACGACGACACAACACAATACGACGACACAACACGAACAACAAAACACAACAAAACGCAACACCGGGATACATACGCCCGTCGCAACACAATACATCCCAAAATTGAAACGAAAAACACCATGGAATGCACCATAACACGCAACATTATGCAAAACACCAAAAACCAACTGTCACACGTGACCAAACCAACCGCCAATGAGACAGTCACAAAAACGCCACGCTTGGTAGAGAATACCCGAACGCGTCGTCTCGCTTGTGCAAAAAAAATGTGTGTTTAGCTTACGCCAAGATCGGCTCATGATTCCTCGTGGTGCTCAACCTTTGTCATCGCCCCCCCCAAGAAGAATGCTTATGCTCTTTTCGCGCGAGTGAATTTTGCAATCGAAACCGCTATGCTCCATGACAAAGTGGTGATAGCCGAGTGGCGACTAACAACACCAGCGGAGAAAACTCAATCGTAGGGTGATGCACAAAGGTTATCATGCGCACACACGATGCACTCATACGTGCCATCACCTAAAATGCATTTGTGAGTGGCATCTTTTGGCTCGTGGTGTCACCCGATGTTCTCGACAACCCACCAAATCGGGGAGGCGTCAAAGTTGTGCTCATAAATCAAAAAGGGATCCGCGACATCACTTGAAAGGGAATCACTGGCAAGCTACTTTCTATCGTTCTTCCTTTCGGCCGGTTTCGATGCTTCTATTACTCCGGTTTTAGTTTTGCCATGTTTCCTAAGATTGACTACCGATTGACTACCCAAAGTTCTCAAAGACACACGAATTGCCAAAGCCAAAAAATTCAGAGCCATATTTGAGATAGCGGTGCCATGAGCATTCGGGGATTCGAATGCTCATGAATAATTCTTGAGATGCTTTGTTTTGTGTTTTTTCAAACACAAAACTACACCCATTAATTTCCACCTTGTAAGAGTCACACATAAATACATACACACACCTCGTTCCACGAACAATCTAGGCAGGCATACAAACCAAGCGATGAAATCGAAGGGTGTCTATGCACGACGGCGGGATCCAAAGGAGCAACAACACCCCTTCAACCCTTGAACCCTCCAAAAGATTGCCGGGAAAGTTAGGCTTGAATATAAATTCCACATACGTTGCCCGCGGCTTTTGAGGAGGATCCAATGCCACAAATTTCAAGACATGAGCAACTTGCGTGGTCGGTTCAAATGGCCTTCATTTTGGATCCATCCGATTGGCCAAAAAATTTCTGACGAGTCACCGATGGAAGGACGAGAATCAAGTTCACAACGCAACCGGCGACCACAAACGTGAGCCATGCACCGGCACAATGCTTGCAGGAACTGGGTGTCTAACTACACTAACTCTTTAACATATGAAACATTCAATCCTCATGCCTTCGTAGTATTAGGGAGCCCTTCTTGGCATTCCGGGAGAGGAGCACCCGAAAATAGGCTCATCCGATTGCGCATGGAGATTGTTAGACCACGGCACCTGCCACCGTTGGCTAGGCATGTCCGTGTCACGTTGTGAAAAAAACTAAACAAGCGCTCCGTAAGAACAACAAAGGACTCACCTGCCATTGTGACCTGTGAGGTGAGCTATCCAACTGAGTTGAGACCTTTGAGACACTCTTCGCTTGTCATAACGCACGGCAGCAATATATATGACAACGAGCTGCAAATTTCATGTCTTTTATCATTTCGCTCGATGAAACAACGCGCAATGCCGAATGGTATTTGCAGGAGACGTGATCCGATTGACACATTCCGGGAGCGTACCGGGAAAATCAGGAGTCAAACGTAGGCAACACGGCGATCATGAAGAACTCGCGAGTCATTGCACCTGGCACCCTTTTTCTAGGCTGTCCTGTGGCCAGGGAAGTAGAAGTTTGCCTTCTCTGGTCTTCTACTAATTAAAAAAAATTGTCAAAATTTTTTTCTCTAATGTTACACAATCGGGGCCTAGGGGGACACCCCCCCATACCAGCCATATTTTATTCCTGTTCTGCAGCCTTTATTCGCCTTTCCTTCAATCACAATGGAAGCCCAGTTCAAGGATTGCTTCTCTGGAGATAAGACCTTTGAGAAATGCTGCACTTTTGCTGAAGCGGTTAAAAAGGCCGGTGTTGCTTCGCTGGAGCCTTACCTTCCACAGATCAAGACAGCTCTGGCTCACAAGAAGGACGACAACCAGAGAGCCGGAGCGGCCTCAGTGATTGGTGCTCTGTCGAAGACTGTCGGTGTCGCCGCTGAGCCTTACACCGTTCAGTTTTTGGAGACGCTTTTGGACCTCTGTGCCGACAAGAAAAACCCTGTGGCGAAGGCTGGAAAGCAGAACAGCAATACCTTTGCCGCTGAGTTGTGCCCTGCTTCAGCGAAGCAAGTCGTGCCAAAGATCTTGCTGGGCTGTGGTCGCAGCAAAGCGTGGCAGACAAAGATCGCTGCGCTGAACATGCTTTCCGTGATCTCAGACAAGGCCCCTAGGGACACTGCGGCGGTCCTCGCCCAAATTGTTCCTGTGGCTTCTGAGTGCATGTGGGACACCAAGAAGGATGTCGGTGTTGCTGCCAAGGACACCCTGCTCAAGGTCTGCGCCGCCATTGGCAACGCTGACGTTGAGCCCTTTATTCCTGCTGTGGTGAGTGCTATCGCCAAGCCGACTGAAGTGCCGGACTGCGTGTACAAGTTGGCAGGAACCACTTTCGTTCAAGTTGTGGAACCACCGTGTCTCGCGATTATGGTGCCACTGCTGGTCCGAGGTTTCCGCGAGAAGTCCATCCCTGTGAAGCGACTGTGCTCTGTGATCACGGACAACATGATGAAGCTGGTTGACGATCCCCACGCAACCGCCCCCTTCCTTGCTCAGCTGAAGCCTGAGAACGACAAGGTTATGAACGACGTGTCTGACCCAGAGTGCCGTCAGACCGCCGGCAAGACCGACACCACTTTGAACCGCATCCTGGATGACCAGAAGACCAAGAAGGCTGTGGACAAAGCTGACAAGGACGCCACCGCGAAGCTGCTGAAGGAAACCGCTGCCGGTTTCCCCACCACCGACTTCGCCACCGTCACTTTCGACTTTGTTGTCCAGAACGCTTGTGACCTGGTTGACAACAAGCAGTACGAGACTGAGCACTGGACCCCTGCAGTGGCTCCCTTCTTGGCTCCTTGGTTGGGTGCGGACAAGGCTGATAAGGCCGCGTCCACGTTCATCGAGAAGTGCATCAAGGACATCGTGCCCAAGGAAGAGGAGGAGGAGGACGATGAGGAGGGTGAAGATCTGTGCGACTGTGAGTTCTCCTTGGCTTACGGTAACAAGATTCTCCTGAACCAGACCAAGCTGCGCTTGAAGCGTGGTGCTCGTTATGGTCTCTGCGGTGGTAACGACTGTGGTAAGTCTACCCTGATGAGGTCTATCGCCAACGGACAGGTGGAGGGATTCCCACCTCAGGATGTACTGACTTCCGTGTATTTGGAGTCTGACATTCCTGCGGAGCTCGCCGACTATAATGTGATTGATTTCGTGAAGCTTGACCCTCACTTGAAGGACAAGGACTTCGACAATGAGGTCATTCCAATGTTGAAGAGTGTGGATTTCACTGATGCCATGTTGAATGGCGCCGTGTACCATTTGTCTGGAGGTTGGAGAATGAAGCTTGCCTTGAGCCGTGCCATCTTGCGTGGTGCTGATATCCTGCTGCTGGACGAGCCTACCAATCACTTGGACGTCAGGAATGTTGCTTGGGTGGAGAACTACCTGATCAACCTCAAGAACGTGACGGTGGTGGCTGTGTCCCACAGCTCGGGCTTCTTGGACCGTGTGTGCAACAACATCATCCACTTCAACCGACTGAAGTTGAAGAAGTACAAGGGTAACTTGTCTGCCTTCATCAAGCTGCACCCTGAGGCCCAGCAGTACTATGAGCTGAAGTCCAGCTCCAAGCTGAAGTTCAGGTTCCCTGATCCTGGTTTCCTGGAGGGTGTCAAGTCCAAGGCCAAGGCGCTGTTGAAGATGCGCGGTGTTGGGTTCACTTATCCCAACACGACTCGTAAGATTCTGTCTGACGTGTCCATCTTCGTGTCTTTGGTGTCCCGTGTCGCTATCGTGGGTCCCAACGGTGCAGGTAAGTCGACCATGATTAAGTTGCTCTGTGGTGAGCTGGTTCCATGCGAAGGAACTGTGGAGAAGCACCCTAACATGCGTCTCGCCTACGTTGCCCAGCACGCGTTCCACCACATTGAGCACCATTTGGACAAGACCCCAAATCTGTACGTGCAGTGGCGGTTCTCGGGTAACGAGGATCGTGAGGCCATCGTGAAGGCCACTTTGGAGCTGACCAAGGAAGAGGAGGCTCTGGTGAAGAAGCCCATCCAATTCGAGGGCAAGAAGCGCGTGGTCGAGCGATTGGTGTCCCGTAAGCAGGTGAAGAAGAACTACGAGTACGAGGTCAAGTGGGAGGGCGAAGACTACAGCAACAACGTTTTCTTGTCTAAGGACATGTTGATGCAGCTTGGTTTCGACAAGCTCATGCAGCGCGTCGACGAGCGTGAGGCCCAGTCCGCGGGAGCCTTCAACAGGCCATTGACCCAGCAGATGATTGAGAAGCATTACAACGACGTTGGTCTCGAGACCGAGTTCGTGGTGCACTCTCAGATTCGGTCACTGTCCGGTGGGCAGAAGGTGAAGGTTGTGCTGGGGGCTGCCGTGTGGATGAACCCCCACGCCATCATTCTCGACGAGCCCACTAACTATCTGGACCGTGACTCCCTGGGTGCTCTTGCCGATGCCATCCGTGAGTTCGGCGGTGGTATCCTGTTGGTGTCCCATCACTTGGATTTCACCACTGCACTTTGCTCTGAGAAGTGGGTCGTTGACCAAGGTCGTCTGCAGGCCATCGGTTCCCCTGAAGAGTTTTTCAAGGGCGAGGCCTACGTGCAGGAGGAGCAGGAGGAGATGGTTGACGGTGCTGGTAACACCATCAAGATTGAGAAGCAGAAGAAGGCGTTGACTCGGAAAGAGAAATTGGCAGCAAAGAAGGCCAAGGCCGCCGCTAGGGCACGTGGTGAGGATGTCAGTTCCGACGAAGATTAAATTCCTGGGAACAGTTTTGGTTGCAGTCTACACACCTGTTCTGTGTGTTTCACAAACTCGTGTTGGTCCCCGCCTCTACGGCAGAGACCGACAAACCGCTTCTGCACGCGCGAAGCATTTTTCCGCCTCTGACATTTCTTTTCTTTTTGCTTGCCTGTGTATCGCGATCCGATTTGCTAGAGTCTAGCAATTTGGCTCAGTGCCAACCGCGATGCACGGGTTTGCATATAAACTGAGATCCAAGGTGTCCATCACCTGGTTGCCTCCTCTTGAACCTTCAAGGGAGGCCCGGTGTTGCCGTTATTCTTTATTCCCGTCCCTGCATTGGGGCATACACCTTGTGTCACTTTGTGGTGACCATGTGGCAGCCCATGCACACTCACACAATCGCTGCCCCAGTCAGTTTTTTTTGCGGGGTGGATTTGGAATTTTGTTTCGTTCCAAATTGAGGGGAAAGTTACGCGATGGGTCAATCACAGTTTTCTCAGGTCCCCTTGCCGATGCCTGTTTCCCCCATGATGGTCCCTAAGGCTTGACACTGAAACGCCGGCGAGGAATCTGTGGGTGAAAGCTGTGTGAAACCCAGAAAAGGATTTGCTTAATTCGCGACGCGCAGGAAGAAGCGCGCCAGTAGAGGAGGGGGCCACATCTGACAAACATTGAATTTGACTGCCAACCTGACAAGCGCGAGTTCCCATCGGCTTCTTCGTCGTCCTCACCGTACCATCCACTGCCCCGAGAGGCGCCTGGCCTTCTAACCTCTGTTCCTGCCTGCAATAAAGCGAGGGAGCTTACCAGGTGACTCTTTTCTTTATTTATGCGCTTTTATATGTCGTTATGGATAGTCCAGTGAAACACACACTGCTGTCCATACCAGGGGTGAGAGATCCCACACATCGCCGCGTTGCCACTTTTGTTGAGCTAACCCGGTGTTGTGCGGCGTGTACGGGTGCAAGCAATCTCGGGACTCTGCACTTGCATACCGGCACGGCATCCATGGTTTATTTTTTGGGTATTCAGGGGAATTGATCTTGAACTCTGGGCTGAAATACTGGAACCGAGTTCAGTGTCGTTCCGCTGGGCACTGTTGACCTGTTGCGTGCTCTGCCAACAGCATTTTTTGCTGGTTCCCAAAGCGGATGGGCGCGCTAGCTGCGTGTGCTTCAGTCGCATGTTTGCTCGACGAGTTGTAGGGTCCCGTTCCCATAGCTGGGATTCGGGCTACAGCTCGCCGGTTTTTGTTAAGTGTTCGCCTGGTGTTGTCATGACACACCAGCGTAGATTATCCATCTCCAACAAGTTCACTAGAGTTTTTGCCAAAGATTCCAAGCGGATTCTCAGCAACTATTTCTCGCTTTGTGTGTGAGACAAAACAACGGCCGCAAGGGACCACGGCCGCAAGGGGGTGGGGGCCGCTGCCTCCTTCCTGCTAACCTTTTCTGTTGTCAGATTGTTGGCTGATACTCACTCTCTGGCTGTCGCATCTCCTGCAGAGGAGGGGCCTGGGTATGGTATTACATCAACTGCACATCGGGAGATAGCAGTTCACACATGATCTCTAACCCTTGCAAAGCATTCAATGCGGTGAAATTATTTCACTAACCATGCGACGCATTCCATGCTCAGCAGGACAAAGAAGGATAAGACAACACACCAAACCTTCCACAAATTGCTGCGTGCCTGTTTCTTTGTGTTTGTCATTTGGGCAGGATGAATGATGTTCCAGGGTGGAAAGTTTCAAGTGGGGACCATTTGGTTGGAAGCCCACGCTGCTAATAAGATTTTGTGGTTGTTTTGTGAATTGGGCAATGACCCCAGGCATGAAGAATGTCTCTGTCAGTTTGAGGAGATTTGTGGTTGTTTTGTGAATTGGGCAATGACCCAAGGCATGAAGAATGTCTCTGTCAGTTTGAGGAGATTCACTCGCTTACGGCTGCACCATGGAGAGATCCACAACTGCTAGCGGAAAACATCCACCTCAAAGACATGACCACGAGGTCCACTGAAATGGAAAAATATGGTGGGCGAAGGACAGAACGGACAAAGAGTAGATCCCCGCCGTCCACTACCATTGGGCCGCAGTGACTCATAAGCAGTGGGCCCACGAGAGGAACCAAAAATACGTCCTGAATGTGTTTCTGATTGAACACCCCGGAGGGGAAAATACCCAAGGGTGGTTATTTTTTGGGCATGTGAATACGTGGAGTGCGGAGTGCGGCGTCATGAGAAGCAAAGCACTGCGACCATCAAAAGTCATGAGGACAACCAAATCATTGAGACATGTTACCATGAAGGCAAATTGGGGATTATGCAAAAGAAGGTTGGTTTATTTCTGTTGGGAATGAAAGTGTCTGCTTTTGGGTGCAACATTCCGTACATTTGGTTGACATGAGGATAACCAAAACATTGAGACATGTTACCATGAAGACAAATTGGGGATTATGCGAAAGGAGGTTGGTTTATTTCTGTTGAAAACCAAGTCTCCCCCAGTGGCGTGAGACATTCCCTCCATTTGGGTGACAAAAGTGAAGTTTGTTTTGCAATTGCTTGCTCAAATTGTTTGCATCTGATCTGTAATTACTTTGGAGCTTCTTTCACTGTTCCGTCGGAGTTGTGAAAACGTTACATTTTGAAAGGGTTTGGGGTTGCGCTGGCTGGGAATTTATTTCGCCCCGGGAATGCCAGATGGTCCGTCTTTTTCACTGGGCGTCTAATGCGACTTGCGCCTCCTGCGGATTTTTTAGGGGGGTGCACTCAGTGCAGTACATGCACAGTATAGCTATTTGAAAGGGTTGGTACGCACTATGGTGTTCTTTTTTGACCTGTTCCCTCCTGGTGGACTTTTGCCGTTGATATGTTGGGCAACATTATATGGATTTGCCCCTTGGCCCCCGGGACATCAGCAGATCTTTTTATTTGGGACGGGTTTCTCGTACCCGAGGTAATTTCTTTGATTCGGAAGTTGGGGGCCATGATGGTGGTTATAAACGCCAGATTCATGTCATTGTGCCATTCATTGGAAGAAAGAATGGCACTTTGACATCCCGCCAAAAATGTTACAATGACGTGCACGGGTGGTATAGGGCCAGGGTTTTGCTTAGTGTTTGTCTCCGTACCCCGGGGGGGGGGGGTGTGGTGGGTGGGTCTGGCAGAATTTCAGGGTGGGTGTCCAACCACCCCCCCCCCCTGGGTACTGTGTACCCCAGTTTGCAACTTTTTTGAGTTGGGGCAGTTTGGGTCACCTAATTCTAAGGGCGTTTCCAAGGGGTGTGCTTGGGGGCTCTTCGGGGGGAACAGTCTAAAAGTAGCGCGCCGCGCAAACATTCCCCCCTTCACTGGGCATCTTTTGTGACCCGTGCCCCTGTGGCCCCTGCTAACTTTTTAGTGGGTGCATGCAGTGCAGAGCGCGCATAGTACAACTAATTGCACTCCTGGCTGTCTTAGCATCTCATGCTTTATTATTGTTTCGCCGTCAACCACGTGTGTCCGCAAATAGTGCACACCTCAAGCTAGTTGAAGAAGTAAGTCAACGCAATACAACGATCGTTTTGTGCTTCCATAAACAAAAAAAACAACAAAAACAAACAAATCACGTCGCCTGATTTGCACCGCACCCGGACCAAGCAGGTCCAGGTGTTATTGTAGCCAATGATCGCCTCAGATGTACACAATGACTACTCACCACTAACGCAATGTTTGTGGTTTCACACGCACCACTGTTGAAAATGGGGAGAGAGGCATCAATATGCACGTTGTGCAGTCACACCTTGTACGCTTACATAGCCTTTGCATGCGGGGAATACAGCTAAAACGTTTCCCCATCTCACTCACGAGAACATGTGAACAAAAAATCATGCTGCAGAATCAACGTTGTGCCGTCCCAAGCCACAAGTGTGGCCAGTGGACAAAATGGCGAGGAAAAACGACACCAAAACGGAAAATGCACGCAGCACTACTTCAGCCAAATAAGAGCTTATTGCACACAAAGCTAGGGCATGCATTAGGTGCATAGCGCTACCGTACAAAGGGCACACATCGCACACACAACCAGTGCAATGGATGTGAACGGACAAATGGAACGATGAATGGATGTATGAATGCAGGAACGAATGGATGGATGAATGCATCCATCTCACATTTAACAGAATAATCCGTGTAAAAATGCAAAAAAGACAAACCTTAAAATAAACCCAGCATTGGCCTACTGCACTTACCACAGCGCTTGAGCTCCTGTGTGTGTGAGCTCCTCCCAACCTCGCCTCGCGGGCTGGGTCGTCTCTCATCGCAGACGCCTCATACTTGACGTTGACGGCGGCTTCTTTTCGGGAAGACAACGAGCTCTATGAACGAAGTCGACCCCCGTACGCTCGCTGGCCCATCCTCCGACGAAGAGGCGTCCTTTGATCATCGCCAAGTCTTGGCTGTTATCGCTAGTAGCGTCGGCGGCCTTCACAGCGGCGCAGCTGGCTGCTGTTGCTGTCAGAGCAACCATGGCGTCCCTCATCTTCAACAATGCGCTTGCCATCGCCGTAGGCACTTGTGATCGCTGCTTGTCAATGGTAGCGAATCTCTAGCGCGCTCGCCAAATTGCGCTGCGCTCGCCTTTTAGCGTCAACTTTGTGTAGCGCAGCTGGCGATCAATGCCCTTGTAGTGTTGCTCAAGTCGCAAATTGCCACTTCTGTACTCCTAGACCTCGTGCCGGCAAGTCGTCCGCTTCGCGTAGCGCTGCGTCTCGTTCTCGTCTATACTTCTGTAGCCGTGTCCCGGACCTTGGAGTTTGCTGACGGCAAATGTTATCCAAAATATCAAAACACCAAATGGACCATGTTTTCGGCTGACCATGGTCTCCGATTTTTGTACAAATCTCCATTCTCTTTGTCATTTTCGATTTCCGATTTTTGGTTGATGTAGTCTATACTCTAGAGACCATTTTGTGAAAAACCTTGACCTGCTTCACCACAGAAGGAACGACCAAGTTTGTCTGCTCTAGTTTGAGAAACCTGTGATGGGACACGGCGATCGCTGGCAAAAAGCACCGAAAGCACGACATAGTGGACCAGAATGCTCATCAGCGTCGTTCTCTGTCCCCAAGTCAGTCAAAGAAATTTTGTACGATTCTTGTCGGTCTCGCAACACGATCCTTGACACATCTTTAGGTCTTGCAAGCATCACAGGCTGATAATGAACAATAAGCGCCACAGAAAACGACGCCGCATTTTATACAATCACGATATAATGCAACTTAAAGATTTTAACATGAAAAACTACCACAGTCGTATGAAAATTGTCTTAATCTGGTCGTCTACTGTTGCGAATATAGCTCTTCATCTTTTCTTTGTGTGAAAGAACACGTAACAAATTGTGTGCTCGCGGCATGGCGCGAGTCGCCCGTTCTGACGAAAGGCGACATCTGAAAACATAACAGATAATATAAGTTCCAACGGGTGACCCATTAAACAAAAGGAGACAAAATACCATACAATATAGAATGGTAACAGGCAATGCAGGCGCCGAAGGCGGGAACGGCAAGGCAGAGCTTGCCGGACCGGCTTCATCTTTAGAAAGTTTTATAGTGTGTTCAGCACTGTGTTTTTGATGTACTTCTCCTGCTGCTTGCTGCTGGTGATGGGATCTTGCTGCTTGTTGTTGATATTGAAAATGTTTTGGTGATATAAAACTAATCAAGTGCCCCCCAAACCACAGTAGTATGCAAGTAGAAGATAAACAGGATCAAAGCATGAAGGGTTGCAGTCACAATGAATTAGATAAAGAAAGATATCAACAACAAACCACAGCAATAGACATTCAATGCAACTCAGGTTGAAATATTTTACATGCTTGAGAAAAACCGATTGGAAAACTGCCCCAAGGGCTCACACTCTCCATAGTGCCATCCTGAGATGTGCACTCTTTGTTTTTGGGTCCCATAGGTGCTGAGGTGGCATGGCTTGTGGCGCTGAGGTCACTGCCATGTCCCATAGGATATTTCTACTTAGCTAGGCTAACTAGGTATTGAACCCAGGACCTGTCAAAAAGAGGTACCCCAGCCCCTAGGGTGCATACCACTAGGATAGCTAAGAATTCATGAGAAAACATAGATAAATTCATTGGCTCTGCCTCAGTATATCAGTGCCTCAGTCAACTCAGGAAAAGATGTTTTAATGCACATTGCTTGGGGATTAAGGGGTCCACACAACATCCTGATTTAGTGTTTGGTTCTATAGGTCAAAATGTGTTGTCAGCCATTTTGGTTAGGCCAATACTAAGATAAAAATGCAAGAGTGCTTAGAGCACCTCTAATACAACTAGAGTATGCCTCAAAGCATTGGAAAAGCACTTTTTCTTACTCCCCCCTTGTGCTGTGGTGGCCACCACTGTCGCATTTTCAGGAAAAAGGGATTTTTTCTTGGCCTGTCCTTGGTTTCCACATCTACTTTAAAATACTTATAGCCTCCCTAACACTGGAAAAGAGCGGTTTACCATGGCCAGCGACTCTTGTTGCATTGTTCATGTCAATTTCCAACAGAAAACTCAGCGCTCTTGGCGCTGCAGGGGTTCCTGTGGCTTGGTGGGGTTTGAACAGGGCATGCAAAGACCATATGCATATGCATCGCTCCCTCCAAGCTGCAGCCTGACACAACCCAATGCCAGACTCTCATAGGACGCTCGATCTGAGTCTCATGGAACCTGATGGAGACACCTGTCATGATCCTGGGGCGAAGGGGTGACGATTAAATTAAAATTGCCCCTTGGTGGGGTCTTGGGTTCTGGTTCAGTCTCCTGCTGCTGCTTTTCGGCCCGAAGAGGGGCCTACTCAGCGACGCTTTGCGAGGGTATCTGTACAACAGAGGAATGGAAGGATGAGGGACGAATCCATGCAAACGCGAAGCGACAACACCTAAATCCGTCAAATGACGGCCTAGAATTTATCCGAAAGCACATACTTGACCAGAATCCAATCGTGCATCAGATGCACATTTTTATAAAATTTGAGGTCATGTCCTGATTTTTTGAGTCAGGAAATTCCCACGCAGAAAAAGACGGCGCGCCGGAGCGGGTCCGAACGAAGCGCCGGAAAACAAATAATTAATAAGATTATAAACGTATGTCAGGTATAATGAAGAAAATGACGAGACACACATAAATGAATAAACATCGAGATTCCGCCCACACTGACAGAAAGAATCAAAAATCAAAGAATTCAAGAATCAACGAAAAGACTTCAATGAATCACGTATAAACCACAGGTGTGCTCGTCTCTCATGCAACATGCACATAACTCGTCTCGTGTCTCCGTGTCCGAGCCGTGTAGCACCGCTTACGCACGATAGACGGACAGATTAGAAGATTGCAAATGATTAGAGGAAAGTTCAGGGTGATTAGACATACACACATATGCATAGCGTCGTGTTTCGTCTCATCCATACTTGCTTTCGCTTTCTAGCGGTGACTAAGGTAGGTAAGCCCAGGTGGGGCCACCCCCTGGTGGACTTCATGATTGTGGGGTAAATTGGTAGGAAAAAGAAGATCGTAACAGGTGATTGCCAAACTCGTGCATGAACATGCATGCATATGACGCATTAAAGGGTAGGCCACGCGTGGTGCGCACAGTAAAACCCTTGTTTGGGTTACCCAGGGGCTCCACCCCACGTTCTATAAGAGAAGGAGTGGAGTTCCTTAAGCTTGCTTGCTTCTACTTCGGTTTGGAAACAGTGTATTATAGGGCAGCCTGAGAAGAGTATAACACGTGGAGGCTGCCTTGGTTCCTCCGTCTCAAACCCAAGTCATTTGCCTTTGTTTTACAGGTGGGAAGGGCAAGATGATTGGTGCAGCAGCGCTTGTTTTCCTATGCCCTGCTAAACAATGGCGCTCATCATACCAAACAAATGACTTCGCCCCTGCCTGTGGCAGAGCAGGGAGTCCGACTCCATCGACATATGCGCTGTGCACGCCAAAAGAACACTCCTTCCCTCCAAGCCCTAGCAGGGAAATGCGTTGTGGCGTCCCTGTTAGGCCACAGACGCTTAGTAGCTCTGTGTTCTCTTGCCATCTCATAGGTGAGCCATTAGGGCTCGTGACCTCTTCATCATCAGCACCCAGTAGAGCGTGCGTGTAGGAGTGGTAGTCCTGAGTGGGGGCTTGAGCTAGTTGCGCCAGTGCTCGCCCACTAGGATGGTACCTTGCAGAGTGTGTAGGACTTGTAGTGCGCGTGTCGCTGTCCCACCTGTCTCCTGCAATTTTAGCGGGGTTGGTGGGCAGTGGAAGTGGTTAGGCTAGATTTTGGCCTTCATAGCAAACAGGCGTTTTCAAGCCTTCATAGCTTTTGGCCACCCCTCCCTGTAGTAGTTAAGTAGGTAGGAAAAACAATACCTAGACTCGTAGGCTGGGTATTGCCCCAAGGTTTTGCGCCACTACAAAAACTGGGCGCTTAGGGGCGGAGAGACCCGGGGCGTACCCCGTGGCACCGGTAAGACATCCGCCAGGTTTAGCAAGCGTGCAAACTTGGGTATAATTAGGACACCATTTCTGCAGCTTGCTCTTAGGACCTTAGCAATAGCGCACTCACACATTTGCTTAGGTAGGTAAGGGTAAGGTTCAGTCCCTAGCTTTAGTCTTGGAGGCAAGCGTCTCAGCAAGCCTCAGCAACTCACCAAGGTTGTTCTGGGACAAGTAGTCTACCGGAACTGAGTTTAGGCGTCCCTCAGGTAGAACAAATGCTGAGAAGGGCTCCCAGGTGGCCTCTTCGACTCCAAACCCTTCCCAGAGGGTGAGGAAGCGCCAACCCTGGCGATAGCGGCGGCGTAGTACAGACTTCACCAGGTAGAAGCCTTCCTTAGCCATCTCCTGGGCATTCATGTCGGGCAGGTCCCCTTCAACTTCCATAGGGCTGTCAGCTCCCTGTAGGTCTAGAGCGGCGATCTCTTCGTCGTTCAGCTCCCACTCCTCCCCACATAGGTCTTCAGGATCATAGTAGCGCTTCAGGTGTTGAGCAGTGCACACCAAGGTCCCCCCTAGTTGGGAAGAACACCGCACTATGATACAGTGTCCATCTACAGATAGAATCTTGTAGGGCCCCAAGTAGGGGTCATCGCTGGTAGAGCGTGGCCAGGCGGGTAGTCGGCTGTGGTGCACCAGCACCCAGTCCCCCTCTTGGTAGGAAGCAGGCACCCGCTGCTTGTTCTTCTTGTGACGCTCCCTCACTCTCTTGAGCATAGCCTTGGCCTTGTCCACCTTCGCTTGTTGCTCCTGGACCCAGTTACCCAAAGGAGAATGGGTATCCTCTGGATAGGGAGCATGTAGGAACCACGCAGGGCCTCCCAAAAATAGCTCATGCGGCGAGTAGCCAGTAGCTGAACTCTCTTGGGAGTTCATCATCAAGGATATGACGGGGAGTAGTCTCACCCAGGCTCTGGTGCGTTCCTTTTTGCACCATATCCTTACATTTTCCTTGAGAACACGAATCTGTCGCTCACATAGGAGGTTGCTCGTGTGAGAGTAGGGGATCCCCGTAGACTCCTGGACATTGAGGTATTTCAGGACCCTCTTATAGCAGCATCTGAGCGTACTCGTACGTCCGCATCGGAGTTGATCTCCTTGGGCACCCCATAGACACAAAACCACTCCTTCAGGAGTATCTTGATAGTCTCCTCTCCGGTAATTTGCTTTGTACATGGGAACACCCTGGTAAACCTTGTCAACCCACAGGTCACCACGAGGGCCAAGTTGTAGCTGCCAAACTTCGGCATCTTCGTGTAGTCCACGTAGAGAACACTGTTAGCACAGTGGGGGATGGGCAGGGTCGAGTAGAGACCCCTGTCCCTGATATCCCCAGGTTTGGGGGACCTACACGGGCACCTGTCCACGATAGGTTGAAGGGTCTTCCGCAGTTGGTCATCAGTCCACGTAGTGTGGAACCACTGCTTGAATAGCCTCAGGGTACGGTAAGCATCCACATGACCGCTGGACTCATGGGTCCACTTCAGCAGCGCTTGGACTTTGAGACTGGATACCACGATGCGGTCCTCGTGCTAGAGGTAGCTCTTGTCCCTCTTCCACTGCTCTTGGTTGACCAAGAGGGGTTGTAATAGGACACAGAGTGAAGATCGCTAGTGCGATCGCGTGTGTCGCGCATGCGTAGCATAGGCCAGATCAGAATAAAGTAGGCATATCAGAAAGCATAATTTAGGTATGTATTTTACATTCCAAATGTTTGTACAGATTGACGGGATGATATTCAGTTTCGGTGATAGTTCTTGAGTGCTTCGCAGACGTTAGAAGGAGATAGATCAAAATGAAGGATTTCGACAAAGATGATCAAAATCAAACCAAGGACAAGACCATTACAATCCCGTCAATCGAAAAAAATAGGGCGCTGATAGGAGCGCCGCCTGAAGGCTCCTTCATCAACAACGGCACTTTGTTGGGCGCCAGGAGGGCGAAACAGCGCGTTGCCCACCGCCGTCAGCAGGAATGGGGCGCCTACAGCGCGTTGGTCACCGCCGTCAGCAGGAATGGGGCGCCTACAGCGCCTTGGTTAGCTCCACGTCTGGTGAGACAGCCCCTTGACAGCCCCTTCACAGCGCCGTCGTAAGGAGTGGGGCGTCCACGTTGCTTTGGACCGCGGTGGCGCCGGTGGCACTTTCTGAGAAGGCGCCTGTGGACTTTGACAAGGGACGGCAGAGAGTGACAGTAGGTAAATTTTGGTGTTGGCTGCTTTCCAGCCTTTTAATTTGCGTTGTGTTGCATTTTGTGTCGTTTGATTCGTTCGCTTGAGCGACCGTTATCATTGTAGTATTAATTTTTGACACTGCTTTGCGTTTGGTGTGCCACTCTTGCTTTGCAGGTGCAGAGCATCGCAAGCGTGTCACGGGAGCGGCGGCACGAGAGCAGTGGGATGCGGGTATGGTGAACAACAAGGCACACGTTTCAGGTGTGGCGACTGTTGCATGCCAGCTTTGTGTTCGCTCTTTTTTGTTTTGTCTTCGCCGTGTTTCGTTTCTTTGTCACGGGTTTTTTTTTGGCAACTGCTCTGTGATTCTGTGTGTGTGTGTTTGTGCAAAGGTGGCACAAGAGCAACACAAGGCAACACGAAAGGTGAGCACACGCGGACACGTCCTGTTTACAGGTGTGTTGTGTGTTGCATGCCTGCTGTGTGTTCGCTTCGTTTGTTTGTGTCTCTCTCGCCCTGGCTTTTGTGCTCCTGCCTTTGCAGGTTGAAGAGCCAAGAATCCAGGATTCAAATGAGTTGAATGTGCATTTTGCGTATGTGTTCTGTGTGCAGTGAGTGAGTTTTTCAACTTTAAGTGTGTTTGTATATGCATACGTATAGACACGCTTGCCTTCCTTTTCGTGTTTTGGCAGCTTCTGCTAGTCTTTCTCATCTCGGTGTTTTTGTTTGCTGATATGTATATGCAGGCTTGTCTTCTTTTTCCTCTTGTGTTTATTTTTGGCATTTTTTCTCATTTTGTGGTTTTGGGGTCTTTTGTCTTCTTTTGTTTTACCTTTGCGTCTATGGCGCTTCTTCTTTTCTTCTTTGTATTTGCTGGAGTGGTTGGCCACCTCTGCCCCTTTGCGCATGGCCACGAACCTTTTTGTCTTTTTCGTATTTGAAGGGTGCTTCCACTTCAGTGTGCGTTTGTCATGTTGTTTCAGGGCTTCATTTTATACTTACTTGTATGGGTGTATTTCGTTTTCTGTTTGCAGCTTTTGGCAGCAACCGCACATTGCGTGCGATGATAAGAGTTACGGTGAACCCCCTACTATCTAAGGAGCATGAGGCTCCAAACCCCCAAACCCTAGGGTGTGCGCGTGATGCGCTGAGTGGTGCGTGAGGTGCCCCGCCCGCGCTGCGTGATGCGGCGATTGTTTTTTTGGTGCATGATGCATCTTGTTCTATGGGTTTGAGTGATTCATTCCCTGGACACCCCTCCCTGGTATTGTCGTTTTGCCTGTGTGAGAATTCTTTTCGGTGGTGTGGCGTGCGTTCCGCCCCGCCCCCTGGCCATGGTGTGGGATGCACAGGGCCTGGTTTTAAGATAATGTTTGCTTTGGGTTGGCAAGCAGGAGATGAGTACCCGTGCCTGACACACATCTTGCATAGCCCTGCGTGAGTTGTGAGTTTGCTTTGTTGTTTGTGTTTCGGTATACTTTTACTTCTTACTTGAATTCTTTTACATTTCAAATTATTTTGTCTGTGTTGGTCTTTCGCTTTTTCTTGCAAGTATGTGTGTGCATTTGTGCGTGCGCCAGGTGCGGCAAAGCGTTGCCGTAGGTTTGCTCAGTCCAGCTTGATTGGTTTTTATTATGGAATTTACAAATATAGTTACGCGTTTGACAACAGGGTACAATGATAAAAAAATTTCAGGCTGCGTTTCAGTAGGCTTTCGTTTGCGTTTTTATACATCGTGCGCATTGGCATAGTTGTCGTTTGCGTGTGTGTATTTTCTAACCCCTGTGCGCTCATGCGGGTCAGGTCAACAGAAGTGGGAATCAACAGTGGATGATGGATATGTGCTGACGATCTGACACGTCGTCGTTTTTTTTTTCATATGACATGCGTGTTCCGTTGTTTCTGTTTTGCTTTTGCAGTGCCAGCAAGTGGAGAACTTCAGAAGACATCAGAGGGTCCTGAATTCGGGGCAGGACCAGAAGAACGTCAAAGAATATCAGAGGTCCTGAACTCGGGGCGGGACCAAAGAACTTTAACAACGTACAGGTTAATGGGATTTGTACATTACATCAAGTTTCAGCACTGTTTTTACAGACGCACAAAAAATGAGACAAGTCTCCACTTGCTGCGTGTACTGCAGGGCAGGCAGGGATTTTGTACTTTAGCTAACCTTTTCAGGCAGGCAGAACATTGTTACAGTTTTTGTGACAGCCTCCCTTTTTTTTTACCAGAGGGCCTTTGAGGCTGCATTGCCTGCTTAGCCATTGTTGCAGGCAGTTTCTGTTTGTAGGCGGGTTAGTATTGTAGGTTGCAGTGTAGTCTAGGCCCACAGTTCCACCCCCACCCCCACGCTAACTAGTATGTAGGGCTGCAGTGTACTTCAGTCCTGCATCACACCACAGTAAAATATTTTTTTGGGTCTGTGTTTGACTTTTTTGTTTGACACCCTGCCCTGGGCTGTCTACAGCAGCTCAGCCCCCCCCCCCCCCCCACACTAGGGTAAAGATCTGAGTGTCTATTTTCCTTAGTCAGCCATTTGCTGAGGTAAACCCCAGCAAAAATCTTGGGAAGGGAGTGTAATAGGACACAGAGTAAAGATCGCTAGTGCGATCGCGTGTGTCGCGCATGCGTAGCATAGGCCAGATCAGAATAAAGTAGGCATATCAGAAAGCATAATTTAGGTATGTATTTTACATTCAAAATGTTTGTACAGATTGACGGGATGATATTAAGTTTTGGTTATTGTTCTTGAGTGCTTCGCAGACGTTAGAAGGAGATAGATCAAAATGAAGGATTTCGACAAGGATGATCAGAATCAAACCGAGGACAAGACCATTACAGGGTTCATGGAGCTTCACCAGGCTCGTATAGATATCCCCAAAATCCTTCAGGTATTCCGCTTGTTTGAGTCAATGTAGGGGTCGTATCATAGTCATGTTGAGGTCCAAGTGTACGTCCATGCGGCTGAATCCCTCCTTAGCCAGCGCTTCAGACCGGGCACCAATCAGGGCGTCGAAGTTGTTGCGGCTAGTGTAGTCTGCACACTCGTTCTTCACTCCCTGGATATGGTGTACCGTCAGCCGTAGTTGGCTAAGGTAGGTCCACCACCGCCGTAGCTTTGCCTTCTCAGGTGGGGGACCCTTCTAGAAAGTGCGGACCGGCTCTTGGTCGCACAGCCAGACCACGGGGTTACTC
The DNA here is from genome assembly GCA_964036045.1 of Eutreptiella sp. 'Long Island Sound 2002'. Classification (NCBI taxonomy): domain Eukaryota; phylum Euglenozoa; class Euglenophyceae; order Eutreptiales; family Eutreptiaceae; genus Eutreptiella; species Eutreptiella sp. 'Long Island Sound 2002'. The sequence continues at coordinate 2,103,539 of OZ038400.1, read as the reverse complement.
CCCAACAGTCATGCCTGAGACGATAGCACCAGCATACCCGCGAGCAACTCCTGCTCATAGGTGGAGTAGTTCTTCCTGGCCTGGTTCCATTTCCAGTTCCAGTGGCCCATGGGTACTAGCACCCACTTGTCGTCAGGGTAGCTGTGCTTGAGTGTTCCATCTCCGTTGAGACCTTCCGTCCCCCATTGGGAAATAGCCGAGTTGAACTCCTCCTTCTCTAGTGCTTGCCATTGGAACAACGTTCCACCACCGCCGACATTGCTGGCGTCGGTCACCAGGATAATCTCACCTTGTGCTCTGGGCACGCCCAAGCCCATAGCGTTGGCCACCTTGTTCTTGAGCTTGTCAAACGCTTGTTGCTCTTGTGGGCCCCAGCCCCAAGTAGTACTCTTCTTGATCACGTCCGTCAGAATGGTGCTGGTGTAGGTGAAGTTCTTGATATGGCCGCGGTAGAAGTTGCACGCCCCAATGAAATTGCGTACATCATGGAGTCCTTTCTTAGGGACTTCATGTCGTACCTTAGCATCCATCAGGGATTTGGCCTTAGAGACCGCTGGGGTCCACCACCCATAGCCAACGTCCAACCCCAGGTACTGCATGGTCTCCTGCATGAACTCACACCTTCCAGCTTGAGTCGTGTGGGGTTCTCCTGGCAGACCGCAAAGAACTCACCCAAGAGGATTAGGTGATCCTCCTGGGTATTGGTCCGGGGGCATAGATCGTCGATGTGCGCTTCCATCTGAGCCCCACGGGATATGAGTTCTTGCACCTTGGGTCTTCGTCGTAGGATGGACACGATCTTGTTCATCACCTCTTGAAATAGAGCGGGTGCGTTGGCCACGCCAAAGGAGCATGACCTTCCACTTGAACACCCTCCCCTGAGGGGTGATGAAGGCGAGTAGCTCCTGGGCGTTGGGCGTCACGTTCACCTGCCCAAATCCACTTATCTTGTCCATCTTGTTCTTGTGGCGACAGGAGGCTAACTTCTCAAGGGTAGACTCCATGTTAGGAATGGACCCTGAGTGGTTAAACGTTTTCTTGTTCAGCTCTCCATCGTCCGCTACCAGCCGTTTGGCTGTAGACCCAGGCTTAGTGTAAGGTTTTCGTGCAACCTATATTTTCGCTGTTTTCAGTGTATTTTCCTGATATATGTGTGCAAACTGAAATCGGCTATCTCAGCACTGTTTTGGACAGTGTTGGTATCAGTCAATCAGGAATTTCTGCAGTTTTACACTGATGGTGTTTTCACCATTTTGTGTGCTATAAAACTGAGTTTGGGTCGGCGACGGCCAGTCCTGAGATCGCGCGCGCCGATCCAGAAATTGTCGATTTCTGACGATTTTTAAGAGAATTCAATCAGTTGTATTGATAAGATTAATTCTATATCAGTTTTAAGTATAAGCGGATGTTACGGCACTATCGCGACGCCGTTCCGCGCTAGTTTTTTTGGCCCAAGTAGGCCATGTTCACGATTTTTTATAAAATCGTAGGTGCCACAGATCCTGAAGTTACATGCACCAAATGACAGCCCATCAGTTGGGCTTTGCATGCATATGCTGATTGGGTTTCCAAACGCGTCGGTGCACCGGCACCACGCGTTGGGGGGAGACCCGTGTTCATAGTGCATTTATGCATTGTTTTGGTCATATTTCATTGTTATATGTCCCCCTTTGTTCATATCTTCTTAGGACATGAAAGGGACCGTTTCGAAATCACTCCCGTGATTTCGTCGAACACGTAGTATGTTTCCGTCGCCTTTTGTGGTTGCATTTGGGGTGTATTCTTGGGTTATTTGAAGAAAAACTTGGATAAGTTTCAAGGAAAACAAGTTCAAGGTCATTCATTACCAAAAATGAAAAGAATTTCGAAACGCCCTCAACGACGATGACGACGACGACGACGACGTTGAAGACGACGACCACGACGACGCAAACATCGTCGACGAGATGTATGGAGCAATTGGTAAAGCCCAAAATCATGTTCAAGAAGGTCCTTGGTGCCTACACCATTTGAGGACCATTTGACTATTTTGAGCCCTATTACAAGGACATTGACGACCAAGGAGACCTTCACCATCGTGCTGGGACTGCGTAGCGCTGAAGAACAAGCTGCAGCGCGATTATCCCCATGGTGTTTGCAACTTGATAGTTTTCATTTGATTACTCCATGTAGGTGCCATGGACAAAGTGCCATGGACCTTTGGATGGTTCTCAATTTGATTACTCCATGTAGGTGCCATGGACAAAGTGCCATGGACCTTTGGATGGTTCTCAAGATTATATCATGATCATTGGTGAGTTCTCAACCTCCAGCAAGGACGACAGCGCTGCCCACATCCTGCAGATTACGAAGTGGTCAAGTTGGAAGTCAAAAATATGAAGATTTCGGAAAAAATAATTCATGGTATGGGCCAAGAAGATTGGTGACCAGAATTGTAATCATAATAACTATGGGCCATGAGAAATGGTCTTATTGGTTATTTCTGTATTATGTTATATGATCAGTGGATGATTTTACAAACTTTGAATTTTTCTGATTTGCTTTGTGTTGTCTTTGGTTTTAGGGTCAGGACATCTCAGAAGTGCATTTTTTTCCATTGTTGACTATTTTTTATTTTAAATTCTGTGCAGAGGTCATTTTTTGATGATTAATTTCTGTCCAGGATTGCAGAAATTTTACTGTGATTGAGCCTGGGGGTCAGAGGACCCTATGTGTGAGGCACTTGTGAGTGCCATGAGTGATGTGTGTGTAGACATGTACATTACATGCGGGTACCGGAACCCAGCGGTGCCTCCTAAAATCCCAGGTCCGGGATCAAAGTAAAAATTAACCCGTGGAGCAATTCAGTTGCGTGGTTAACACTTAGCCACCAGGAAACAAGGGCTGCAGTGTTGGGGGTAGTCCCCGTCCTTGTACCCCAGGACCAGGGCAGCGTCGATACACTCTTGTATCTGTCGCTCAATCTCGTCGGCCTACTCTTTAGGAGCGGGGTAGGGTCTCCTCGGGATCTCATGGGCCACGCACTCGGGTGTCAGCTTGACGTCCATCTGTACCAACTTGTCACAGGAGGCTGGGGGTGGTAGTTTCTCGAACACCTCCAGATGGGTCCTTATAAGCTTCTGCACCCGCGGGTCCCATAGCTTGATCTTGTCCTCCATGTCCTCGTCAGAGTGTAAGTTGCTTGCCCCCTGAGTAATAGAAGCCGAGAGGTGATCCTCCACTGACTCTTCGCCCTTGGTGGTATCCTTCAACCCTTGGTAGGCATATAGTAGGTCTCGCCCAACCATCTCCATTGGACGATGGAAACATAGGCACGCTCGAGGGGCTTCACATACACATTCCTCCGAGAGGTCATCCTCCTCTGGGGTCCTCACATGGGCACCCCACACGCTCTTCATGAGCTTAAGATCTACCTCCCTTTGCCAGGTGGTGATCTTCTGTTTGAGATCCTCCTTCAATTGGGATAGATCTCCCATACTTCCTTGCTTCAGTGGCCATGAGCTGCCGGTAGGCTTAGCGTAGGATAGCTTTTTCGCCACCAACCTCCTCTTGGAGTCCACGTACTCCCTTAGCCTGGATCGATCCATCCTGCTGCTAGCACCAAACGGCCACAAACATGTAACCCGCACCGTCCAGCGACACCATGCCCCCTGGTCCATCCCCAAACACAATGCACCGGAGACCGATGTACCACCAGTCAGACACAGTGACCAGGGCATACCACGCACGTGCTGGCACTGCGGCCCAGCAGCCCTCGACACGCCGTGGCCCCTGCTGCACCTCATCTCCACCCACTACCACACCCCCACCGCCGCCGCCACCGCCGACCAGCAGGCATGGCTCTCCCCCTGGTTTCACACGGTACCCCCAGACCACCCGGCGCACGTAGCCTGGACCCGAACACCCACGGCGACATGGACGTTCACCAACGAGCAGGCAGACCCGGACAGCGTAGCCATGGAGTACGACCGCTGCGACCCACACCGCGCAGGACCTCAGGAGGCACCCATGCGCCCCCTACAGCACAAATGCCACACCCTCCGCGGCGACAAAGACGACACGGAGCGGCGACAGACCATCACGTGCCAGAAATTCCACCCCAATACGGGATACCTCTTCCACCTGATGTACGCGTATATCACCCAGGGACGCCCAGACAGGGGCCTCCTCCGCCTCACCCCACCCCCAGGCCATCATCAACCAGGGAATAGGCGTCTATGCAGCGCCACTACTACAACCCACGCAAATCACCGCCAGAACCACCCAGGGGAACCCCATCTACGTCTATCACCCCACAGCAATCGCCCGCCTACCCATACCCAGCGACACCGACATCATCTACTTCACTGACGCATCCGGCACCCAGCAACGCACCCCCACGGTCGGTTGCGCCTCCATGCGCATCACCCGGCGCGCGGACGGCCTCCACGTGGAACACCACACCGGGACCACCATCTTTGGGGCGTCCTCCCACGGCGAACTGCGCACCATGGCAGACGCCGTCACCGCCACACCGCCACCCACGACGGTCCGGCCCCGCAACATCTGGGTAGTCGTGGACGCCACGGTCGACATCCACCTCACCAGGCGCCTTGCGGACCTACCCCTCCACAAAGCACTCGATTCCGGCCTCACCACACAAGCGTTGGGACTATGGATGGCCTTCAAGGGCATGCACCCCCAGGACGCCCTACACATCGTCAAGCAGGAGTCGCACCGCTACGCATACGGCAATGGACGCGCAGACACGCAGGCCAAACACCAGAACACCAACCACACCCCAGGGCTCGAACGCGTGCGACTGGACACCCCACACCACAGCCACCTGCAGCACCTGCCCCCGATACCCCTGGCCGCACAGCCCCCCCAATGGATGCCCGAGGACACGCCGTACACGGATCGAGACAAACAGTACCACTACCCCACACCCATCCAGCAACTCGCCGCCACACTGGGCCACCCAGCAAACACCGAACTCCTCCGACGCCTCGAAAACTCCGTCCACACCCCCCTCTACTACTCCGCCCTGCGCCCGGATAGCCTCCCAGCACACCTACAAAAGCCCCGACTCCAGCTCGCCCTCGAACAACTTCCCCTCCTCACCCGATACCACCGATGGTATACGCGCCGCTCGATCCACGTCCCCGCAGGACACACCAAATGCATCTGCAGCCACGCGGAAGAAGAAACGTGGGACCACTTCAAGGCGTGCCCCCTGTACAGGGGACTGGACACCCTCACAGACTGGAACCCAACCCACACCATCGCACAGCACGCCGGATGGCTGGTGCAGTCCCCGGCGACCCAGCAACTCACCACCGTCCTCAAGCAGACGGAGGTGCTCGAGGCAGTCCGCAGGGGACTCGTCCCCACTGCCGTCTACACCTTACTACGCACCCACGCGGAGGACCCCCAGGCCACGGCGGCACACATGCAGCGAACGGCCGTTGCCAAGACGGCGGAGCAGCTCACATACCGCACCCACAAATACCTGCAGCATGCGGCAACCCTGCCACCAACAGACCAAGCCCACCTCCTCAAACTCCTGTTCTACCAACCATGGGAACCTACCCCGTGACATACCAACACCGAACCCCCACCACGTCTACACACCGTCCACCGGGCACAGCACTGGCACAGCACACACGGGCGCCACAGGCACCGCACACGCTCCCACCAGCATGCGCGCGCCACCAGCCCCCATCCCCCCACGCCGCCGTCCGTCCACAGGTACCACCAACCACCAGCCACCGCATGTCCCCTCTGCGTTCGCCAGCGGCTACCACAGACAGCCCTGCCCTGCAACCCAGACCACTGGGTCTGCCTGGGAGCCGCGCACCGCCTCACCCACTGCCCCCACTGCGGGGACCTCAACCCCCGCCACCGCGAACGGCCCGCGGCCCCAGCCGCACCCCCCCCCGCCAGCCACCCCAGCTTCTTCGGGTACCTCACCGACACTCTCCGGGACCAACTGGGAGGGTACTACGTGGCGGACGCGGCGGACCACGCATGGGCCATAGCCGTGGCCGCGGGCAACACACCCCTGCCCCCCCACAGCCCACCCCTACGCCACAGCGGAGGCGGCTTGAACGTGGCGGCCCGCCACATCCTCCTCGCCCTATACCTCCACCACCGAGACCTACACCTCCCAGACCCACAACTCCCGGCCCCCCAAGCAGCAGCCCTGACGCCGGAAGCGTGGGCCGACACGGCACCAGAGGAGATAGCAGCCTACCTCCGAGCCACGTGCCGCCGGTTCGCAAACGCCCTCGGCCGACGGAAGGGAACACCTTACCCCCTCAGCGCACTCCTCTACCCGGCACACCACCCCCACCCCGCACAACGGACGCCCCCGGAGGGCTGGGCGTCTTTCCGGGACACCCACCTGGCCGCCCCCGACGAGGCCACCGCCACGCGGATGAGCCTCACGGACCAGGAGGCCTACGTCAGAGGCCTCAAGACGAGCCTCCAAGAGGCACACCGCTGGCGCGCCCGCTCCCCGTCGCCCCCACAGGGACAGGGGGGTTCACCCGCCCCCGACACCCACCAGGCCAAGAAGACCAAGGGGCACCGGCACCAGGGGGCCCGCCAACGCGCCCGCCAGCAGGGCGCGATGCCCCGACCAAGGCCCGGGTCCAGCCACACCGCACCGCCCCACGCCCAGACCCCCGGGGCACACCAACAACACCACCACCACCAACGCCCACCGCCACCACCGTACCGCAGCACCCAAACCCTGCAGCCCAGTCAGCCACCACCGCCCACACACGTCCACACCATGCCAGGACCACCGTACGCGCAGAGCCAGGGGACATGGCACCACCAACACCACCACCGCGCCCCCGTCCCTCCCAACCCCTACCCCCTAATGCCCCCAAAGCTACAGCGGCCCCCACCAGCTACATCCCCACCACGCCCCAGCACAACCAGGCCCCGCGAACCACCCACCCCACATAGCGCACATCACCGCACCACAACATCACGTGTACCACCACCACCAGCCCCTGCCACCACACCCACCAACACCGGGGTACCACACACAACCGACACACCCTCCACACCACCACCACGCGGTCCAGCACCACCCGCCGCCCCCGCTACACGGGCCCACGGCATACGAGCCACGGTACACCCCCATGGACCCGCGAGGAGCCGCGCACGCACACCGGCAACACCAGGACCGAGTAGGGGCGCCCCACCACCACCAACAGCCCCCCCACCCACACCTCATACCAGCGAGCACCATCCACCAGCAGCCACCCATCACATACGGACCACAGCCCCACCCGGGGGCTCATGCGGTCGCCTCCCACCCGCACCCCGGCACCGCGACCAGTCAAGAACCGCAAGGGCCACACGGCGCACACACGCAACACCCACACAACCCACAGGGACGCCCGGACCCCCAGCCGGCACAACACCCACCCCCGCCCCCCCCACCCCACCACCACCAGCAGCCCCCCCACCCACACCCCATACCAGCGAGCACCATCCACCGGCAGCCACCCATTACATACGGACCACAGCCCCACCCGGACGCTCATGCGGCCGCCTCCCACCCACACCCCGGCACCACAACCAGTCAGGAACCGCAAGGGCCACACGGCGCACACACGCAACACCCACACGACCCACAGGGATGCCCAGACCCCCAGCCAGCACAACACCCACCCCGGCCCCCCCCACCACCAACAGCGCCACCCCCACACCACCCCCCCCCGCCCCCCCCCCCGAGACCAGGCCACGGACACAACACGCGGCAGCCAGCACCAGCCAATCGATGTCGATGCCCCCGCCGACACATGCCACCGCGAATCCCCCCTCCCACGACCGCCGCAAGAGACCCCATCACCGGACCCCACGCGCGACAACGATGACCTTCCCCCCCAACCCACACCACCCCCCCCATCACACCCCGCACCACCAGTCGCCGCACCGGCCGAACCCTACGCCCTGCACAACCCCGCAGCGGTACGGCAGCACCTCCGGGGGGTCGGGGAACAGGACGTCGTGCTGTACCTCCGCACCTCCGGCACCAGCACCCCCATCCGGGCGGCCACCCTGGTCCAGGCGGCCACCCTGGGGGAAGGCGTCAGAGACTTCCTCTTCGACGCCTTCCTCCACGTCGCCCGACACGAGCGCCCCCCACGCGCCACCCCGGACGGCGAGAGCCCGCCCCCCACGGGGAGCCGGATCTGGGTACCCCCCATCGACTGGGGGCGACACCTGGTCGGACACCCCGTGCCAGAGCGGGACAGCACCCAGGGCCGCACCCGCTACCGCGAGCCCAACATGGCCCACCCCCCATCCGACGCCACCCCCAACAGCACCAAAGAGTGGGAGCGGGAAACATGGCTGGCCCGGATGGCCTCCCTAAGCAACTTCCGGCACCACGTCCCGGGAGACATCCCCACCCCCGACGAGCAGCAGCCAGCCCCCTCCACGTACATGACCCTCATGTACAATCTGCACTACACCCTCTCCACCACCACCTACCACGCACCCACAGACCACTGGGTGGTACACGGCACCGACTCCCTCCTCCCCGCCGACTACACCCCCCCCACACACAACCCGGGCCCCGACACGTACGCCAGGGGGGAAGACCCGGACGACCCCCACATCTGGGGCACGTGGGAACCCGAATCCCTGGACGCGCTGCTCTCCATCCGCAGCGGCTACCAGGGCCTTGGTAGGGCGATGTATTGCCTCGCCAAGTGGACCCAACGGACCTGGGGGATCCCCGCGGACCGATGGGTGTGGGTGGTTACGCTGCGCCCCCAGCAGATGGAAGCCTCCCCAAACCGCGGGGGACCCACCCCCCCACGCCCCACCACCCCACAACTATGCCCGTACATGGTGGCAGCCCGCCTCATGGCGCTGCTATGGCCGGGCCCCCACACCCCCACCCAAAACTACCCCCACCTCACAGAGGGGGACATGCCTGGCATCCAGCGATGCTTCTTCGAGACCCTCGACTACCTCCAGCAGACACACCCCCGCGTCCTGGAGCAGATATGGCCACCCCCCGGGTAACCCACGTGCCCGCATAGCCGAGACAACACCGCCACGCCAGCACCAGCACGCACGGATCACCAGGGAAAACGCGCGCACACGCCCGATGCCCGAACCAGCACCCGCGTTCTCGCTACTTACAGGACCCAGCATCATACGCCCGCCCCCGAGGCCCGGGACCCTCCGCCGTCTCCCGCGGCCCTCTCCTCCGCCTCCGACTCCACAACCTCCACCGCCACGAACACCTCATCCACCACCACCACCACCACGTCCTCATCCAGCACCCCACCCCCCAGGCCGCGGGGGACACCTCCCAAACGGGCCTCCAAACCCGCCCCCACCGCGAGCAGCCCCACCGCCGCCAAAGCCCATTCACCGGCGAAGCCCATGCCCAAGACCCAGCCGAAGCCCAAGGCCGCCGCCAAAGGGCGGCCCGCAGCCAAGCCCAAGCCCAGGCCCAAACCCGGCGCCACGACGGCAGCGCGAGCCCGGCCCCCCAGGATGTCCTCTACGACATCCGGCCCCAGCCGTCCCAGGCCCGAAGGCAGCAGCGCCCAGCGCGGCGCCCCCCCACCGTCACCGACACCACCGCCACCACCTTCATGGTGGAGCGCGCCGCGGCCGAAGCGCGGCGCGCCTCGTCCCACCACCTCCCAAAGCCCGCACCCCGGGCCCACGGACCGCTCCAGGGTCCACCAGCAGCGCCCCCGCCCCCCTACCGGCCCCCGATGACAGCCCACATGCAACGCATGCCCCACTACCGCCGCCGCCACGAATCCCCGCCCAACCCCGAGGCGGAGACCGTACGCGCACACCCGCGGGTCCACATCCGCGTGCACCCCCACTCCCCACGCACCCCCACGGAACAGGACTACGAGGAATCCCCCAGGCCCGCCACCGCCGCCGGCCCCCACGACCCCATCACACCCACCCACGCCCACTCCTCCGCCCAAGACCGCAGGCCCGCCCAGGAACAGTGGTGGCAGCGCTGGACCCACACGCAGCTCTGGGAGCTGCGGAAGTGGGCCCGGGGAGAGCCCTCCCTCGAGGGCCTGGTCCATCGGCCCCGCAAGGGGTCGGTGGAGAACTGCCGCCTCCGGCCGGCGGGGGGGTGGATGCCGCAGGCCGCATGGGAAGCCATGCTGGCCGATGCGCTCCACCCCCTGGGAGTCCACCCCCGCAACCTCCCCGCGCCCCAGGACCACCCGTACGTCCTCAGGCGCCTGCGGGAGACCCTCCAGGAAGCACGGCGAGACGGCATCCGCCTGTGGGACATCACCCAAAGCCCAGCCCCGCACGCACACACCCCCTCACCACCCCACAAGCGTCGGCGCACCGACACCGGCGACACCCACAACACCCCAGGAGCCCTGCGCGCCACACAACACGACGCGCCTGACCCCCCGGCCAGCGGCGCCGCCATCTAACCCCGTTATCCAGCACAGCACCACCACGGGGCGCCACGCCAGGCCCCGCCCAGAAGTCACCAAACAAACCGGACGCCGAAGGAAGCCAACGCACACGACAACGAGCACCACTACGCCCAAAGGCGCCGAACCCGGGCCCGATACCGTGGGCTCCTCTCCACCCTCAGCACGACACACACGTCACTGACGTCACTCCTCCGCCGTGCCCCCTCCCACGCCACCGCCCCGCCCCCCCCCCCCCCCTCCCGCCGCACGTCCCCACGCCGCCCAGCACCCAGCCCCACACACTGCGCCACAGCATCGCCCTAGTCCGGCTCCTCCACCATCGCGGCACTTGGCACCTCACAGTAGACCGCCGTCCTGTAGTCCCGCTCCCCCCAGCACCACTCCCGGGGCCGCACCCGACCCACGCCGTGTTCGCCCCCACGTCGCGGGCCGCGGACATCCTCCCGCTCCCCGCCACCACCCCTCCCGGGCATCGCATACTACTTACCGCCAACCCCTCGGTCCTCAGTGAGGTCCCCATCGGGCACGCCGACGCCCTGCACGTGCGCCCGCTGCTGCCCAACCTGCACGCTGCGTACGCCCCCGGCACGCCCGCCGACCCCTCCGTGTGGGACTCCCAGTGAGGCCACCGGCCAACGGCCGGCCCACACGCACCACCCCGCACCCGCCTCGGGCGCACGACTCCGTGGACGCCGCTACCCACACGCCCGGCCCCGCGCAACCGCCTAACCGAGCCAGAACACAAGCACAAATCAAACCCGAGCCACACCCCGAAACCGCTAACCCTTGACTCCTAACCAAACCCGCCGAGGGAACAACGCAACCACAGCCCACACCCACAGCCCACACAGCCGCCTAACCAGCCAGCACCAGAAGCAAAGAAACACCTCACCAAACCCACCCTGACCCAAGCCTAACCGGGCCGAAGCCCCAACACAAATCAAACCCGAGCCACAACCCGAAACCGTCAACCCTTGACTCCAAACCAGGCCCGCAGAGGGAAATGCGTAGACACAGCCCACAGCCACAGCCCACACAGCCGCCTAACCAGCCAGCACCAGAAGCAAAGAGACACCTAACCAAACCCACCCTGACCCATACCCATGTACATCAGGACACGCGAGCCGCACCCCTGGGGCGCGACTGCCGCCACAGCACCGGCGACACACGCCAGAGGACACAACGCTATAGCACCGCCGCACCAGCTGCCCATGCCTGTGCCTGCAGTGTACGCGCGCCTCTGTTTTCCTCTTTTTTGTTTTTTCTTTTTCTTTTTTCAAAAAAAAAAAAAAAAGAAACAAAAAAAAAAAAAAAAACGAACATTAGGGGGGGAGGAAGAGGGACACATCCACCCATGGCACACGCGCACCGCACACAGCACGCACACCGGTAAACAGGAGCCCAGGGGCCCAGGACACCGCACATGCAACACAACACACCGAGCGGGCACACCGGTGAACAGGAGCCAGCTGGCCCAGGACACCGCAGACGCACCACAGCAAACCGCGCGGGCACACCGGTGAACAGGAGCCCAACGGCCCAGGACGCTACACACACGTAGGGCGGCCGAGGGACAGGAAAGAACCAATACCCCATGGGTCGGACGCACTGGGGCGACCCAGCCGACCCACCGGGCCAGTGGCAGGAGCGGTACTCCAAAGCCACTGGTCCGAGCCCGGCCAGGCTGCATCGAGGACCATGGCAAACGTCACCCGGAGCCATGGAAGCAACCGGTGACAGGCGAGCCGGTACACAGTCCAGGAGGGGGTCACCTGCCAAGCAGAGTGGCCCCGCAACTCAAGCCACAAGGGTGAGGCGGTCGTACCGTAGACAAGCGGGAGCAATACCCCTCGTGGTGAGAGATACTCCACACGGCTGGGCAGCCCCCCAGAGCTGCCGCCCAAAGGAGGGGGCATGTGGCCCTACCCATGGACACATGTGGGGACACCCTCCCACCTGGGACACATGGACCGGGTGGCCGCGACAATGCCTTCCCAAGCACATGCGGGAGCGGCTCAAGAGGCACCTGACATAGGGCAGTGGGAGGGACAGGACGTCCCCTTGGTAAGACCTTCTTCCTGCAATGTCAAAGGAGGCATCCCGAGCTCCCGAAGATACCTACCTACCTACGAAGTGGTCAAGTTGGAAGTCAAAAATATGAAGATTTCAGAAAAAATAATTCATGGTATGGGCCAAGAAGATTGGTGACCAGAATTGTAATCATAATAACTGTGGGCCATGAGAAATGGTCTTATTGGTTATTTCTGTATTATGTTATATGATCAGTGGATGATTTTACAAACTGTGAATTTTTCTGATTTGCTTTGTGTTGTCTTTGGTTTTAGGGTCAGGACATCTCAGAAGTGCATTTTTTTCCATTGTTGACTATTTTTTATTTTAAATTCTGTGCAGAGGTCATTTTTTGATGATTAATTTCTGTCCAGGATTGCAGAAATTTTACTGTGATTGAGCCTGGGGGTCAGAGGACCCTATGTGTGAGGCACTTGTGAGTGCCATGAGTGATGTGTGTGTAGACATGTACATTACATGCGGGTACCGGAACCCAGCGGTGCCTCCTAAAATCCCAGGTCCGGGATCAAAGTAAAAATTAACCCGTGGAGCAATTCAGTTGCGTGGTTAACACTTAGCCACCAGGAAACAAGGGCTGCAGTGTTGGGGGTAGTCCCCGTCCTTGTACCCCAGGACCAGGGCAGCGTCGATACACTCTTGTATCTGTCGCTCAATCTCGTCGGCCTACTCTTTAGGAGCGGGGTAGGGTCTCCTCGGGATCTCATGGGCCACGCACTCGGGTGTCAGCTTGACGTCCATCTGTACCAACTTGTCACAGGAGGCTGGGGGTGGTAGTTTCTCGAACACCTCCAGATGGGTCCTTATAAGCTTCTGCACCCGCGGGTCCCATAGCTTGATCTTGTCCTCCATGTCCTCGTCAGAGTGTAAGTTGCTTGCCCCCTGAGTAATAGAAGCCGAGAGGTGATCCTCCACTGACTCTTCGCCCTTGGTGGTATCCTTCAACCCTTGGTAGGCATATAGTAGGTCTCGCCCAACCATCTCCATTGGACGATGGAAACATAGGCACGCTCGAGGGGCTTCACATACACATTCCTCCGAGAGGTCATCCTCCTCTGGGGTCCTCACATGGGCACCCCACACGCTCTTCATGAGCTTAAGATCTACCTCCCTTTGCCAGGTGGTGATCTTCTGTTTGAGATCCTCCTTCAATTGGGATAGATCTCCCATACTTCCTTGCTTCAGTGGCCATGAGCTGCCGGTAGGCTTAGCGTAGGATAGCTTTTTCGCCACCAACCTCCTCTTGGAGTCCACGTACTCCCTTAGCCTGGATCGGAGTCCAGTTCCTCGTCCAAGGGGTCTTCCACCCTCATTGAGAGTAGGGGTTTCAGTGGGGCGACGTACTCGGAGTTCTCCACTTCCTCCACGCATGTCTGCACGAAGAAGGCGTCATGCTCAGTTTCGTCATCAGAGTGGATAGAGCTGGGGAGCTCGGATAGTCCACACTCACTTAGGCGGCTCAAGTTGCATGGTATAAAACGACAGAAAGTGCCCAAAATACAGGGCCTCAAAAAACATGAAAAGAACCATTCTTTGGCTTGCAAAAAATCAGGCCGTCTTTGATACACCAAAAGACGTCTTATGTAAGGAATTTTGGCCTTTTCCTGGTCCTGATGGGTCCAAAAAGGTTTTGGGGGCAATGGACTGTTCCTTGTGCGGGGCCTCGCGCAAGGAGCAGTCCATTTCCCCTCCAAAGTCAGGTAATGATGGTAGAATTGAGGAATCAAGCAGGCGACTACACTGGAGTGACATTACAGGCACCCTTGACTTGATCACATTGTACTGTTATGGCTTCAAACAGCAGCAGCGCAGCAGCAGCGCGCAAGTCGCAAGTCGCAGTCGCAATCGCGCTGACAGTCTGTGAATAATAAAGAAGCATCGAATGCCAACTGTGAATGAGCGCTGTAAGATACTTCGATCTTTGAACAGGGTTTGTGTCTTCGGGATTGTGTTATTATTGGTGCCCCGTCTAAAGATCCTGCGCAGAAGAGGTTTGTCGTATTTTGGGATTTTCGAGAAACAAGAGGCACAGTCGAGTTCCCTAGAAACAAACCACAACAAGTGGTAGCCAGCTAGGTGGCGGGGAGGATCCATCTTCGAGATCAATCTTCGACGCCGCAACGCCGTCAACTTGATTTGGACCTCGATCTACAATGGAGCGGCCCTTCGACGACGCAGCTATGCTGCATTTCATCAGAGACAGTTTGTTTCGAAGTGATTCACCCTTGCATCACGAATTTTCGACCTCGTTAGAGAAGTTCATCGCAGAGCGCATCGCTACTCGAGAAAGGGAGTGGTTTCCATGTCTCTCTCGTGATCTTCACAGCTGTTCGCAGAAGCTTGCAGATACTCAAGCCAAAGTTATCGAATTGGAACAACGCATCGATGTATTGCAGGCAACAGGAGCAAGTGCTACAGCAGCAACTGGCCAGCGCATCGATACCTTGCAGTCCTCGACGGAAAATGCAACTCAAGCTGCTGCAAATGAACTTCGATGCCTAGAACATGAATTGTCACAATGTTACGCTCTTCTCAACGAATTTATACGAACTTCGAGTCCACCACCTCCGAACAACATCCAGTTTCCACAACCACAACCACCGTCTTCTTCGAATTCGAACCAACCTCACCCTCCACAACAACCACTCCCACAGCGGCCTACCTTCGAACCACTACCCTAGTTCGTAGTTCAACGTGCTCCTTCGCAGGAGATTTTGGGACGCCGCGTCGAGCGCCTGAACAAACTGGTCAAGAGGTTCACGGGTAAACCTGGATGTGGAGAATTTCGAACATGGAAAGAAGATTTACTACGAGCCTTCACTTTGTCGGACATCACCTTGAAAGTGCTGCCCTGGGTCGTTGATGGTGCCGGAGGGCTCGGGGCCGGCAAGACCAGTGGGGCAGGCACGCGAGGAGTCGACCTGAACGCTGCTATTGGGGGTAGAACCGGAGACTCGAACACCAACGGAGGCAAGAGCAGCAACAACAGAAGCAAGATCCATGTTGAGTGTTATCCGGCAGAAAATCCCAGTCTATGAAGAAAATTGATGCGGATTATTCTATGCACATCTGAGTGTCCATATCTGTCTGAAAAGATTTAAATAAATCCGATTGTGAAAAATATTTGGCCGATCTGGCCCGCGAGCGCGCGTCAGCGGCAAATGGCGATTCCAGGCAAATGATCGGAACGCGGCGGATTTACGGAGGATGGACCGCGGAATCAGATCCGGCATAACAGAAATATATAGGTCTGATCCTGAGACTGACCTGCGAGGCGGCGATTCCGCCGAAGCAAAGAAAATGACCAAAATGTAGTCAATCTGGGGCAGATCTGCTGAAATCTGAGCAGATGGGGGTTAGCCGCACTTACACTCCCCCTCCAAAAACACACTGGGGTGTGTCGCTACGTCAACGAAGAACGTAGTGCGGGTAAGTCCCAGAAAAAATAGAAATGTAACCTCGATGGGGCGAAATCTGCTTGATCTGACCTGATATGGGCTGAATTGGCACTGAATCAGGATGGATGGACCTGAAATGAGACAGAATGAGAAGTGACGAACAGTCCTCCGTGCAGTAAAACATTAGGTCAAGGGCTAAAAAGCATGTAAACGTATCGAGAATCGATACCAAACCATGCACTGGTTGAGAATGAGGTAGATTATTGGTGGATTGAGTGGGGGAATCAAGAAATGGAGTGACATCTCAGCGCTCTGGCACAGTTTCGCTGTCGCGGGCACGCTACGGTGTCCTCGCCGAACTCTACATCGTGTTACTCCCGCTTTTCTCGTTCTGAAAAGTGCAGCATGTGCTTCAGATTTGGCGCATCTGGTGGATGATCACAAGATTCAATCTTGCTGAATCAATTTGAACAGAGATGGAGGAGATTAAGCAATCACAGAGAGGGAAAACAAATACAAATGAAGTCTGCAGGCCCTAAGTGAACCACAGAAGGTAAGGATGTTTTTCTGTTCACTTAGATCTAAACAGATCTTCGAGGAATCAGAGAAGATGACAAGGAAATCAACCTAAATTGTCCTAAAATCAGCAAATTTCCTAAGATGAAGATGAAATGAAGCGGAATGTCTAGAACTGAAACTACTAACACTTTCGTTTAGACTGAAGTTAATATATATTGTCGTTTATTCAGCTCAATTGTGCTTTCCGGCACGTTGGTTCGCGAGCATCCAACAGATTCCATCAAAATGTGGATCATGTGATGATGCATCATGATGGGACATGATAGCCCTGGATCCTTGGCATGTAACGCGCCGAAGCTTCGCTGAAGGCGCTTTACTGACAGTATATAACTGAGAGACACCGAAGAGTCCTTTATTTACAGTGGCGGCGGTGTCAATCGACTTGGACAAGGCCAATCTTTCGAATGAGTCCCACAAGACACTTGGATTCACCATTTTCGACAGTTTCAGGTCGGATTGAGCTCACATTGGCGTGTGCCAAAAATACAACGAAGCTTACGGACTTCAGAGGTTGCTGTTAGAAGTCCCTAGAGCTTCTATCTGAAGGTTGTCTGAACAATTGACGTCTAGGTTTCGTGTTTTGGTTCCACTGTTGCACAGAATGATGGACAAACCTGAGAAATTCAAGGCAAATTTGAGGATCCTGGATCTGAATCTGGACTTTGGCGTCAGCATCACGGCAAATGAAGGTAAGATCTGTGTTCCTGGCGTCGCATCTGGTGCAGCCAGTACTACAGGGGGTGCCTGTAGGGGTGAATGTCGCTGGCCAGCGTTTTTACTATGTACATTTGCTTCCATCTGCACGAGTAGCCAAATTCCAAAGATGCACAGACCAACAGAGACAAGATTACCCCGAATCTGCCTGAATTAAGCCTGAGTTTGGTTTTTTCTGAACACGGCAGCACACTCCGTGGCTTTCGGTTTTCGACTTTCGATACGCTACCGAACGGAGACCAAAGAAAAGTTGATTGACGTCAAATTATCAAACATTCGCAGTTCTCCACATCATTTTGAAATCAGGAAGAATGAACAGTGGATTGAGCAGAATGTGGTTTATACATCATGATGTGGCTTTTTCAAGTCGTCAGAGCACTCACATTGGAATAAGTGGTCGACGGGGCGAGGCTGGAGCTTTTGTAGGAGTTGGACATGCAAGGGTTTCGAACCTACACCCTTGAGCCCTAGCGACGCGTGCCATGACGCCCTGGACTAGACGACTGTTACCCAGATTATGGCGTCGGCGACTCAAGTCACGACGGATCTCCCTGAATTCGGCCAAGCACGAATACATGTGACCACCAACCTGTCTGGTCGGGCCCTCGTACGGCTTGGGCGCTGCAAATCAGCGGCCGAACTTGAAGCTTGGTCCTCATTTGGCTCCTGGGCTGGCCTGACCGCAGGAGGGGGGATCGACGGATCAGCCCTGGAATGTGGCTGCTGAGGGCCGTAAAAGGCTGGATCTCGATTCACCACAGGTCTTTTTCCGTCGCTCTCCACTTGTCTGTCTGGTTTTGACAAACAGTCTGTCAGGAGTACGCCAATTTCGGGGTGCTTCTTGAGGAAGTCGATGAACCCCTTGGTGTACCCATGGACAAAAGAATGGGCTGGTTCCCAGTTGTTGTGACTGGAATCAAAGCCCCTCCACTCACATAGAAATTCCCATTCGCCCTTGGCGTCACGTCTTGCTTCAACAATCCTCTTGAGTTCGTACTTCCCCCCTTCGATGACCCGATCGGACAAAATTTTCGAAGTCCAAAAAAGGGGTTTAACCCGATCCTTGGGGGAGGGGATCTCTCTCTTGAGGCGATCGCCCGAAACGTCAATTTCCCTGCTGACATCCACACGAATCCTCCACCTGTTTTCACCTAGACGCGCTGTAACAGCGAATGGCCCCTCCCACAAGGGAAGAAGCTTGTCATCTCCGTCCAGGGTGGTTTCGGATTTTCGAAGCCAAACTCCATCATCGACTTCAAAATTGTGGGGGTTTTTTCGGCCTTGATTCTGGACCCAAAGCCAGTCAGCTTGATGCTTATCAATTAATTTAGAGACAGTTTTATCTGCTCGTTGGACGTCGTCCAAAAACAACGAAGCATCTTTACAAGGGCGAGGATTATTCAACGGCATGTTCCACCAACACTTCTTTCGTCCAAAGACAATTTCATTTGGAGAAAGGCCATGGTACAAAGGCATGTTGTGGTACCGGCGAAGCAATGCGAAGAGAACTTCCATCCAATGGAAATCCTTTTCACTCGCGAGCTCCTTACGAAGCATATTTATAATAGAGCGGCAGGCTCTTTCGCCAGGCAGCGCTCGATGCGAGTGTATTTCACATCGGAGGTGGTGGATTCCAAGGCGAGCACATAATTCCTTCCACCATTCGGAGGTGTACTCTTTGCCTGAATCCGTCACCACCTCGGATGGGACGTCCCAACCTCCCATCCAGGTCTGCGCGCACCATTTGGCGGCAGCCTTGCCAGTCATCGACTCGATGTTGCAAGGCAACACCTGAATGTAGCCGGAATGACGGCACTGAATGAGGAGCACACCATTGACTTTTTTATTCGTCCAATGGCACTCTTCGTCGTCGAGTTCACCGAGATAGAAGAAATCACTGGTGACTCTGTTAAAGAGGCGCTCCGGAAGAGGATGTGGCCTCAGATGGCCGTGCTTCTTCGCGCTGGGGGGTGTCGAGACAGCACATTGGGCACATCCGGCGGCTACTTTCATGCAATGAGTATATAGCTGTGAGCCAAACAACCTATGTTTAATCATCGACCATAGTCGACGGCCATGTGCGTGGGGGGACTCCCATTTATGCCACCAGTTTAACACTCGGGGGGCCAGGGCGTCTGGTACGCACAATTTACCCTCCATCCACAGCTTTCCCCCATCCAACGAATATTCAGAAAAAATCCCATCCTTGTGAGCATCTTTGGATTTGAGATTTCCAAAGACCTCTTTAAACATGGGATCCTGCAGATAATCGGACGTCCAGTCACGGATGATCAGGGAATCTTTCGGCAGGGGTGGAGTTTTGGACGGATCTCGACGCTTAATGCCCTGGATCAACCGAAATCGACTTACTCGTCGGGTATAGTCAAACCGTTTCACACTCCCTGAGGAGGGATCGGTGACTTTCTCCACGACTTTCAGTGTTTTGGTGCAGATCTCATGAGCATGCGCCGGATCTGAAAAGGCCGTGATGTCGTGACACGGTAATGCCTGCTGTTTAACAGCGCATTGCATGCATGCACGTCGAATGAGCTTTTTTTCTTCCTGATCCCATTCGATTATGACATGGCGGTCCTGCTCCGTACCATGGATGTTGGTACTTTGCAGCCCCTCTGAAGCGGGGTAAGCCCATCGGCTCAGAGCATCCGCCACCGTGTTGTGTTTTCCAGGCAAATGCGACACATGGAGGTCAAACAGACTGAGAAATTCGTGCCATCTGGCCCGTCGACCAGCTGGGCTCGCGACAGTATCAATGTGTTCGGTGGCCCAATACTCCAAAGATCGATGATCCGTCAGGACCTCGACTCGATTGGTGCCAACCCACGATTGGTACTTTTTTAAAGCACAGATTATGGCGTAGGTTTCTTGCTCACACGGCGACCATTGCATTTGGCGTGGAGCTAGCTTCCGCGACCAAAATGCAAGAGGGTAATGATCACCTGTGGCTTCATCAACCTGTTCAAGGACAGCTCCGATCGCGTACCTAGAAGCGTCGGTTCTAATGTAGAAGGGTCGGTGAAATTGGGGCACATGCAACGTGGCGACTTCACAGAGGGCAGCCTTCAAGTGATGGAAGGCCTCCTCGCACTCGTCAGTCCACTTGACACGAACCTTTGAACCTGCCTTGCCCGCATCTCTCCCTACCTTCAATAATTCAGTGAGGGGGGCAGCAAATTTGGCATAATTCGGCACAAAAGTGTGGTAAAAATTGCAACAACCCAGGAATCCTCTCAACTCCGTGATCGTCTCAGGGCGCTTCCACTTCTGAATAGCGACGAGCTTCCCTGGACTGGGTCGTCGGGTGCCATTCTCTAGGAGAGAACCACAAAATTCGACTGATTTTAAAAATAGTTTTCCCTTCTTTGGCCCACAAATCAGCTGATTGGCATCAAGAATGTCCAAAACTTGGTTCAGCTGCTTTTCATGTAGGGCCACCAGCTCGGCTTCGGTCAGTCCCTCCCCCTCCGTCGCGATGATTATGTCATCTATGTACACACTCACGAAGGCACGAAGCTCAGGATGGGCTGTAAAAAGCACATCCTGCATCATTCTTTGAAAAAACGAAGGGGCGTTCTTCAGGCCCATGGGCATGACCGTCCACTGGACTGGGCCACATGGCGTGCACATACAGGTGAGAGGTCGGCTGTCCTTCCTCAACGGCATTTGGTGAAAGCCGTGACGGAGATCCAGCACAGAAAACAAACGACCTCTTGCCCTCTTGGCGATTTCCTCCTCAATGAGGGGCAGGGGGTGCGAATCCGCCTTGGTTTCGGCGTTGAGATTGCGAAAATCAACAACCATTCGCCAACCATCAATAGTGTTCTGGTCTGCAGGCGGCGGCTTCGGGACTGTGAAGGGTGCACAGCACCATTCGCTGGTCATACAACCCTCAAGCCAACCAAATTCCCTGAGATTTCTCTCGATGATTTTTCTGAGGATCTCATGTTTATGTCCATGGTTCTCATAAGGGCGCTGTTTCTTCGCCTTGTACCCTTCACGAAGCTCGATGAAGGCTTCACCGAATTGCCCACGGACAGGGGGGTCTTTGATCAACTTCCCCGAAAGGGTTGTGTCCTTCCGTTCCTCAAAAATCTTTTCTCTTGCCTTGGAACACAATTCAGTGTCCACCTGATCGCCAGGAATTACTGTCTAAAAAACTTTGGCGACTTCTTCGGCCTTGGCAGGAAGAATCTTCTTACGGATGTCCCTAAACAGGTCCGTATCAACTGCCTCTTGAAGATAGGTGGGTCGTATGTCGACATTCCAGAGATTATCTTCGTGATCCAGCTCCTCGAAAGGATCTATGAAAGCTTCCACACGGGGTTTTTCATAAAAAACTCTGAATTTGCGGCGCGATTTACTATTTTTCTTCGCCCGTGTACTGAAGATTCTTTTCGATGTCGATCGTATTGGGGAAGAGGGAGACGAGGCGGATCCACTTGACGTTGGATCACCTTGGGTATCTGACGGACAAAAATCAGGAAAAATAGATTCATCATCAGTACCACGCTCAACCTCAGATTCAGACCCAACACAAGAATCAGTACCAGAATCAGCAGAATTAGAGTCAGAAAGCTTTCCATCCACCAGGAATGCAAGCGAACTCCAGGACCGCTGTGGCAGGGGACCTGTGTCGTCCCTGGCATACAGCTTAATCCTCCTGGGAAGTTCGATGTAATCTACACAAATGTCTTGCAATTCCTGAAACCAAGGCTTGTCGTCCCACAAGGGCACAACTAAAATCGCCTGGGTTTTATCTTGCTTGATTTTGTGGATGACCTGCTGGATTAAGTCAAACGGAGGATTAATCCATAACTTCTTGTCCCATTTATGGGTCCAAGCGTCGCGAAAATGCTTGTCAAAGCGCTTGTTCTCACGGTTAGCAAAGGCATCATACTGTGGCCAAAAGGAATGGTGTTCATGAAAATATTCACAAATTGTATCGCGCCATTTGTCGACAACTCTGTAGGATGAAGAGTGCCAGCGCGAAGGGCGTCGTGGCTGGGAGTCCCTACGAAGACATTCTAACTCTCGGGAGTAATCGGCACTCCCATTCACCTCTGCAATGGTGACATCTTCGCCAAATTTTGGTGTAACCTTTTGCTTTAAAAATTCTTCTGCACTTTTGAACCCTGCGTGCAAAAAACGAAATTCAGGACGCTCCAAGGGACCTGACTCCAGCAAAAAACAACGCCGATGACCTACGGGCGCTACCCTGTTCTTGCAAAGCCACGGATGGCCCAAGTAAAGGTCATACTTTATGTCGGCACGATAGAAGTAGTCATCCTTAAGGACAACTTCCTCCACATTACCTTCTTCCCAAAGGTCTTGAGCGACCAAATGAGTTGATATATAACAACCGCGTTGCCCACCTGCGAGAGAATGTCCAGAAACTCCCTCGAGGGTAACAGGATGAGGCGACTCAAACACGCAGTCGTCGGGTAAGAAAGAATTGGATTGGAGATTTACCTCTGATCCATTGTCACACAAACAAGTGGCGAGGTGGAAATTGCCCTTGCAATCAGAGACCCACAGCTTTGTGACAAACTGACGGGCCCTGTGCTTGGACTGTACACCAACCTCGTCCACTGCAACAGAAGGATCCGCTGCCGGATCCAGGGGAGAGGAGACAAGCGACCCTACATCAAGTAGTGGTCGAGATGGAATCTGGGGATCATGCCTGAAATCGCCTGGGGAGGGGCGATTTTCGTGGCTCCCCTAGGCGTTCTGACCTCCAGTGACTGCGTTAACATTGTGAACACACCCTGATTCGTCGACCCACTCATCTTGGAACGGATCATCTGCTGGATTCAAGGCATTTTCAACGTAATCTCGATCCGCATCGGACACCTGATCTGCACCTGAGACCTGATCCACACAATGGTTGCCCTTTCCACGTCCACGGCCACGGCCGCTGGATGATGGACCTCCACCGTCGCCACGCCCTCTGCCCTTACCAGAGAAAGGGGTTCCCGAAGGATTTCCCTTACCTTTACCCTGGAATCCTGGAGCATTTCCCTTGTTTGCACCGGATTGAGGGGTTTGGCCTGGATTTCGATTTCCGCCTCCGGCGTTGCTATTGGGATTTGTCTGGCCGTTCGGCTGTCCACCGGAGCCGGATGGAGTCTGATTTCCTTTGCCTTGGGACCCGCCAGGGCCTCCAGTATTTTTATTTCCACCGGAGGGGGTCGGATTCCCTTTTCCAGCCTTTCCACCATGCACCTGTCTGTCATTCCTGTCTGAATTCTGCGGATTACTGATATTTTCACCAATCACCTTGTGATCGTAAGGAGACCATCGGTGATTATCAGTAGAATGCGTCTTAGCTCGGTTCGTAGAACCTAAAAGAAGGCAGATGCTACAGTGATCCTGAACATTCCGGGTGTCATTCACCTTTTTGTTGCCCTTTTGGGCCCCATTTTGGGTGTTTTGCTGGGTATTCTTGTTTCCCCCAAGACCCTCATGGAAATTTTGATTGGCGGCGTCAGCGAGCCGCTCAACCTCTTCCCACAATTCCTTCGGGGTGAACGAAAACACCCAGTTCTTGGCCTTCAGGCGTTGGCCATGGTAGCTTACTCCCCTGTTGAGGACTTGGACAAACAAGTCCCGATCCTCGTGTTCGTTAAATTTGATTTTCCACGTGTTTTCAGTGAATTTCACCTTGGAAAACGACGTGGGGGAGCACTTTTGAAGTGCCTCCCTGACCGTAAACCTGTTGGCCGAGGCATCAAAGCCTTCGACCTCCGCCCACCAGGTCTTGACCTTTTCTTCGGACTGTTTGTTCCGAAGGGTGGCGGCGGTTTCTGAGGGGATCTTGTCAAAAATCAGACTTTTCAGCTCGGCACTAGAAAATTTTTCGCCTGAATGTTCAGCTTCTTCCACTAAGTTCCAGAAGCGCTGTCTCTTGTCTTGCACTTCGTGCAAGATTAATCGAGAGAATGAAGGAAAATTCTTCAACATCTGGTGGTAATGGTCCTCTGGCAGCCGGGATCCACGTACCTCCAACTGTTCCCACACCTCATCAAAGGTAAGGGGGGAACTTGAATCCTCACGATCACTCCAGGTCCTGAGCCAAGTGTTGGCCGGCGCTCCCTCAAGGCAGTCCAAGAGGGCCATCAGGAACTGATCATCTTGGAGTTTTTGAGTCTTAACCCACAGTTTAAATTCCCGTTGGAACTGAGGCCAACGTCTGGGGTTTCCATTATACTTCGGTTGCTTGGCAACCTGACGAAGTCGCAATGAAGTGGGATTAAGAAGCGAATCCAGCCCAACACCGGCCGTAATGGCAGACACCTTGGCGGCACCATTCGCCACACCAGCTCCGGCGAGGGTCTGGGCGAGCAACAGCTGGGCTAATGCATTGGAATCAGCAGCAGGAGGGGCAGTACGGGAGGCAGTTCGCTTGGCATTCTGAGCCTCAGTCCTAGCCTTCGCCGTCCTACTCTGAGATCGAGAGATTGTAACCCTTTCCTTTAGCTTGGTCCTGCTGATCCTTGCATCGGTGGTCTTGGAGTCTACCGAAGGAGCAATTGAAAAAATTTCTGTCGACTCCTCCGACGGTTCTGTTGCTTGTTCCACCGATGATGCGCCCTCAGACCGCATGTGCGTCTTGAAAAGATCTTTAATTCCCAGCGTGTGAATGATGAGTTGCATTTGATCTTTGAGCAATTGGAGCTCAGTATCTCGCTGGAATCTGCAAGAGCAGTCGGCAGGACAGTACATACCGTGTCCTGAAGGGCCTGAGCAGGCTGTCGGACCGCTAATCTCAGTGGTTCGCAGCCAGGAGTCCACTTGGGGAGCTCCTTCAGCCCTAATTTCCAGGCTTGCCTGCCTGGCTGCCTCTAAAATTCCTTCCTCAACCGCGGCGGCTAGATCGTCGCGGATGGAAACAGGGGGATGAGGGGCGGAGGGCCCGGCAACAGGTGCCTTGGTCTTCTCCTTCGGGAAGGGACTTGCCTCCCAGATCTGCAAAAAAATGGCAAAAGAGTCATCTTCTTGAGAACGCCACCACATCCTGGTATTAATTTCTTCTTGAAGAAGGAAAAAATATTCCATTAAAAAATCAGAGGCGATTCTTTCTTGTCCAATCAACTTAGACGTGGCTAAGAGACAAAGGGCCTCAAGCGCCTCAAGGTTACGGGTCACTTCTGAAGACAAATGGTCGTCCCATTGTGCCCAAGAGGCTGGTCGATTATAGCTAGGTACCTCACCTGGACCACCCATCTCAATGTCGTTCAGATCGGCGTCGATGGTCTCAAAATGTGGACATTGGTAAGGAGTATTGGTACCTGCCAGGTCCGTAAGCTCCACCGGAGCGTTGCCATCGGCGTAGGCTGGCAGATTCCAGCTGCTTGATGGCCAATTTCGACTGGGATTGGGATGGTAAATTGGGTCTCCACAGCTGCTGATTTGTGCCCTTCTTGGGCAGCTTGGGCTTGCGCAAGGCATTCCTCTCAAGGCCTCGTTCGCACAGCACCAGGGCAACGTAATCGTTACTTCTCCGGAAGCGGCGGGGTCTACGGGGCCGTACTGGGGAGCTAGCTGTGGTTGGGACACCAAAGGAACAACATTCAGGTAGCCTCTGCTACCATGAAAGTGCTGCCCTGGGTCGTTGATGGTGCCGGAGGGCTCGGGGCCGGCAAGACCAGTGGGACAGGCACGCGAGGAGTCGACCTGAACGCTGCTATTGGGGGTAGAACCGGAGACTCGAACACCAACGGAGGCAAGAGCAGCAACAACAGAAGCAAGATCCATGTTGAGTGTTATCCGGCAGAAAATCCCAGTCTATGAAGAAAATTGATGCGGATTATTCTATGCACATCTGAGTGTCCATATCTGTCTGAAAAGATTTAAATAAATCCGATTGTGAAAAATATTTGGCCGATCTGGCCCGCGAGCGCGCGTCAGCGGCAAATGGCGATTCCAGGCAAATGATCGGAACGCGGCGGATTTACGGAGGATGGACCGCGGAATCAGATCCGGCATAACAGAAATATATAGGTCTGATCCTGAGACTGAGCTGCGAGGCGGCGATTCCGCCGAAGCAAAGAAAATGACCAAAATGTAGTCAATCTGGGGCAGATCTGCTGAAATCTGAGCAGATGGGGGTTAGCCGCACTTACACACCTCACCCGTCGATCAGGCAGCAACGATGTCATTCCTCCTCGATGGTGATACCGCTGAGTACTATCATAGTCTGACGAAAGTTGTACAGGATGACTGGTTCGAGCTCATGCGTGTGTTAGGCCAGCGTTTCGACTGCATATCCCATGAGCCAGTGTATTTGTCCAGAATGTTGAGCTTGAAAGAGAGCGAGTTCCCCCGACATGCAGATTACGTTCGAGAATTTCGTACATGCGTTATCAAGTCGAAGGTAAACACCAGTGAACTCCAGATGGGTTTCCTCGTCAGCTCTGGATTTGTTGAAGGTTTGTCGAATGACGCTGTGCGTCGGCAATACATCGTTGAAGTCCGTTCGAGATGGCGTTCTAATAATCCATTTGGATTCGATACCTTGGTAGAGACCATCGCGGAAGCCTACATTGCGGCTGGGTATCAACTGGAGGAGGTACAGAACGCATCGAGAACGACATCAGATCACACCCTGGGTCCTGCATTGTCGAGAGCCCTGCCTATGATGGTACCACCTACTTCGACTTCCACGTTTCCATCCAACCCTATGCCAACGCCACACGTGACCCCAATGCCGACCCCAGCTGCGGCGCCCACGGCTTCGACCGTGGCAGAGCCGATGAATCTCGATGCAATTGCCAAGCTCCGAGAAGAGTTACATGGCTACATTGGTGAACGGTTCGGACGTCAACATTGCGGACGCCAAGATGGTCGAGAAAGCAGACGTTGCTACAATTGTGGCGAACAAGGACACTTGGCCCGTGACTGTCCAAAAGGTCGACCGCCATTCCGAGGACGAGAACGTCGGGAATCACAGTCGAACACACCGAAACGAGATCAAAGTCGAGACAGCAAGGGACTGTTTCGATCCCGCTCCAAGAGCAGAGAAAGGCCTACAACGGCCTAGAAAACAATTCCGAAGACCTGGTGGCGGACGTCCTCGAGAAGAGCTGAACACCACCACCAGCACCAATAAACTCGAAAAGAATTCGACGCTTGGAGGTGTCACTGTCGAAGGAACCGAACCTGAGCATGCGTCTCTGTTCACGGTTCGAGGGCGCATTTGCGCATGTCGTGAAGACTCCTTTGACTCCAGCGTGGAACTGTTGGTCGACTGTGGAGCGACCAGCGACTTTATGTCGATGCAAACAGCAAAGAGGGCGCGACTTCCCCTCTATAAACTGAGAAACCCTGGACATGTCTTGACAGCCGGAGGTGTCCAAGTCGAAGTACGGTACTACACGCGAGCTTATGTTCGAGTTGGAGAGCTTGTATTTCGTCATCACTTCAAGGTCTTGGAGATTTTGCCGGATGTAGTGCTTGGACTACCATGGCTTCGAACCTACAATCCAACTGTCAACTGGAAGGAGCGATACGCCGACATCCAACATGGTTCGATTTCGTACCGGTTGTCTTTTGGCGAATCAAGACATTCCACCCAGCTGCAGTTTCAAGCAGCTTCGAAGCTGGAACTTCTTTCGATACTTTCATCCAGTTCCTCGAAAGCAAGTCCGGTTGGGAATCCTACCCCACATGCCAACGAACACCCTGACCTACACTCGTCGACACACGTTCAGCGCGGTACTGACATGTACGATGAGTCCGAAACGGACGATGGTATCACCGACGAGGAGTGCAGCGATATGGAGATTGAGTACATTTCGTTGCCGAAACTCAAAAGAGAGATCCGTCGATCTGATCTCACGGGAGATCAAGTATTTCTGTGTTGCATGCCTCGACCAGCAGTGCCGGTTGATCAAATGTATAAGATGCAAGCCAGTGATGGCAATGATGACGGGCTTGACCCTGTTCGACGCAAACTACCGAATCGATTACACAAGTGGGCGGACCTCTACGACCGGGAGAAAGCGGAGTATGGAGACCTACCTCCGTATCGACCTGGAAGAGATCATCGAATACACCTCGATTCGGAAGACAATCCACCGTGGGTACACCCTTACAAAATGGATCCGAGCCAACTAGATGAACTTTGACGACAATTGGACAAGTTGCATCGATCTGGTCGCATCAGAACATCCTCGAGTCCATACGGAGCGGGTTGCCTACTGGTGAAGAAAGCGAATGGTAAATGGCGTATGTGCGTCGACTACCGAGCGTTGAATACACGAACTGTACGAGACCGGTATCCCTTGCCATCGATCCAATCCATCTTGAGTACACCGGGGGGTTCCACCGTATTCTCAAAGATCGACCTTGTTAGTGGCTTCCACCAGATCCGAATTCAAGACGAAGATATCGAAAAAACCGACTTCAACACACAATTTGGCGCCTTGGAGTGGGTTGTTATGCCCTTTGGCCTCTGTAATGCGCCATCGACGTTCCAACGCGTCGTGAACGATGTCCTTCGAGACCACTTAGGGATCTTTGTATGGGTGAAGCCGGTCCGGCTGCCCCACGACT
Source organism: Eutreptiella sp. 'Long Island Sound 2002' (assembly GCA_964036045.1). Taxonomy (NCBI): domain Eukaryota; phylum Euglenozoa; class Euglenophyceae; order Eutreptiales; family Eutreptiaceae; genus Eutreptiella; species Eutreptiella sp. 'Long Island Sound 2002'. Next base: position 2,074,741 of record OZ038400.1, on the reverse strand, counting down.
GTCTTCGGCACAGACCTCGTAATGGTCAGCGCCGTGTTTAATATTTCTATTTTTTCTGTCTACTTTTTATATATGCTTTTGCATATTTTGTATTTTATTATTGTTTGCGACAGAGCGCGCTGGAGCGCTGGAGCGCTTGGAGACAGAGCGCGCTACAAAGCGCGAGACGCGGTCGCCAGATCAGCGAGGTGACCGTCAGCATTGACTACAGAGTTTAGAAAAATCACGGATTTATAGTATAAAAAGCCTATTGAACGCTGTAGTTATAATTATTGCGAATGCCCGCATTTATAAAGACGATTCTCGAATGTTGTAGAGTAGATCGTTCACGAAAGGGCCAGGTGCATGCCCTGTTCTTTGTATGTTACGTGTCTGCAGGTATGCGCCAGTGGTGAGGCCCGGCAAGGGTCTATGAATCTTTCGTACAATGGGTATGGATGAACCTCCGGCAGAAGGATGCAAAAGACGACATGAAACGTGTTGAGCGTGCATGCAACTGACGGGGTTCAGGTGTTGCTTGCAGGATTTTTGGATAAAATCAGCAAGGTTTTTCCGAAACAGCAGGCGGAGATCAACGGAAATGGTCCCCAAACACCAAGACCAGGAGAACCCAAGGGGCTAGGGCTCTGGCCCTGTTACAGAAAGATTCATTAATGGTTTTGCAGGACGGCCCGACTGACAGATGGATTACGGCCGGACGGACGGACGGACGGGTTCGGAGCGGTAAGGAGGACGGACGGACGGAGAGACAGACGGACCGACGGACCAACGCCCACGGACCGACGGACCGATGCACCGACGGACCGACCGACCGACCGATCGACCAAGAGACCGGCCGACCGACCGACCGACCTCGTCAGGGAATGGCAGGTCCTGCACCCACCTTGCCCAGGCCACACCGCATGTCAGACGACGACGGTGACTTTCATTCTCCACTGCCCAGCTCAGATTCGCGTGCAACGAGTCCATCATCGCGCACCGAGTGGGAGTCATGCAGCGCTGCAACCACCGAGGAGGTGCGGAGCAACGGCAATCGAAGCCATGTGGAGTACGAACACCAGTCCGGTGACAGCGCAGCCGAAGGAGATCCCTGGTGGACGGCTTTGGATGAAGCAACGCTGCAGGAGCTCTTCGAAACCAGTCCAAGGGAGTCCATGGAGTTTCGCGCGGCGAGTGAAGCAGGATCAACGAGCTCAGAGTCCGTTGAGGATGCAGCAGACGCCATGCAGCGACTATCCATGACGGTGCCGCCGTGGGCACCTATTGTTCAAATGCCTGAGATCCCAGAGGATCAGCGGCATACTCGTGATGCAGCGGGTCACTGCAAAATATGTGGTCCGGATCTGTACCACATGTGCCTGCCCATGTCCCAGCCAACGAAGTGTCCGTTGAGGAAACATTGGTAGAAGACAGCCGTCGCCAGCAAAGTCTTCGGAAGCCGGACAGACCAAGCACAACATCCCAAGCCACAGGGATTTTGTCAAACCTGGGGAGCGCGTACTCGGACGTGACGAAGGGGCGTCCACGCGTGCCGGCTGCCGAAGCGACGTAGAAGCGACGTATGAGCGACCTACACCATCCGTACCATCCGTGCTAGAGTTGCATGCCGCGAGAGTCGTCAGTGGCAGTTGCACTCGAAGGTACGGTGCGGACAAGAGGAGATGGAGTGGATGTGCGTGAACGGCCGGTTCCAAAACCTTCGGTTCACTCCTCAGAAGGGGGGTGAAGCCGGTCCGGCTGCCCCACGACCGTCTTCGGCACAGACCTCGTAATGGTCAGCGCCGTGTTTAATATTTCTATTTTTTCTGTCTACTTTTTATATATGCTTTTGCATATTTTGTATTTTATTATTGTTTGCGACAGAGCGCGCTGGAGCGCTGGAGCGCTTGGAGACAGAGCGCGCTACAAAGCGCAAGACGCGGTCGCCAGATCAGCGAGGTGACCGTCAGCATTGACTACAGAGTTTAGGAAAATCACGGATTTATAGTATAAAAAGCCTATTGAACGCTGTAGTTATAATTATTGCGAATGCCCGCATTTATAAAGACGATTCTCGAATGTTGTAGAGTAGATCGTTCACGGAAGGGCCAGGTGCATGCCCTGTTCTTTGTATGTTACGTGTCTGCAGGTATGCGCCACTGGTGAGGCCCGGCAAAGGTCTATGAATCTTTCGTACAATGGGTATGGATGAACCTCCGGCAGAAGGATGCAAAAGACGACATGAAACGTGTTGAGCGTGCATGCAACTGACGGGGTTCAGGTGTTGCTTGCAGGATTTTTGGATAAAATCAGCAAGGTTTTTCCGAAACAGCAGGCGGAGATCAACGGAAATGGTCCCCAAACACCAAGACCAGGAGAACCCAAGGGGCTAGGGCTCTGGCCCTGTTACATGGGTGTACATTGACGACATCCTCGTCTTCTCGAAGGATGCGGACAAACACCAACGACACCTCGACCTAGTACATGAACTACTCCGTAAGCACCAGCTCTTTCCCTGCATCGATAAATCCACATTCTTTCAGAGTCGAGTACCCTTCTGTGGATACATCATCGACCAAGATGGAGTACACATGGACCCCGAAAAGATCAAGGTCACTCGAGGTTGGCCTCCACCAACTACGGTCCATGAAGTTCGACAGTTCATTGGATTGTGTGGATTTTACCCGCAGTTTGTCGAAGGGTTCCAAGCTGTCGCAGCCCCTCTGACTGCAATGTTTAAGGCAGACTTCGAGTGGGAATGGACAGCCGTCCACTAGGCTTCCTTCGACAATCTGAAGCAGGCGATGATCAGTGCGACACATCTCAGTGCTATCGACCCCCGACAGCCGTATCACCTGTACACGGACGCTTCGAAAGACTGCGTGGGTGCTACGCTGGCGCAACGATGTGCGCATGGGAAGTACAAGGGACATCTTCAACCTATTGCCTTCATGTCGCGGAAAATGCAGCCTGCTGAAACTCGATACCCGATTCGAGAACAGGAGTTGTTGGCCATCGTAAGCCTTGAAAAAATGGTTTCACCTACTCCGAGGACCGCAGCAGGTGCACGTGCACACTGACCACGAAAGTCTTCGATATCTCAAGACCTGTCCTCGACCGCTGACACCACGGCAAGCACGATGGTCCCAATTCCTCGAGGAATACAACCTGACGTTGTGGTACGTGCGGGGCCTCGAGAACCCTGCGGCAGACGCCTGCTCCCGTCGAACTTCGCGGCAGTTGATGGATATCGAAAATGCCACACGTACACGGGCTTTCGCAATTCCCCTGGTCGAAGATTGGCCTTCACCGGAAGGAGAACCTGTCGATGAGTTCCTACATGTACTCGAAGACTGGTTCTCTCATGACGAGGTGTGGCCCCAGCCGTACAACCACCTGTACGTTTCACTACGAAGCGGACGCTCCGTTGGGAAGGATCTTGACGCAGATGAGCTTGCGGAACCAGCCCTCCAATTCGACACTTCCGTTGTCGAACCAGAGGACCTGGAGCCGCTACCGTCGAGCGCGACAACTGCTGAGCCGGAGGACCTGGGACTGGAACCAGCATCATCGGACGAGATCATGGCTGAGAATTCACACCAACCAGACATGCATCTCGATGAGGCTGGCAATGAGCCAGACACGTCTACCGACACCGACGACCTCCCCGATGTAAGCATTGATCGCCCTCTTCGAGTCACCTTTGGCAATGAACTTCAATACCCTCCGACCATGACAGACTGGAACCCAACCCACACCATCGCACAGCACGCCGGATGGCTGGCGCAGTCCCCGGCGACCCAGCAACTCACCACCGTCCTCAAGCAGACGGAGGTGCTCGAGGCAGTCCGCAGGGGACTCGTCCCCACTGCCGTCTACACCTTGCTACGCACCCACGCGGAGGACCCCCAGGCCACGGCGGCGCACATGCAGCGGACGGCCGTTGCCAAGACGGCGGAGCAGCTCACATACCGCACCCACAAATACCTGCAGCATGCGGCAACCCTGCCCCCAACAGACCAAGCCCACCTCCTCAAACTCCTGTTCTACCAACCATGAGAACCTACCCCGTGACATACCAACACGGAACCCCCACCACGTCTACACACCGTCCACCGAGCACAGCACTGGCACAGCACACACGGGCGCCACAGGCACCGCACACGCTCCCACCAGCATGCGCGCGCCACCAGCCCCCATCCCCCCACGCCGCCGTCCGTCCACAGGTACCACCAACCACCAGCCACCGCATGTCCCTCTGCGTTCGCCAGCGGCTACCACAGACAGCCCTGCCCTGCAACCCAGACCACTGGGTCTGCCTGGGAGCCGCGCACCGCCTCACCCACTGCCCCCACTGCGGGGACCTCAACCCCCGCCACCGCGAACGGCCCGCGGCCCCAGCCGCACCCCCCCCCCGCCAGCCACCCCAGCTCCTTCGGGTTCCTCACCGACACCCTCCGGGACCAACTGGGGGGGTACTACGTGGCGGACGCGGCGGACCACGCATGGACCATAGCCGTGGCCACGGGCAAAACACCCCTGCCCCCCCACAGCCCACCCCTACGCCACAGCGGAGGCGGCTTGAACGTGGCGGCCCGCCAAATCCTCCTCGCCCTGTACCTCCACCACCGAGGCCTACACCTCCCAGACCCACAACTCCCGGCCCCCCAAGCAGCAGCACTGACGCCCGAAGCGTGGGCCGACACGGCACCAGAGGAGATAGCAGCCTACCTCCGAATCACTTGCCGCCGGTTCAAACACGCCCTCGGCCGACGGCAAGGAACACCTTACCCACTCAGCGCACTCCTCTACCCGGCACACCACCCCCACCCCGCACAACAGAAGCCCCCGGAGGGCTGGGCGTCTTTTCGGGACGCCCACCTGGCCGCCCCCGACGAGGCCACCGCCACACGGATGGGCCTCACGGACCAGGAAGCCTACGTCAGAGGCCTCAAGACGAGCCTCCAAGAGGCACACCGCTGGCACGCCCGCTCCCCGTCGCCCCCACGGGGACAGGGGGGTTCACCCGCCCCCGACACCCACCAGGCCAAGAAGACCAAGACAGGTCGGGGGGCCCGCCAACGCACCCACCAGCAGGGCGCGACGCCCCGACCAAGGCCCGGGTCCAGCCACACCGCACCGCCCCACGCCCAGACCCCCGGGGCACACCAACAACACCGCCACCGCCAGCGCCCACCACCACCACCGTACCGCAGCACCCAAACCCTGCAGCCCAGTCAGCCACCACCGCCCACACACGTCCACACCATGCCAGGACCACCCTACGCGCAGAGCCAGGGGACATGGCACCACCAACACCACCACCACGCCCCCGTCCCTCCCAACCCCTACCCCCTAGTGCCCCCATGCTACAGCGACCCCCACCAGCTACATCCCCACCACGCCCCAGCACCACCAGGTCCCGCGAACCACCCACCCCACATAGCGCACATCACCGCACCACACCATCACGTATTCCACCACCACCAGCCCCTGCCACCACACCCACCAACGCCGGGGTACCACACACAACCGGCACACCCTCCACACCACCACCACGCGGTCCAGCACCACCTGCCGCCCCCGCTACACGGGCCCACGACATACGAGCCACGGTACACCCCCATGGACCCGCGAGGAGCCGCGCACGCACACCAGCAACACCAGGGCCTAGTAGGAGCGCCCCACCACCACCAACAGCCCCCCCACCCACACCCCATACCAGCGAGCACCATCCACCAGCAGCCACCCATCACATACGGACCACAGCCCCACCCGGGGGCTCATGCGGTCGCCTCCCACCCGCACCCCGGCACCACAACCAGTCAAGAACCGCAAGGGCCACACGGCGCACACAGGCAACACCCACACGACCCACAGGGACGCCCGGACCCCCAGCCAGCACAACACCCACCCCCGCCCCCCCCACCCCACCACCACCAGCAGCCCCCCCACCCACACCCCATACCAACGAGCACCATCCACCAGCAGCCACCCATTACATACGGACCACAGCCCCACCCGGACGCCCATGCGGCCGCCTCCCACCCACACCCCGGCATCACAACCAGTCAAGAACCGCAAGGGCCGCACGGCGCACACACGCAACACCCACACGACCCACAGGGACGCCCAGACCCCCAGCCAGCACAACACCCATCCCCGCCCCCCCCACCACCAACAGCGCCACCCCCACACCACCCCCCCCCGCCCCCCCCCCGAGACCAGGCCACGGACACAACACGCGGCAGCCAGCACCAGCCAATTGACGTCGATACCCCCGCCGACACACGCCACCGCGAATCCCCCCTCCCGCGACCGCCACAAGAGACCCCATCACCGGACCCCACGCGCGACAACGACGACCACCCCCCCCAACCCACACCACCCCCCCCATCACACCCCGCACCACCAGTCGCCGCACCGGCCGAACCCTACGCCCTACACAACCCCGCAGCGGTACGGCAGCACCTCCGGGGACTCAGGGAACAGGACGTCGTGCTGTACCTCCGCACCTCCGGCACCAGCACCCCCATCCGGGCGGCCACCCTGGTCCAGGCGGCCACCCTGGGGGAAGGCGTCAGAGACTTCCTCTTCGACGCCTTCCTCCACGTCGCCCGACACGAGCGCTCCCCGCGCGCCACCCCAGACGGCGAGAGCCCGCCCCCCACGGGGAGCCGGATCTGGGTGCCCCCCATCGACTGGGGGCGACACCTGGTCGGACACCCCGTGCCGGAGCGGGACAGCACCCGGGGCCGCACCCGCTACCGCGAGCCCAACATGGCCCACCCCCCACCCGACGCCAGCCCCGACAGCACCAAAGAGTGGGAGCGGGAAACATGGGTAGCCCGGATGGCCTCCCTAAGCAACTTCCGGCACCACGTCCCGGGGGACATCCCCACCCCCGACGAGCAGCAGCCAGCCCCCTCCACGTACATGACCCTCATGTACAATCTGCACTACACCCTCTCCACCACCACCTACGACGCACCCACAGACCACTGGGTGGTACACGGCACCGACTCCCTCCTCCCCGCCGACTACACCCCCGCCCCCACACAACCCAGGCCCCGACACGTACGCCAGGGGGGACGACCCGGACGACCCCCACATCTGGGGCACGTGGGAACCCAAATCCCTGGACACGCTGCTCTCCATCCGCAATGGCTGCCAGGGCCTTGGTAGGGCAATGTATTGCCTCGCCAAGTGGACCCAACAGACCTGAGGGATCCCCACGGACCGATGGGTCTGGGTGGTCACGCTGCGCCCCCAGCAGAGGGAAGCCCCCCGGAACCGCAGGGGACCCACCCCCCCACGCCCCACCACCCCACAACTATGCCCGTACATGGTGGCAGCCCGCCTCATGACGCTGCTATGGCCGGGCCCCCACACCCCCACCCAAAACTACCCCCACATCACAGAGGAGGACATGCCCGGCATCCAGCGATGCTTCTTCCGGACCCTCGACTACCTCCAACAAACACACCCCCACGTCCTGGAGCAGATATGGCCACCCCCCGGGTAACCCACGTGCCCGCGCAGCCGAGACAACGCCGCCACGCCAGCACCAGCACGCACGGATCACCAGGGAAAACGCGCGCACACGCCCGATGCCCGAACCTGCACCCTCGTTCTCGCTACTTACAGGACCCAGCATCATACGCCCGCCCCCGAGGCCCGGGACCCTCAACCGTCTCCCGCAGCCCTCTCCTCCGCCTCCGACTCCACAACCTCCACCACCACGACCACCTCATCCACCACCACCACCACGTCCTCATCCAGCACTCCACCCCCCAGGCCGCGGGGGACACCTCCCAAACGGGCCTCCAAACCCGCCCCCACCGCGAGCAGCCCCGCCGCCGCCAAGGCCCACGCCCCGGCGAAGCCCACGCCCACGATCCAGCCGAAGCCCAAGACCGCCGCCAAACGGCGACCCGCAGCCAAGCCCAAACCCAAGCCCAAACCCGGCGCCACGACGGCAGCGCGAGCCCGGCCCCCCGAGGATGTCCTCTACGAAATGCGGCCCCAGCCGTCCCAGGCCCGAAGGCAGCAGCGCCCAGCGCGGCGCCCCCCCACCGTCACCGACGCCACCGCCACCACCTTCATGGCGGAGCGCGCCGCGGCCGAAGCGCGACGCGCCTCGTCCCACCACCTCCCAAAGCCCGCACCCCAGGCCCACGGACCGCTCCCGACCAAGCCAGAACAACGCCAGGGTCAACCAGCAGCGCCCCCGCCCCCCTACCGGCCCCCGATGACAGCCCACATGCAACGCATGCCCCACTACCGCCGCCGCCGCGAATCCCCGCCCAACCCCGAGGCGGAGACCGTACGCGCACACCCGCGGGTCCACATCCGCGTGCAGCCCCACTCCCCACGCACCCCCACGGAACAGGACTACGAGGAATCCCCCAGGCCCGCCACCGCCGCCGGTCCCCACGACCCCGTCACACCCACCCACGCCCACTCCTCCGCCCAAGACCGCAGGCCCGCCCAGGAACAGTGGTGGCAGCGCTGGACCCACACGCAGCTCTGGGAGCTGCGGAAGTGGGCCCGGGGAGAGCCCTCCCTCGAGGGCCTGGTCCATCGGCCCCGCAAGGGGTCGGTGGAGAACTGCCGCCTCCGGCCGGCGGGGGGGTGGATGCCGCAGGCCGCATGGGAAGCCATGCTGGCCGATGCGCTCCACCCCCTGGGAGTCCACCCCCGCAACCTCCCCGCGCCCCAGGACCACCCGTACGTCCTCAGGCGCCTGCGGGAGACCCTCCAGGAAACGTGGCGAGACGGCATCCGCCTGTGGGACATCACCCAAAGCCCAGCCCCGCACGCACACACCCCCTCACCACCCCACAAGCGTCGGCGCACCGACACCGGCGACACCCACAGCACACCAGGAGCCCTGCGCGCCACACAACACGACGCGCCTGACCCCCCGGCCAGCGGCGCCGCCATCTAACCCCGTTACCCAGCACACCACCACCACGGGGCGCCACGCCAGGCCCCGCCCAGAAGTCACCAAACGAACCAGCCGCCGAAGGAAGCCAACGCACACGACAACGAGCACCACTACGCCCAAAGGCGCCGAACCCGGGCCCGATACTGTGGGCTCCTCTCCACCCTCCACACGACACACACGTCACTGACGTCACTCCTCCGCCGTGCCCCCTCCCACGCAACCGCCCCGCCCCCCCCCGCTCCCGCCGCACGTCCCCACGCCGCCCAGCACCCAGCCCCACACACTGCGCCACAGCATCGCCCTAATCCGGCTCCTCCACCATCGCGCCACTTGGCACCTCACAGTAGACCGACGTCCTGTGGTCCCGCTCCCCCCAGCACCGCTCCCGGGGCCGCACCCGGCCCACGTCGTGTTCGCCCCCACGTCGCGGCCCGCGGACATCCTCCCGCTCCTCGCCGCCACCCCTCCCGGGCATCGCATACTGCTTCCCGCCAACCCCTCGGTCCTCAGTGAGGTCCCCATCGGGCACGCCGATGCCCGGCACGTGCGCCCGCTGCTGCCCAACCTGCACGCTGCGTACGCCCCCGGCACGCCCGTCGACCCCTCCGTGTGGGACTCCCAGTGAGGCCACCGGCCAACGGCCGGCCCGCACGCACCACCCCGCACTCGCCTCGGGCGCACGACCCCGTGGACGCCGCTACCCACACGCCCGGCCCCGCGCAACCGCCTAACCGAGCCAGAACTCAAGCACAAATCAAACCTGAGCCACACCCCGAAACCGCTAACCCTTGACTCCTAACCAAACCCGCCGAGGGAACAACGTAACCACAGCCCACACCCACAGCCCACACAGCCGCCTAACCAGCCAGCTCCAGAAGCAAAGAGACACCTCACCAAACCCACCCTGACCCAAGCCAAACCGAGCCGAAGCCCCAACACAAATCAAACCCGAGCCACATCCCGAAACCGTCAACCCTTGACTCCAAACCAGGCCCGCTGAGGGAAATACGTAGACACAGCCCACAGCCACAGCCCACACAGCCGCCTAACCAGCCAGCACCAGAAGCAAACAGACACCTAACCAAACCCACCCTGACCCATACCCGTGTACATCAGGACACGCGAGCCGCACCCCTGGGGCGCGACCGCCGCCACAACACCGACGACACACGCCAGAGGACACAACGCTATAGCACCGCCGCACCAGCTGCCCATGCCTGTGCCTGCAGTGTACGCGCGCCCCTGTTTTCCTCTTTTTTGTTTTTTCTTTTTCTTTTTTTCCAAAAAAAAAAAAAAAAAAAAAAACAGGAAAAAAAAAAAAACAAGAAAAAAAAACGAAAAAAAAAAAAAACGAAAATTAGGGGGGGAGGAAGAGGGACACAACCACCCATGGCACACGCGCACCGCACACAGCACGCACACCGGTGAACAGGAGCCCAGTGGCCCAGGACACCGCACATGCAACACAACACACCGAGCGAGCACACCGGTGAACAGGAGCCAGCTGGCCCAGGACACCGCAGACGCACCACAGCAAACCGCGCGGGCACACCGGTGAACAGGAGCCCAACGGCCCAGGACACTGCACACACGTAGGGCGGCCGAGGGACAGGAAAGAACCAATACCCCATGGGTCGGACGCACTGGGGCGACCCAGCCGACCCACCGGGCCAGTGGCAGGAGCGGTACTCCAAGGCCACTGGTCCGAGCCCGGCCAGGCTGCATCGGGGACCATGGCAAACGTCACCCGGAGCCATGGAAGCAACCGGTGACAGGCGAGCCGGTACACAGTCCAGGAGGGGGTCACCTGCCAAGCAGAGTGGCCCCACAACTCAAGCCACAAGGGTGAGGCGGTCGTACCGTAGACAAGCGGGAGCAATACCCCTTGTGGTGAGAGATACTCCACACGGCTGGGCAGCCCCCCAGAGCTGCCGCCCAAAGGAGGGGGCATGTGGCCCTACCCATGGACACATGTGGGGACACCCTCCCACCTGGGACACATGGACCGGGTGGCCGCGACAATGCCTTCCCAAGCACATGCGGGAGCGGCTCAAGAGGCACCTGACATAGGGCAGTGGGAGGGACAGGACGTCCCCTTGGTAAGACCTTCTTCCTGCAATGTCAAAGGAGGCATCCCGAGCTCCCGAAGATACCTACCTACCTACCTTGACGCAGATGAGCTTGCGGAACCAGCCCCCCAATCCGACACTTCCGTTGTCGAACCGGAGGACCTGGAGCCGCTACCGTCGAGCGCGACAACTGCTGAGCCGGAGGACCTGGGACTGGAACCAGCACCATCGGACGAGATCATGGCTGAGAATTCACACCAACCAGACATGCATCTCGATGAGGCTGGCAATGAGCCAGACACGTCTACCGACACCGACGACCTCCCCGATGTAAGCATTGATCGCCCTCTTCGAGTCACCTTTGGCAATGGACTTCAATACGCTCCGACCATGGCGGAACTGATTCGCTGTCGACGTCACCGTGACGGCACGTTGCAATCAGTCCCCTTGCCGAAGGTTGGGTCGAACACGCCATACCCTTCGAGTCTTAAGGGTACACACCGCCGAGTACATCGACATTATCAGTGCAAAGACTTGACTTCGATAGCTGTGTGGGCGGCAGCCTATCGAGAGGACCCACGGACGAAGCACATCTACGAGGTCGCGATTCGAAGCCCTGCGGCACGACACCAGCTTCGAGATGCCAAGTTGTCCTTCGATGATGGCAAATTCTTCCATTTGTCGACGATGGGCAAACGTGTGCTTGTTCCCCGAACGCTGGTTACGTCGATTGTGGCTATGTATCACGAGTCGGAGTTCTATGGCCACTCAGGAGTCCTTCGAACCATGGCCCTGATTAAGCGCGACTACGTATGTTCACACCTTCGACACTACGTCGAGCGATACATACTAAGTTGCGATGTCTGTCAAGCGGCGAAATCAGGACGAGTCAACACCGCCAGAGTGCCAAGACCATTGCCGGTGCCCGACACCAAATGGCACAGTGTGTCCATCGATTGGGTTTCGGGATTGCCACCGACCACAAGGGGCCATGACGCCATCATGACTGTAGTCGACCGATTCTCCAAGCGCTGAATGTTCATCCCTTGTCGCAAGGATATGACAGCCGACGACCTTATCTATGTGTTCCTACGTGAGGTGATTCGATTGAAAGGATGCCCTCGACAAATTGTTTCTGACCGAGACAAGCTGTTCGAGTCTCAGGCGTGGAAGGAGTTGGCCCAGCGCTTCAAGATTGAGATGCATCAAACAGTGGCCAACCGCCCTCGAGGCAATGGCCTGGCGGAGCGCAGCAATCAGTCCATCCTCCAGCGCCTGCGTACACACGGCATCTTCGGCAACAACGAGTGGGATGTCGATCTCCTGTTCGCCGAAATCCAGTTCAACAACCTGACATCCAATAGTCTTCGACTATCCCCGTTCGAGATAGATGAAGGACGAATCCCCTAGCACCCCAGGGGTAACGCGGGGATGCACCGAGCAAAAAGATGAAGGACGAACACCCCATTTTCCATTGGATTTTCCCCGAATGACTTCTCATGCACATGAACCATCGACCGTGAATGATTACATGCAACGAGCGGAACGTACCTTCGATTCTGTGCGTGCAATGCTTGCCGAGGAACGTCGACGCCAGATGCATGTGGTCCTGCAAATGGACCGACACGTTCGAGTGCCTGAAGTCGGTGAACGATGGTGGGTGTTGGTGCCGGAATATCGACATAAAGGGAAACTCGATGTTGTCTGGTGCGGCCCTTACAAAATACTTGAGGTACTGAACAAGGGCGAGAATGTCAAACTAGACATCCCTGCCCCCTTCGATGGGTTGCGAGTTTTCAATCGAGACAGCATAAAACCCTACGTCCATCGAGAGGGACAGCCGGTGTGAGAGTTTCCGATGCCCCCTGTCAAAACTGGAGAATCTCCTCGACTTGTCAAGATTGTGGCTAGACGTCGAGTGGGATCTAAAAAGCGCCGCACATTCCTGTACCGTTGTGAATGGGATGACGACACATGGTCTTGGGAGTCGAGCAAGGCTCTAGAGGAGGATCCTGTGTACCTTGAGTTCCTTCAACTCCACCCTGAGTAACTGAGTAACACCCTTACTCTTCTCTGCAGCGTGGTTTTTCGAAAAACTCATGCGAGGTTCCGGGTCGATCAGCGGAGCCTCCGCCTATGGTACTACATCCCGGACGCCCCGAACTTCCCCTCGACCTCCGCCTTCTCGAGCAACACCGTCGAACGTCATCGATGTTGACGCGATCGAACCCCCAGCGAGGACGACTTCAACTGGCCGCTGTTTGTCGGTAGCATCAGCGCCAACTCGTCCGAGTCGACCTCTCGATCCATTCGAACCGCCGAACTACAGCCAGTCGGCATATGCTGGGAGCTCGAAAGGAAAAGGAGGCCCGTCGAAAGGAGGGAAGGGAGCGCCCGGATGGGTCGACAGTTCTTGGACATCGAGGCCGAACACCTGGACATCAAGGTCATCCAGGGACAAACCGGGTACCGGAGAGCCGAAAGTCGAAGACGACTGGGTCGACCAATCCTGGCATTCGAATGCCCCGAAAACACAAGCTTCTACTCGAACGAACCAATCCGACTCCTATTACCACGACGACGACCACTACGACGACGCTGAACCCTGGCCACTCGAGTCCGACGATGAAGAAGAATATCCTTACGAACCCGTGTGGTCGACAGCACCACCCAGCTACGTTTCCGTGCCGGTGCCAGAGTCGAAGTGGCAGCCCTATAACATGCCGCAGTACAATCATGAAATCGAGACCATCGACGAACTCCGACACTTGGGCACGTTCGGATTGAAGCCAACCTATTGATTTGGGACACATGAGGATGATCCGATGAAGACGGAATACACTAAGCTCGAACCATCGGTACTCACTATTGCGTCGAGTACCATGGCTGGTTTGAGAAGACCGCACACGTTCCTGAACGAGAAACATGCTGCAGCCGTGTCGAAGGCAAATGCCACCATTTCCGAGTTAGGCAAGACCATCTGCATCGACAGTTGGGGACGAACCGCGCCTTTCCCTTACGAACTGGCTCGAAGCGCCCCTGACACGTCTTTCGATGACCATGGAAATCTTGGCGGTAAGCCGGGATACCAGTGGTATACAAGAATCGAAGTGGCTTGTCAGAACTTTTGAGCGGCCCTCGTCGCATGGCGACGTTATGATGAAGAGCTCGATTGGGGATTCCGACAAGGCCTCACCGAATATACCCTGCCGAGTCAAATTGCTGGACTCAACCGCATGCATCGAGAGATCTCGGGAATCGACGACCTGATAAACGTTGCTGATGGAATCGACCTGATCTTCAAATATCGACGCTTCTGGACCCACGAAAGGATGAGACGAGAAGCTCCCGTTGCCGTTTCGATCATGGGAGTTATCCGTGATCTTCAGAAGGTTTGCCAGGCGACCGACTGGCTCTTCGAAGATCGAGCCCCCTTTCTTGCGTACAAAGTCGATTTGCTTCTTCGCCAACACCAACTGCGCGGCCTTCGAGGCACCTCTGGACTTGGGTATAAGCGGTATGGTTGCGCTCCACATCGAACACAGGACCTTGCGGTCCAGCTCCAGGAGTACTTTCGACTCGGAGAACAGATTGAACCCTATGCGTACAACGCCGTCGCACCAGGCGCCCCCATCGACCTTGTCCAGTTGGCGACGATCTACCGCCCTGGACCCGGACGGCTCGGGTACCACGACTTCGATAAGGCGATCCGACGAGTTGCTGCCCTTCACTCATCGAATGAAGAGTATGCCAACCTTTTCCCTTTCGTGGATGCCCCCGAATTGGTTCGACGCCTGGGTACCTCGACATACCTCATGTCCCCCTTCGAGGCCGGATACGAAGATGGACAACATTGGCGTCGAGCGGTCAAGTTTCGAAGGGATGTCTATACCGATGAACGGGAGGAGATCGAGAAAACCGACTCGCCTGCGAGCGACCCGTTCCACCGGGACCCCCTCGATCACCGGTTTTTGTCGATGGAGTCGAACGCCTATCAGCACCACTTCGACATCCCGTTCTTCAAGTACCTCACACCGATCCACGATGACTTTAAGGCTGCACATCGACGCAAGGTCAGCTGCCGAGACCAAGTCCTCGAAGCGGTCATTGTTGACACGGGTTCGAGCCTTGTGACTGCAGAAGCGGTTCGATTCGCTCTGCAGAGTTCCCTCGCTGATGGTCAGTATGTACATCAACACCTCGGTCGACTCCAAGAAGAAGGTTCTCGAACCGACATGCTTGAGATCGTCGACCGATATGCCCTCGGCCCTGAAGTGGACGACATCAGCGCCGTCATTGTCGTACGACGGCTTTCGATTGCCGACACGCCGTGGTGGCGAGTCGATACGCGAACTGGTCAGTTCTACCACAGCATGGCCGCTGGTACTGGATCGAAGGAAACCTATCGATGGACTACTGGTCGACATGACGGATGCTCCTTCGAGGTCACCAATCGGACCGATCTGTGGCGTGAGGACGTTTGGAAACCGTCGAGCCTCTGGGACTTCTATTCGACCAGGGCACAAACACTGGGACCTGGACAAATTTGAGCGCTTGCCCGTGAACATGTCTTCGTATTCCAGTACAAGTGCCCCGTCGACGACCGACCTGGTGATCCCAATCTTCGACTGCTGAACCATCGATCTGGTATCCTGATTCAGAAGCGTGCCCTTGACAGTGATATCCGTCGACACTACACGGGTCATGACACCTTCAAGTTCATGGCTGGCGTCGGGACACTGAAGGAAGTGCATGAAGTATGTCGACTCCCGGTGGATCGTTCTTTCACGTTTACGTGGGGCACGGACTGCTGATTCGACATGTCTGGATGCCAAGTAATGGCTTATTCGACAGTCTGGGTGCCAAATAATGGCTTATTCGACAGTCTGGATGCCATTAATGGTATCGACTGCCTTCATATGTCCTGTCGAGCTGACAGATGTGTAGGCCTGTTGGTCTGCTGAGCTTCCAGCTTCGATAGCCGCGCCCAATGTTATTGTATGTTATGGTTCGACGTGCCCACAGCCTTGCTGCGGGTACAGCGCCCGTGCAGTGTGCCTGGCGAGGTTATCTTCTGCAGCTTCCGCCAAGAGCCACAGCCGTGGCAGAGTCGAACACGGCGTATGAATGAGGCGCTGACGACGGGTGTACCATAACTGCACCTCAGTGTGTGAGTTTCGACCAGGATTGGTCCACTGTTATGCTTCTGTAGCCAACACATGTCAAGGTCCAAAAATATTTTTTTCTGGGCCCCGCTCTGCATTCGACATTGTGACGCCCGCCCAGGTGAGTGAGACCTCTTCGAGGTCTCAACGGGGGGGTAGTGTTATGGCTTCGAACAGCAGCAGCGCAGCAGCAGAGCGCAAGTCGCAAGTCGCAGTCGCAATCGCGCTGACAGTCTGTGAATAATAAAGAAGCATCGAATGCCAACTGTGAATGAGCGCTGTAAGATACTTCGATCTTTGAACAGGGTTTATGTCTTCGGGATTGTGTTATTATTGGTGCCCCGTCTAAAGATCCTGCGCAGAAGAGGTTTGTCGTATTTTGGGATTTTCGAGAAACAAGAGGCACAGTCGAGTTCCCAAGAAACAAACCACAACAGTACAATATGTTTACGCGGGCGGACATTCACCGCTCTAAACAAGCCTCGCAAATCTAATTGATGACTCAAGAAATCATTTCTAATGTTGTTGCATTCCTAACAAAAGGAGCACATACGCTGGAGGTGTTGCACAGAGTGCATCCTTCAGCATTGCTCATGATGCACACCTGCCACAAGTTATGGGGAGTGTCAAGCAAAAAAAAGAGTATCACTGGTAACACATGAAGCTTGTCCACTCAACAGATGACGCTGAGCTGGACAGGGACCCCCCTTGTAGCTTTGGCTGAAGAAAAACTGATCCTTCCGTTGTTGACTATAGATCAAAGTAAAATGTGCAAAGAAAATATGAATTTGCCATGCGTGGCACTTTTTTGAGCGTTTGTCTGGGCCAAAAAAAACTGATTTTTTGGAGAGTAAAATGCAATGTAGTGCAAACGACACCAATTATTAAGATGATGTTTGATATGTCGAGAAAGAAGGTGCCCTGGGGGAAACGGTCTGCCAAGCGCAGGGGCTGACCAAGCCCAAAGAGAGTTTTTCCGCCTCTGGGGGGGGCAAGCTTCTGGTAAATTTCAATGACTCAACGACAATTTAGGTACTTGTTGCTTCAGTGACGGTTGTGCACAAGCGCTATCAGATGAGAACCCATCACAATGGTACAAAGAATATATTTTCTAGGCCTTTTTTTGCGCGAGGCCTCGCGCAATGAGGACTGCAATGCAGTCCCAGAACTTGAAAGTCACAACCTAGGCCTCTTTTTTCAGGCAGTGCAAATCAAAAATCAAACCGTGGGGTGGGTAGTAAGACCACTGGACCCTGAAGCCGTCTTTCCAAAGGAAAATGATTCAAGTGAGGTTTTTGGTCTAGTAAGTTTTGCGCGAGGCCTCGCGCATGGGGCAGCCCTTGAACCACATGTTGCATATGCTTTGCATTGATATCTAATCCGCCATGCTTCCGTTTTAATGATCCTTGGTCTTGATTGCGCGAGGCCTCGCGCATAGAATTTGATCAATAAATCATTTTTCCAGGTATGCAATGAACATGCAGAACAGAAAATGATGTTGCAATCATTTTTTCTGCAGACCATGTTCATCCAAAAAACAAGGGGAACGCAAATTGTTTTTATTGGCCAATTTCCGCTAAAAGGACATCATTTTCCACTGAAATCATAAGATTTGTTAATTGTTTTATAGTTTTTTTTGTTTTTGGCTGTCCGAAAAAAAGCACAAAATGGCTTAAATGGTAAGAAAGATACTTTCTTTGCACTAATATTCTGTTTTCAAAAAACAGAGCCTGTGAAAAACTATTTTTTTGCATGGTCCAAATTGGGTGCATTTGGTGTGATTTTGACCATGCAACTTGAGCTGCCTAAGACTCAGAGACTCCATCAGGAACAGGTACACGGCAGGAAGAGTTGGGGGCATTGGTGTTAGTCAGAACGTATTCATCTCCCCCTGGTATAGTCTCAATAGCATCTTGAGATCGTAGTCCATCCTTCAAGTCACCCACGGTGAGTCCATCGCTCTCTCGTTGTATAGCCTGGACAAGAGTTGTGTCGAGGTCCTCCCAGGGGATAGAGGTAGGATAGTCAGCCTGTTCAGGAGGGTTCGCCAGTACTCGTTGCCCCCATGGGCTCCCCAATCGGGGGAACACAGGACCATACGGGAATATTCCAGGGCCACCTTGGTCAAGACCTTCCCCAGTTCACTGAACCTGGGGTTCCCGTAGGCCATCCCGAAAGAGTGACAGTAAAATTTGTAGCAGCAGTTTTTCCCCTGCCTCAGTAGAGGTCCAAGACATGTTGCTTGTCGATGGCGAACAACTCCACGCTCAGGTCTTCTCTGGAGTAACCGAACTCCTTCAGACCTTGGTCTAAGACTTCCCTCATTAGTTGATAGTCCTCAGTTTTGGAGGCCGCCATCATGTTCGAGGGCTCCTCCTTCAATACCCTCAGGTAGCTCGAGGCGTACTCCGACTGCTCCAGTGGCACGGACTCTCTGCCATTGCCGTGGTCCATGTAGAGGAGGTAGGGCGCTTGCAGCGTCAGGGATTGTATCTGGGAGTGCTGCAGGAAGAAGTCAGTCCCCAATACAAAGTTGAAGGCCTCCGTGTCCATCACATAGAACCGATGGGCGATAGTTCGGGAGCCCATTGGTACCTCCACTTCACCGTCCCTGCAGCTGTGCACCACATGTCTATCCCCTATTCGTATAGCCGCGGTGGGCATGGTGTTCGTTAGGCTCCCACAAGGTAAAATTTTCTTGGCCACTATAGATATGTTGGCTCAAGTATCCAGTACCCCCAGGTATTCACGTCCCCCTAGTCGCATACCTACCCAGAACACCAGGTCCAGGGCCTCACCGGAGCGTCCCCGTCAGAACTCCGCGGGACAGGTCAAGTCGAACCCCTTGTTCCGCAATTTGCGGACCATCCTCATGAAACGGCTTCTTTTCTTGGCGTTGCCGTCATCACCACCTTCATGCTCACGGTTGGCTTCTTGCTCTCGCTGGGCCTGTGTCTGCGAACGTGTGGTAGGACCACAGTGCCCTCCAGAGGGCTCGGAGTTCCCCCCTGGATTAGGATTGGGGTTGCTTCTGTTGTTGTCTTGGTTCTTGTTATCCTTTTCAGCCTGGCGATGAGCGCCTCCTTCTCGTCCACCTTGGCTCTTGTCTTGGCCTTTCCCAGGGCCTTTTAACTTGCCCTTGCCGGAGTTGTTGCCGTTGCCCTTGCCACCGCCCTTGCCAGAGCCTTTGCCAGGATCCTCGCCCTTCAGCTTCGCCGACAGGCGCTGCTTGTGGTGGCACTCATCCTCGTAGTGCTTCCTCTTCCCACAGAAGGCACAGGTGATGGTGCACCTGTAATGATCCGGCATCTTAGGCTTGGCGCCAGTGTTGGTCTCCTGCTTCTTCCCCTGGACCACGAAGCAATCGCGCTGATCGCAGTCGGGGGCTGCTGCAGGTGACCATGCTCGTCTCTGGCGTCACACCAGAAGAGCTCCTAGACATTGCCCATGATACGGGCGTGCTTGGGGGTAGTCCCCTGTCCAGGTCTGGGTCCTTAGTACCCTTTGCCATTGCTCCCAGAGCCTCCTCTACCAGGATGGTGAAAGTGCTGCCCTAGGTCGTGGATGGTGCCGGAGGGCTCAGGGCCGGCAAGACCAGGGGGGCAGGCACGCGAGGAGTCGACCTGAACGCTGCTGTTGGGGGCAGAACCGGATACACGGACACCAACGGAGGCAAGAGCGGCGACAACGGAGGCAAGATCCATGCTGATTGTTATCCGGCAAAAAATCCCAGTCTATGAAGAAAATTGATGCGGATATTCCTAAGTACATCTGAGTGTCCATATCTATCTGAAAAGATTTATAAAAATCCGATTGTGAAAAAATATTTGGCCGATCTGGCTCGCGCACGCGCGTCAGCGGCAAATGGCGATTCCGGGTAAATGATCGGAACGCGGCGGATTTACGATGAATGGACCGCGGAATCAGATCCGGCACATCAGAAATATATAGGTCTGATCCTGAGACTGAGCTGCGGGGCGGCGATTCCGCCGCAGCAGAGAAAATGGCCAAAATGTAGCCAATCTGGGGCAGATCTGTGAAAATCTGAGCAGATGGGGGTTAGCCGCACTTACACTCCCCCTCCAAAAACACACTGGGGTGTGTCTCTACGTCAATGAAGAACGTAGTGCGGGTAAGTCCCAGAAAAAAATAGAAATGTAGCCTCGATGGGGCGAGATCTGCTTGATCTGACCTGATTTGGGCTGAATTGGCACTGAATCAGGATGGATGAACCTGAAATGAGACAGAATGAGGAGTGACGAGCAGTCCTCCGGGCAGTAAAACATTAGGTTAAGGGCTGAAAAGCATGTAAACGTATCGAGAATCGATACCAAACCATGCCCTGGTTGAGAATGAGGTAGATTATTGGTGGATTGAGTGGGAGAATCAAGAGATGGAGTGACATCTCGGCGCTCTGGCACAGTTTAGCTGTCGCGGGCACGCTACGGTGTCCTCCACGTACTCTACATCGTGTTACTCCCGCTTTTCTCGTTCTGAAAAGTGCAGCATGTGCATCGGATTTGGCGCATCTGGTGGATGATCACAAGATTCAGCAAGATTGAGAATCAATTTGAGCAGAGATGAAGGAGATGAAACAATCACAGAGAGGGAAAACAAATACAAATGTAGTCTGCAGGCCCTAAGTGAACAGAAAAACATCAGCGTCAACGAAGTTAGGCAAAGCCGTAAACAGATCTTCGAGGAATGAGAGGAGATGACAAGGAAATCAACCTAAACTGTCCTAAAATGAGGGAATTTGCTCATTTTCCTAAGATGAAGGTGAAATGAAGCGGAATGTCTAGAACTGAAACTACTAACACCTTCGTTTAGACTAGAGTTAATATATATTGTCGTTTATTCAGCTGAATTATGCTTTCCGGCACGTTGGTTCGCGAGCATCCAACAGATTCCATGACAATGTGGATCATGTGATGATGCATCATGATGGGACATGATAGCCCTGGATCCTTGGCATGTAACGCGCCGAAGGTTCGCTGAAGGCGCTTTACTGACAGTATATAACTGAGAGACACCGAATAGTCCTTTATTTACAGTGGCGGCGGTGTCAATCGACTTGGACAAGGCCCATCTTTCGATTGAGTCACACAAGACACTTGGATTCACCATTTTCGACAGTTTCAGGTCGGATTGAGCTCACATTGGCGTGTGCCAAAAATACACCGAAGCTTACGGAAGCTCTGAGGTCCGAGAGGTTGCTGTTAGAAGTCCGTAGAGCTGCTATATGAAGGTTGTCTGAACAATTGACGTCGGGGTTTTGCTGCACTGTTGCGCAGAATGATGGATAAACCTGAGGAATTCAAGGTAAATTCAAGGAATCTGGATCTGAATCTGGACTTTGGCTTCAGCATCACGGCAAATGAAGGTAAGATCTGAGTTCCTGGCGTCGCATCTAGTGCCGCCAGTACTACAGGGGGTGCCTGTAGGGGTGAATGTCGCTGGCCAGCGTTTTTACTATGTACATTTGCTTCCATCTGCACGAGTAGCCAAATTCCAAAGATGCACAGACCAACAGAGACAAGATTACCCCGGATCTGCCTGAATTAAGCCTGAGTTTGGTTTTTTCTGGACACGGCAGCACACTCCGTGGCTTTCGGCAGCGTATCTACGCCTTGTCTGCCGAACGGAGACCAAAGAAAAGTTGATTGACGTCAAATTGTCAAACATTAGCAGTTCTCCACATCATGTCGTAATCAGGAAGAATGAACAGTGGATTGAGCAGAATGTGGTTTTTTCAAGTCGTCAGAACACTCACATAGGAATAAGTGGTCGACGGGGCGAGGCTGGAGCTTTTGTAGGAGTTGGACATGCAAGGGTTTCGAACCTACACCCTTGAGCCCTAGGGACGAGTGCCATGACGCCCTGGACTAGACGACTGTTACCCAGATTATGGCGTCGGCGACTCAAGTCACGACGGGTCTCCCTCAATTCGGCCAAGCACGAATACATGTGACCACCAACCTGTCTGGTGGGGCCCTCGTACGGCTTGGGCGCTGTAAATCAGCAGCCAAACTCGAAGTTTGGTCCTCATTTGGCTCCTGGGCTGGCCTGACCGCAGGAGGGGAGATCGACGGATCAGCCCTGGAAGGTGGCTGCTGAGGGCCGTAAAAGGCTGGATCTCGATTCACCACAGGTCTTTTTCCGTCGCTCTCCACCTGTCTGTCGGCTTTCGACAGACAGTCTGTCAGGAGTACGCCAATTTCGGGGTGCTTCTTGAGGAAGTCGATGAACCCCTTGGTGTACCCATGGACAAAAGAATGGGCTGGTTCCCAGTTGTTGTGACTGGAATCAAAGCCCCTCCACTCACATAGAAATTCCCATTCGCCCTTTTCGTCACGTCTTGCTTCTAAAATCCTCTTGAGTTCGTACTTCCCCCCTTCGATGACCCGATCGGACAAAAATTTTGAAGTCCAAAAAAGGGGTTTAACCCGATCCTTGGGGGAGGGAATCTCTCTCTTGAGGCAATCGCCCGAAACTTCAATTTCCCTGCTGACATCCACACGAATCCTCCACCTGTTCTCACCTAGACGCGCTGTAACAGCAAATGGCCCCTCCCACAAGGGAAGAAGCTTATCATCTCCGTCCAGGGTGGTTTCGGATTTTCGAAGCCAAACTCGATCATCGACTTCAAAATTGTGGGGGTTTTTTCGGCCTTGATTCTGGACCCAAAGCCAGTCAGCTTGATGCTTATGGATTAATTTCGAGACAGTTTTTTCTGCTGGTTGGATTTCGTCCAAAAACAACGAAGCATCTTTACAAGGGCGAGGATTATTCAACGGCATGTTCCACCAACACTTCTTTCGTCCAAAGACAATTTCATTTGGAGAAAGGCCATGGTACAATGGCGTGTTGTGGTAACGGCGAAGCAATGCGAAGAGAACTTCAAGCCAATGGAAGTCCTTCTCACTGGCGAGCTCCTTACGAAGCATATTTATAACAGAGCGGCCGGCTCTTTCGCCAGGCAGCGCTCGATGTGAGTGGATTTCACATCTCAGGTGGTGGATTCCAAGGCGAGCACATAATTCCTTCCACCATTCGGAGGTGTACTCTTTGCCTGAGTCCGTAACCACCTCGGATGGGACGTCCCAACCTCCCATCCAGGTCTGCGCGCACCATTTGGCGGCAGCTTTGCCAGTCATTGACTCGACGTTGCAAGGCAACACCTGAATGTAGCCAGAATGACGGCATTGTATAAGGAGCACTCCATTGACCTTTTTGTTGGTCCAATGGCGCTCTTCGTCGTCCAGTTCACCAAGATGGAAAAAATCACTGGTGACTCTGTTAAAGAGGCGCTCCGGAATAGGATGTGGCCTCAGATGGCCGTGCTTCTTCGCGCTGGGGGGCGTCGAGACAGCACATTGGGCACATCCGGCGGCTACTTTCATACAATGAGTGTATAGCCTTGAGCCGAACAACCTATGTTTAATCATCGACCATAATCTACGGCCATGTGCGTGGGGGGACTCCCATTTGTGCCACCAGTTTAACACTCGGGGGGCCAGGGCGTCTGGTACGCACAATTTACCCTCCATCCACAGCTTCCCCCCATCCAACGAATATTCAGCATAAATTCCATCCTTGTGAGCATCTTTGGATTTGAGATTCTCAAAGACCTCTTTAAACATGGAATCATGCAGATAATCGTTCGTCCAGTCACGGATGATAAGGGAATCTTTCGGCAGGGGTGGAGTTTTGGCCGGATCTCGACGCTTAATGCCCTGAATCAACCGAAATCCACTTACAGGTCGGGTATACTCGAACCGTTTCACACTCCCTGAGGAGGGATCGGTGACTTTCTCCACGACTTTCAGTGATTTGGTGATAATTTCATGAGCATGCGCCGGATCTGAGAAGGCCGTGATGTCATGACACGGTAATGCATGCCGTTTAACAGAGCATTGCATGCATTCACGTCGAATGAGCTTTTTTTCTTCCTGATCCCACTCGATTACGACGTGGCGGTCCTGCTCCGTACCATGGATGTTGGTACTTTGCAGCCCCTCTGAAGCGGGGTAAGCCCATCGGCTCAGAGCATCCGCTACCGTGTTGTGTTTTCCAGGCAAATACGACACATGGAGGTCAAACAGACTGAGAAATTCGTGCCATCTGGCCCGTCGACCAGCTGGGCTCGCGACAGTATCAATGTGTTCGGTGGCCCAATACTCCAGAGATCGATGATCCGTCAGGACCTCGACTCGATTGGTGCCAACCCACGATTGGTACTTCTTCAGAGCGCAGATTATGGCATAAGTCTCTTGCTCACGCGGTGACCATTGCATCTGGCGTGGAGCTAGCTTCCGAGACCAAAATGCAAGAGGGTAATGATCACCTGTGGCTTCATCAACCTGTTCAAGGACAGCTCCGATCGCGTACCTAGAAGCGTCGGTTCTTATGTAGAAGGGTCGGTCGAATTTCGGCACATGCAACGTGGCGACTTCGCAGAGGGCCGCCTTCAAGTGATGGAAGGCCTCCTCGCACTCGTCAGTCCACTTGACACGAACCTTTGAACCTGCCTTGCCCGCATCTCTCCCTACCTTCAATAGTTCAGTGAGGGGGGCAGCAAATTTGGCATAATTCGGCACAAAAGTGTGGTAAAAATTGCAACAACCCAGGAATCCTCTCAATTCCGTGATCGTCTCAGGGCGCTTCCACTTCTGGATAGCGACGAGCTTCCCTGGACTGGGTCGTCGGGTGCCATTCTCAAGGAGAGAACCACAAAATTTGACTGATTTTAAAAATAGTTTTCCCTTCTTTGGCCCACAAATCAGCTGATTGGCATCAAGAATGTCCAAAACCTGGTTCAGCTGCTTTTCATGTAGGGCCACCAGCTCGGCTTCGGTCAGTCCCTCCCCCTCTGTCGCGATGACTATGTCATCTATGTACACACTCACGAAGGCACGAAGCTCAGGATGAGCTGTAAAAAGCACATCCTCCATCATTCTTTGAAAAAACGAAGGGGCGTTCTTCAGGCCCATGGGCATGACCGTCCACTGGACTGTGCCACATGGCGTGCACATACAGGTGTGAGGTCGGCTGTCCTTCCTCAACGGCATTTGGTGAAAGCCGTGACGGAGATCCAGCACAGAAAACAAACGACCTCTTGCCCTCTTGGCGATCTCCTCCTCAATGAGGGGCAGGGGGTGTGAATCCGCCTTGGTTTCGGCGTTGAGGTTGCGAAAATCAACAACCATTCGCCAACCATCAATAGTGTTCTGGTCTGCAGGCGGTGGCTTCGGGACTGTGAAGGGTGCACAGCACCACTCGCTGGTCATACAACCCTCAAGCCAACCAAATTCCCTGAGATTTCTCTCGATTATTTTTCTGAGTATCTCATGTTTCTGTCCATGGTTCTCATAAGGACGCTGTTTCTTCGCCTTGTACCCTTCACGAAGCTCGATGAAGGCTTCACCGAACTGCCCACGGACAGGGGGGTCTTTGATCAACCTCCCCGAAAGGGTTGTGTCCTTCCGTTCCTCAAAAATCTTGTCTCTTTTCTTGGAACACAACTCAGTGTCCACCTGATCGCCAGGAATTACTGTCGAAAAAACTTTGGCGATTTCTTCGGCCTTGGCAGGAAGAATCTTCTTACGGGTGTCCCTAAAAAGGTCCGTATCAACTGCCTCTTGAAGATAGGTGGGTCGTATGTCGACGATCCAGAGATTCTCTTCGTGATCCAGCTCCTCGAAAGGATCTATGAAAGCTTCCACACGGGGTTTTTCATAAAAAACTCTGAATTTGCGGCGCGAAGAAAATTTTTTTGTCGTCCGTGCGCCGTAGATTCTTTTGGATGTAGATCGTATTGGGGAAGAGGGAGACGAGGCGGATCCATTTGACGTTGGATCACCTTGGGCATCTGACGGACAAAAATCAGAAAAAATAGATTCATCATCAGTACCACGCTCAACCTCAGATTCAGACCCAACACAGGAATCAGTACTAGAATCAGCAGAATCAGAGTCAGAAAGCTTTCCATCCACCAGGAATGCAAGCGAACTCCAGGGCCGCTGTGGCAGGGGACCTGTGTCGTCCCTGGCATACAGCTTAATCTTCCTGGGAAGTTCGATGTAATCTACACAAATGTCTTGCAATTCCTGAAACCAAGGCTTGTCGTCCCACAAGGGCACAACTAAAATCGCCTGGGTTTTATCTTGCTTGATTTTGTGGATGACCTGCTGGATTAAGTGAAACGGAGGATTAATCCATAACTTCTTGTCCCATTTATGGGTCCAAGCGTCGCGAAAGTGCTTGTCAAAGCGCTTGTTGTCGCGGTTAGCAAAGGCATCACACTGTGGCCAAAAGGAATGGTGTTCATAAAAATATTCACAAATTGTATCGCGCCATTTGTCGACAACTCTGTAGGATGAAGAGTGCCAGCGCGAAGGGCGTCGTGGCTGGGAGTCCCTACGAAGACATTCTAACTCTCGGGAGTAATCGGCACTCCCATTCACCTCTGCAATGGTGACATCTTTGCCAAACTTTGGTGTAACCTTTTGCTTCAAAAATTCTTCTGCACTTTTAAACCCTGCGTGCAAAAAACGAAATTCAGGACGCTCCAAGGGACCTGACTCCAGCAAAAAACAACGCCGATGACCTACGGGCGCCACCCTGTTCTTGCGAAGCCAAGGAAGGCCCAAGTAAAGGTCATACTTTATGTCGGCACGATAGAAGTAGTCATCCTTAAGGATAACTTCCTCCACATTGCCTTCTTCCCAAAGGTCTTGAGCGACCAAATGAGTTGATATATAACAACCGCGTTGCCCACCTGCGAGAGAATGTCCAGAAACTCCCTCGAGGGTAACAGGATGAGGCGAATCAAACACGCAGTTGTCAGGCAAAAAGGAATTGGATTGGAGATTTACCTTTGATCCATTGTCACACAAACAAGTGGCGAGATGGAAATTGCCCTTGCAATCAGAGACCCACAGCTTTGTGACGAACTGACGGGCCCTGTGCTTGGACTGTACACCAACCTCGTCCACTACAACAGAAGGATCCGCTGCCGGATCCAGGGGAGAGGAGACAAACGACCCTACATCAAGTAGTGGTCGAGAAGGAATCTGGGGATCATGCCTGAAATCGCCTGGGGAGGGGCGATTTTCGTGGCTCCCCTAGGCGTTCTGACCTCCAGTGGCTGCGTTAACATTATGGACACACCCTGATTCGTCGACCCACTCATCTTGGAGCGGATCATCTGCTGGATTCAAGGCATTTTCAACGTAATCTCGGTCCGCATCGGACACCTGATCTGCACCTGAGACCTGATCCACACGATGGTTGCCCTTTCGACGTCCACGGCAACGGCCGCCGGATGATGGACCTCCACCTTCGCCACGCCCTCTGCCCTTACCAGAGAAAGGGGTTCCCGAAGGATTTCCCTTACCTTTACCCTGGAATCCTAGAGCATTTCCCTTGTTTGCACCGGATTGAGGGGTTTGGCCTGGATTTCGATTTCCGCCTCCGGCGTTGCTATTGGGATTTGTCTGGCCGTTCGGCTGCCCACCGGAGCCGGATGGAGTCCGATTTCCTGTGCCTTGGGACCCGCCAGGGCCTCCAGGATTTTTGTTTCCACCGGAGAGGGTCGGATTCCCTTTTCCAGCCTTCCCACCGTGCACCTGTCTGTCATTCCTGTCTGAATTCTGCGAATTACTGATATTTTCACCAATCACCTTGTGATCGTAAGGAGACCATCGGTGATTATCAGTAGAATGCGTCTTAGCTCGGTTCGTAGAACCTAAAAGAAGGCAGATGCTACAGTGCTGCTGAACATTCCGGGTGTCATTCACCTTTTTGTTGCCCTTTTGGGCCCCATTTTGGGTGTTTTGCTGGGTATTCTTGTTTCCCCCAAGACCCTCATGGAAATTCTGGTTGGCGGCGTCGGCGAGCCGCTCAACCTCCTCCCAGAGTTCCTTCGGGGTGTACGAAAACACCCAGTTTTTGGCCCTCAGGCGATGGCCATGGAAGCTGACTCCCCTGTTGAGGACTTGGACAAACAAGTTGCGATCCTCGTGCTCATGAAACTTTATTTTCCACGTCTCTTCGGTGAATTTCACCTTAGAAAAGGACGTGGGGGAGTACTTTTGAAGTGCCTCCCTGACGGAAAACTTGTTGGCAGAGGCATCGAAGCCTTCCACCTCCGCCCACCAGGTCTTGACCTTTTCTTCGGACTGTTTGTTCTGAAGGGTGGCGGCAGTTTCTGAGGGGATCTTGTCAAAAATGAGACTTTTCAGCTCGGCACTAGAAAATTTTTCGCCTGAATGTTCAGCTTCTTCCACTAAATTCCAGAAGCGCTGTTTTTTGTCTTGCACTTCGTGCAAAATTAATTGCGAGAATGAAGGAAAATTCTTCAACATTTGGTGGTAGTGGTCCTCTGGCAGCCGGGATCCACGTACCTCCAACTGTTCCCACACCTCATCAAAGGTAAGGGGGGAACTTGAATCCTCGCGATCACTCCAAGTCCTGAGCCAAGTGTTGGCCGGCGCTCCCTCAAGACAATCCAAGAGGGCCATCAGGAACTGATCATCTTGGAGTTTTTGAGTCTTAACCCACAGTTTAAATTCCCGTTGGAACTGAGGCCAACGTCGGGGGTTCCCATTATACTTCGGTTGCTTGGCAACCTGACGAAGTCGCAAGGAAGTAGGGTTAAGAAGCGAATCCAGCCCAACACCGGCCGTAATGGCAGACACCTTGGCGGCATCATTCGCCACACCAGCTCCGGCGAGGGTCTGGGCGAGCAAAAGCTGGGCTAAGGTATTGGAATCAGCAGCAGGAGGGGCAGTACGGGAGGCAGTTCGCTTGGCATTCTGAGCCTCAGTCCTAGCCTTCGCCGTTCTACTCTCAGAACGAGAGATTTTAACCCTTTCCTTTAGCTTGGTCCTGCTGATCTTTGCATCGGTGGTCCTGGAGTCCACCGAAGGAGCAATTGAAAAAATTTCTGTCGCCTCCTCCGATGGCTCTGTTGCTTGTTCCACCGATGAGGCGCCCTCAGACCGCATGTGCGTCTTGAAAAGATTTTTTATTCCCAGCGTTTGAATGATGAGGCGCATTTGATCTTTGAGCAATTGGAGCTCAGCATCTCGCTGGAATCTGCAGGAGCAGTCAGCAGGACAGTACATGCCGTGTCCTGAAGGGCCTGAGCAGGCTGTCGGACCGCTGATCTCGGTGGTCAGCAGCCAGGAGTCCACTTGGGGAGCTCCTTCAGCCCTGATTTCCAGGCTTGCCTGCCTGGCCGCCTCTAAAATTCCCTCCTCAACCGCGGCGGCTAGATCGTCGCGGATGGAAACAGGGGGATGAGGGGCGGAGGGCCCGGGAACAGGTGCCCGGACCTTCTCCTTCGGGAAGGGGCTTGCCTCCCAGATCTGCAAAAAAATGGCAAAAGAGTCATCTTCTTGAGAACGCCACCACATCCTGGTATTAATTTCGTCCTGAAGGAGGAAAAAATATTCCGTTAAAAAATCAGAGGCGATTCTTTCTTGTTCGATCAGCTTAGACGAGGCTAAGTAACAAAGGGCCTCAAGGGCCTCAAGGTTACGGGTCACTTCTGGGGACAAATGGTCGCCCCAGTGTGCCCAAGAGGCTGGTCGATTATAGCTAGGTACCTCACCTGGACCGCCCATCTCAATGTCGTTCAGATCGGCGTCCAGGGTCTCAAATGTTGAACATCCGTAAGGAATGTTGGTACCTGCCAGCTCCGTAAGGTCCACCGGAGCATTGCCATCGTCGTAGGCCGGCGGATTCCAGCTGCTCGATGGCCAGTTTCGACTGGGATGATGGTAATCGGGGTCCCCACAGCTGCTGATGTGCGCCCTTCTTGGGCAGCTTGGACTTGCGCAAGGCATTCCTCTCAAGGCCTCGTTCGCGCAGCACCAAGGCAGTGTAATCGTTACTTCTCCAGAAGCGGCGGGGTCTACGGGGCCGTACTGGGGAGCGGGCTGTCGATAGGATGCCACTGAAGCAACATTCAGGTAGCCTCTGCTACCATGAAAGTGCTGCCCTAGGTCGTTGATGGTGCCGGAGGGCTCAGGGCCGGCAAGACCAGGGGGGCAGGCACGCGAGGAGTCGACCTGAACGCTGCTGTTGGGGGCAGAACCGGATACACGGACACCAACGGAGGCAAGAGCGGCGACAACGGAGGCAAGATCCATGCTGATTGTTATCCGGCAAAAAATCCCAGTCTATGAAGAAAATTGATGCGGATATTCCTAAGTACATCTGAGTGTCCATATCTATCTGAAAAGATTTATAAAAATCCGATTGTGAAAAAATATTTGGCCGATCTGGCTCGCGCACGCGCGTCAGCGGCAAATGGCGATTCCGGGTAAATGATCGGAACGCGGCGGATTTACGATGAATGGACGACGGAATCAGATCCGGCACATCAGAAATATATAGGTCTGATCCTGAGACTGAGCTGCGGGGCGGCGATTCCGCCGAAGCAGAGAAAATGGCCAAAATGTAGCCAATCTGGGGCAGATCTGTGAAAATCTGAGCAGATGGGGGTTAGCCGCACTTACAGATGGTAGGCGTTCAGGTGCTGGTCGCTTTTTTTCTCCAGCGCCAGCTTCAAGAGTAGCACAGACAAATCCTCGTAGTTGAGGGCTCTGGCCTTGCGCTCTGCCGTTGACCGGCACTCGTTCCACGGCTCCCGAGAAAGCTTAGCCACCAACCAGAAGAGCAGCTCGTCGCTGCCGTAGGAACCGGGCGTCAGTCGTCCCACCCAGTGCTCCAGGTCAGCCAGTAGCTCGGAGATCCTGCCTGGTTTGGGGTTGTTGGGTAGCACGGCCAGGTTCTGGATCTCGGCCCTGATGCAGAGGTCGGTTTCGTAGGTAGGGTACTGCCTTTCAAAGGCAACCATCAGGTCAGCGAAGGTGGCGGACTTCGTCACGATCTGCTTCACCTGCTTCTCCAGGTACTTGGTCTTGCAGAACTGTAGTAGCAGATCGCACTTGACTCACCCACTAGCATGGGTTTGGCCGGTCATTCGGAGGAACCGGCCAAAGTTCTCAGCCAACTCGCTGAGATCCTTGCCTTTGAACTCAGGCAAGTTCACCACAATTTTGGAGGTGGCAATTGCCTTAGCCTCCTGAGACCTGCATCCCTCAGGGCGCTTGGTCTTCCTCTTCTTACTCTTCTTCCGCCCGCTCGGGTTCTCGGGGTCCTCAGGGTTGTTGTCCTCCGAGGGCGAAGCAGAAGTCATGGACGGCGGCTCATTGTCAGAGGGGTCTCCGCCTAGGTCACTAGAGCCGTAGGGCTCCACGTCAATCATTGCTCTCAGGGCTGTCAGCCCCAGCCGGTCCGGCTCGGGTCTCGTGGAATTCTCCACGTGGCTGTAGGGAGGCTGGGCCGTTCTTGGTATGAAAGGGCTTCTCGGTATCACAGCAAGGGTCGGCATCGGTAGGCTCCTCAGGCTTCCCAGGGTGTTTGTCAACCCCGCCACCAGGTGATTGGCTTGTACTTGGTGAGGTGAAAGTCCCACGATGGTAGGTGACGCTTGGGGAGGAATCAGGCGCTCCAGTTTAGCTCTAATCTCTTGAGTGAGATCTCCAACAAGTTCAGAGGTGGCTCCTCGGAGGGCCTCTTTAATCTCCGACCGCATCAAGGTTTGAGGTTTGAGGTTTGATTTTGCGGGTACTAGACGCCTTTCGGCCCCGGGGGGCCACCTGGTTGGGCCAGGTGATATCCTCCCCACCGGGTCCTAGTGGGGGGCCCTCCAAGACGCACCTCCTGCCTGGTGGCGGAGTCCCCCGGGTTCACAGGGCTCGGAGCCCCGTCCCTCCCCGGCTTCCCCGTTTCGCCACTCCCCGGTCAGTGCATCAATTTGCAGCCGTGGCTGCGGGCGCTTACTCACCTAGGGGTTGGGACGTTGCGCAGTGCGCCACTACTGCCTTGGCGGCCGCAGTGCCCCGTCCTTGTGTGCGCGGCGCTCGCGGCCGGTTCGGGGGGCTCTGGCCGGTCCCTGGTGTTGTGTCTCTCCCATTCCCCCCTTCCCGCCCCGCGTGTCCCGCGCTGCGTGTGGCGGGCCGTCCTGTCCGGGTGTCCCTTACCCTTGCTCGCTGGTACGCCATTCCACGCGGTCTGTGCGTTCCGCGAGCTCGGTCCGGTTGCCCTTCTGGTAGTCCCCGCGTGCCCTTTGCGTGTGTGTGCGCTCGCGCTCCCGCGGCGTCCGCTCCCCCCCCCCCCTGGGTGGTGTGGCCTGCGCACCTCGCGTGGTCCCGGCACTGGGCGCTTGTAGGGCTGTTCCATGTGGTCCGTGCCCCTCCGCGTGTTCCGCCCCGGTCCCTTGCTCTGTCTGGCGTGCCTGGGGGGGGGCGGTCCGATCCCGGTTCCCCCCTCCTTGGCTTGTGGTTGTGGGGGTGGCGGAAGGGCGTCCCTGGGGGGAGTGCCTTCCACTGTTGCAAGGGGCGTCTGAGGTCAGGCGCTCCCCCTCCCCCGACTGCCCGGCCACTGGGCGGGCTGTTGGGGTCCGCTACCCACGTGCTGTGGGCGCGGGCGTGTGGGTGTGGGGGCCAAACACTGTCCCCCTGGCCTGCACGCTCCGTGGGGGCTGCATGCCGCGGGGGTGGTGGCGGGCTGTCCCCCTACCTGGCTTGGAGCTGTGCGCCCCCCGTGGGGCGGGTCCGTGGCGTTCGTGTGCCGGGGGGGCCTGTAGGGCGGGCGGTCGCTCTGCCTCGTTCCGTCCCTCTGCCTTCCCTGGGCAGGCAACAAAGCGGGTGTCACTAGCGTCGCTCTGGTCATGGGGGGCGTGGCCCCCATACCACTGCAGTTCCTGCTCGCCCGCCTTCACTGGGCGCGATCTGTGCGGCGTCCTGGCGTGTTGGCGCGGGCTCGCTTGTTCCCCGCGGTTCCTGTGGGAGCTGGCGGCTCGGGCGGGGGGTGGGCCGTGCTCCGGCTCCTCTCTCGGGCGGGGGGAGGGGGGACCATCCCCCCTGCCTCGGGGGGTGGGGCCGGGGCCCCCGCGGCTTGCGGGCTGATGGGGGGGGTGGGGGGGGGGTCGCGCCGCGGCCTCCCTGCTCCCCCTCTGGGGGGCGGCCCGCGCTTCCCTACCCTGGGCCCCCTCTTGACGTCGGCACACTCCCCCCCGGCGTGCGCGTTCGGTCGGGGTGGCGGGGCCGCCCCGGGGGGGGGGGGAGGATGAGGGGCGGCCCGTGGACCGCTCCCTCGGGGGCCCCTTCAGACCTGAAACCCCCCTCTGCCCTCCCCGAGTGGGCAATGGTCATGGGGGGGGTCATGGGGGGCGCGGCCTCCATACTGTTCTGGTGCGCGGCCGTGCGCCGTCCCCAGACTTGCTCCGCGCGCCGCTCCGGCGCGCTGGTGTGGGCTCGCCTGTCGGCCGCGACCCCCGCGGGAGCAGGTGGCTGGGGGCGCCGGGGCGCGCGGTGTGCAGGTCCAGCCGCATCCCCCCCCCCCCCGCGTCGCGGTTCCTTCTGGGTAAGGGGGGGCGTCCCCTTGGCTCCGAGGGGGCGGAGGGTCGCTCCTGTGGCCCTCAAGCTTCGGGGGGGGAGCGGGGGGGGGTGCGGGGGCCGCCCCACCGCCCCCCGCCCCTCCGCCCGGTCGAGCGTTGGCCTGCCATCCGTTGTCTCCGGTGTGCCCCTCCGGGGTATACTCGTGCCGTGGGGGTTGCGGGGCGGCCGCGGGCGTCGGGCGCGGCCCGGTCAGCCGCCAATGGGTCAGTGTGGCGGGGGGGGGGGGGGAGGGGGGGGGGAACCCCCCCGCCCTGGTTCGCGCCCCCGTCTTCCCCAGGCCGGCCTCCGAAGGGGCCGCTCCGCTTGCGCCGTCCTGGGCGCCGCCGGTCCGCTTTTGGCCGGCAGCGGGCAGGGCGGGAGCGTCCGGGCGGTTCACCGGGGGCGCTTGCCGCGGCCGCGGTGCTCCCTCACCCCGGGTGCGGCAGCCTCTTCGGGGGGGGTGCGGGGCCGCTGTCTCTTCGGTCTGCCTCCGTCCGCTCTTGGGCCTGAGGGGGAGGGGGGGGGGAGTGGGGGGGGCCTTCTGGTCCCCTGGCGCCGCCCCCTGACGGCCGAGGGGGGGCGGCCTGGCGGTCCCTGCCCCGGGGGCCAGCCGTCGGCTGGGGGGTCGCACTCTTCCCCCGCGCCCCCAATCTAGAGCCGGACCCTGGTGCAGGCCCTCGCTTGGCCCCCCTGTCCCCCCCGCCGTCGTCGCGCGGCGCTGGCCGGCCGGGGGCGGCCCTGAGGGTTTGCGGTCAGCGGTTAGCTGGCTGTGGGGCAGCAGGTTCCCCCCCGCGCTCGTTGTCTCCGCCCTCCCTCCCGCGGGAGGTGGCGCGCGCTCCTCTGCCAGGCCGTATCATGGGGGGGGCGTGGGTGGGGGGGCCCAGCTCCCCTCCCCACTCTCACACCTGCTGTCTGGGCCGTCACCTGCGCCGCCGCTTGTGTCGGGGCTGGGGCTGTGGCGGCGGCGGGTTGCGCCGGCGGTAGCGCCAGTGGGCGAGGGCGCTGCGAAAAGCCCGGGGGAGCCAGTTGTTGGCGTCCGCGTCCGTGATGCGGAGCATCGCCCCCCCTTCCAGGAAGGCCGCCCACGTCGGCCCCCTGTCGGGTTGTGTCGAGGTCCTCCCAGGGGATAGGGGTAGGACCCTCGTCCACCACGCTGAGCATACTTCCCCATCCGGGTTTTCGTGATGGGCGTTTTGCGTCCCAAAGGCACGTAGATGGCCCCATCAGGTAGCCAGACAGAGCTGATAGTCAGCCTGTTCGGAAGGGTTCGCCAGTACTCGTTGCCCCCAGGGGCTCCCCAATCGGGGGAACACAGGACCATACGGGAATGTTCCAGGGCCACCTTGGTCAAGACCTCCCCCAGTTCACTGAACCTGGGGTTCCCGTAGGCCATTCCGAAAGAGGGCCAGTAAAATTTGTAGCAGCAGTTTTTCCCCTGCCTCAGTAGAGGTCCAAGACATGTTGCTTGTCGCTGGCGCACAACTCCACGCTCAGGTTTTCTCTGGAGTAACCAAACTCCTTCAGACCTTGGTCTAAGACTTCCCTCATTAGTTGATAGTCTTCAGTTTTGGAGGCTGCCATCATGTTCGAGGGCTCCTCCTTCAATACCCTCAGGTAGCTCGAGGTGTATTCCAACTGCTCCAGTGGCACGGACTCTCTGCCATTGCCGTGGTCCACGTAGAGGAGGTAGGGCGCTTGCAGCGTCAGGGATTGTATCTGGGAGTGCTGCACGAAGAGGTCAGTCCCCAATACAAAGTTGAAGGCCTCCGTGTCCATCACATAGAACCGATGGGCGATAGTTCGGGAGCCCATTGGTACCTCCACTTCACCGTCCCTGCAGCTGTGCACCACATGTCCATCCCCCATTCGTATAGCCGCGGTGGGCATGGTGTTCGTTAGGCTCCCACAAGGTAAAATT
Organism: Eutreptiella sp. 'Long Island Sound 2002'; assembly: GCA_964036045.1. NCBI lineage: Eukaryota > Euglenozoa > Euglenophyceae > Eutreptiales > Eutreptiaceae > Eutreptiella > Eutreptiella sp. 'Long Island Sound 2002'. The sequence goes on along the minus strand of OZ038400.1, from coordinate 2,039,204 downwards.
TTCTTGGCCACTATAGATATGGTGGCTCAAGTATCCAGTACCCCCAGGTATTCACGTCCCCCTAGTCGGATACCTACCCAGAACACCAGGTCCAGGGCCTCACCGGAGCGTCCCCGTCAGAACTCCGCGGGACAGGTCACCTGGAACCCCTTGTTCCGCAATTTGCGGGCCATCCTCATGAAACGGCTTCTTTTCTTGGCGTTGCCGTCATCACCACCTTCATGCTCACGGTTGGCTCCTTGCTCTCGCTGGGCCTGTGTCTGCGAGCGTGTGGTAGGACCACAGTGCCCACCAGAGGGCTCGGAGTTCCCCCCTGGATTAGGGTTGGGGTTGCTTCTGTTCTTGTCTTGGTTCTTGTTATCCTTGTCAGCCTGGCGATGAGCGCCTCCTCCTCGTCCACCTTGGCTCTTGTCTTGGCCTTTCCCACGGCCTTTCGACTTGCCCTTGCCGGAGTTGTTGCCGTTGCCCTTGCCACCGCCCTTGCCAGAGCCTTTGCCAGGATCCTCGCCCTTCAGCTTCGCCGACAGGCGCTGCTTGTGGTAGCACTCATCCTCGTAGTGCTTCCTCTTCCCACAGAAGGCACAGGTGATGGTGCACCTGTAATGATCCGGCATCTTAGGCTTGGCGCCAGTGTTGGTCTCCTGCTTCTTCCCCTGGACCACGAAGCAATCGCGCTGATCGCAGTCGGGGGCTGCTGCAGGTGACCATGCTCGTCTCTGGCGTCACACCAGAAGAGCTCCTAGACATTGTCCATGATACCGGCATGATTGGGGGTAGTCCCGTGTCCAGGTCTGGGTCCTTAGTACCCTTTGCCATGGCTCCCAGAGCCTCCTCTACCAGGACGGTAGGCGTTCAGGTGCTGGTCGCTTTCTTTCTCCAGCGCCAGCTCCAAGAGTAGCACAGACAAATCTTCGTAATTGAGGGCTCTCGCCTTGCGCTCTGCCGTTGACCGGCACTCGTCCCACGGCTCCCAAGGAAGCTTAGCCACCAACCAGAAGAGCAGCTCGTCGCTGCCGTAGGAACCGGGCGTCAGTCGTCCCACCCAGTGGTCCAGGTCAGCCAGTAGCTCGGAGATCCTGCCTGGTTTGGGGTTGTTGGGTAGCACGGCCAGGTTCTGGATCTCGGCCCTGATGCAGAGGTCGGTTTCGTAGGTAGGGTACTGCCTTTCAAAGGCAACCATCAGGTCAGCGAAGGTGGCGGACTTCATCACGATCTGCTTCACCTGCTTCTCCAGGTACTTGGTCTTGCAGCACTGTAGGAGCAGATCGCACTTGACTCGCCCACTAGCATGGGTTTGGCCGGTCATTCGGAGGAACCCGCCAAAGTTCTCAGTGAACTTGCTGAGATCCTTGCCTTTGAACTCAGGCACGTTCACCACAATTTTGGGGGTGGCAATTGCCTTAGCCTCCTGAGACCTGCATCCCTCAGGGCGCTTGGTCTTCCTCTTCTTCTTCTTCTTCCGCCCGCTCGGGTTCTCGGGGTCCTCAGGGTTGTCGTCCTCCGAGGGCGAAGCAGAAGTCATGGACGGCGGCTCATTGTCAGAGGGGTCTCCGCCTAGGTCACTAGCGCGGTAGGGCGCCACGTCAACCATTGCCCTCAGGGCTGTCAGCTCCAGCCGGTCCGGCTCGGGTCTCGTGGAATTCTCCACGTGGCTGTAGCGAGGCTGGGCCGTTCTTGGTATGAAAGGGCTTCTCGGTATCACAGCAGGGGTCGGCATCGGTAGGCTCCTCAGGCTTCCCAGGGTGTTTGTCAACCCCGCCACCAGGTGATTGGCTTGTACTCGGTGAGGTGAAAGTCCCACGATGGTAGGTGACGCTTGGGGAGGAATCAGGCGCTCCAGTTTAGCTCTAATCTCTTGAGTGAGATCTCCAACAAGTTCAGAGGTGGCTCCTCGGAGGGCGTCTTTAATCTCCGACCGCATCAAGGACCTGTTGGAGGATCTCCCCGATCCTCTACTCCTGCTCCCGCATGACTCAGGTCCTCTCCTCAGCCCACTCAGGGTTGCATACCCAGGAACATCCACATATGCTCCCGTAGCGGGTAGAGGATGGTGATAATCCGCCGCACGCCAGCGCGGCGCAGAACTGGAGGCCACTGGCTCACTGGCAGTAGTTGCCTCTGGAAACGCAGCGGTGAATGGGTCCACACCATAGGCGGGGTAGGTAGGCATGCCAGTAAAGCCTGTGCCCTCAGCCATAGGCGGGGTGGTTATGGGTGTGGATGTTGCAGCAGCTGGGTCGGGAGTTGGGAGTGTGGTGGTTGTAGGAGAGGGTGATGCATGGAGGCCAGAGGCGCTAGGTGCGCCCTCGAAGGTTGACTTGCTCGTCGGGTCGTGCCCATGGTCCATTCCTTCCTCTGCCATGGTTTCTCCTGCATCCTTCTATCTCCCCCTCTTTCTCTTCACAGGGTTGGTGTCCACCTCCCTGACTGAGAGGGCCTGGAAGGAAGATTGCACTCCGTCCAGCGAATCGTCAACCACGTCAACCGGCCCATGTAAGGCCACCGAAGGTACAGCGCCAGGTCCAGGTCCAGGCTCTCCAGGCGTTGGCATTGCTGGTGCCTCAGGCGCCGTCTTGGCGTCGGTGTCCTCCTTCTTTGTGTCCATACTCGCCCTTCTTGCTCAGGACAGTACTGGGCGCACTGGATGTACGGCACGGGGTTGCTTCCGGCACGCAGAGACTGTCTGCCTCTTGCTACCAGAAAGTTTTATAGTGTTTTCAGCACTGTGCTTTCATGTACTTCTCCTGCTGCTTGCTGCTGGTGATGGGATCCTGCTGCTTGTTTTTATATTGAAAATGTTTGGTGATATAAAACCAATCAAGTGCAACCCAAACCAGAGTAGTATGCAAGTAGAAGATAAACAGGATCAAAGCATGAAGGGTTGGAGTCACAATGAATTAGATAAAGGAAGATGTCAACAATAAACCACAGCAATAGACATTCAATGCAACTCAGGTTGAAATATTTTACATGCTTGAGAGAAACTGATTGTAAAACTGCCCCAAGGGCTCACACTCTCCATAGTGCCATCCTGAGATGTGCACTCTTTGTTTTAGGGTCCTATAGGTGCTGAGGTGGCATGCCTTGTGGCGCTGAGGTCACTGCCATGTCACATGGGAACTTCCTACTTAGCTAGGCTAACTGGGTATTGAACCCAGGACCTCTCAAAAAGACGTGCCCCAGCCCCTAGGGTGCATACCACTAGGATAGCTAAGAATTCATGAGAAAACATAGATAAATTCATTGGCTCTGCCTCAGTATATCAGTGCCTCAGTCAACTCAAGAAAAGATGTTTTAATGCACATTGCTTGGGGATTAAGGGGTCCACACAACATCCTGATTTAGTGTTTGGTTCTATGGGTCAAAATGTGTTATCACCCATTTTGGTTAGGCTAATACTAAGATAAAAATGCAAGAGTGCTTAGAGCACCTCTAATACAACTAAAGTATACCCTAAGGCATTGGAAAAGCACTTTTTCTTACTTTTTTCACAACGCTCACGCAGTGTCTCGCACAAGATGAGCACTCGCAATCATTGTTTTTGTAAGATTTTGATACTCTTACTTTCGGCTCTCTGAGTTTTGGTCCTCTTCTCCGAAATGTGTTTTGCAAACTGGTTGTTCATGTTTCACAGAATTTCAAACTTCTTTGCTTGACGGCGACTCCTGAACCTTGACAGAAAACACTCAAAACTTTTTTCGATATTCCGCTGCTCCTAATGGTTGAAATAGTTTATCAAAATCCTTCAAAATCCAATAGAGATCTCCATACTCCTTCAGCACCATAGCGACAATGCACAAATCGAGTCTCGAACAACATTTTGAAAACAGCGATTCCTTTTCGGCGGAAGAATGGTAACTTAATAATGAGGGATAAAAGCAAAATCATTCCCAGAATTCACGTAAACATGTCCTCTATTCTACAGTATGCGCTCACGTGTAATATGCGCAGGCGATCTTGATGCGTTGCACGCCCTCTCACTGTCACTGTATATTACAGAAAAAGGTAGAAATCAGCCATCATTTACAATCAGACTAATGGCATTACTATCCTCTTACATATCAGTACACCCCCAGTCCAGAATACCACTTCCACACGTACAATAGCATAGGTTACGCAAAACGGACCGCCTCTCACTCTGAGGTAAGCCATAAGGCAGCCGCCAGGATACGCCACTTCAGGTGGGTCAACATCTAGCTCCACCAACGATAGAGCACCGTGCGTCCTCGCCGACGTCCACCCCCCCTCTGTCTCAACACGTTGGCTTCCAGACCCTACCAAAAGCACCGTCGACGACGCCGGAGACTTCGCTTTCTGAAGACAGTCTCGCTGAAGGTGCCCGCTCTGTCCACACCTCTGACACGTGAGCCGTGACACAGCCGACTGTTTCGCACTCTTTCTGGTTGGTTTGTTGTTTCATTTTGTATCATGTCCCGCCCCAAATAGACACCCGCGCGTGGCATGTGATGAACCCGGGAATAGGTGACAAACACCAAAAAACACGTGGGGTAGCTGTAAGCTGTGACCAGTATTGGCAACCATCATGGCCCGTTGATGCCTTTTCAAGCCCGAGTTCAGCAGCCATAGCGCCAACAAGACGATCATCAACCGGAATGCCGAAGTTGCCGAATCGATACACCAGCTGTAACTGAATAGGACTGTCGCACAGATCGCGAGCATTGCGAGCGACGGTGACTGTGCGAAAATAAATTAGAAATCAATAACACTGATTTTATTGGCCCTGATTGTGTAATGGTCTTGTCCTTGGTTTGATTTTGATCATCCTTGTCGAAATCCTTCATTTTGATCTATCTCCTTCTAATGTCTGCGAAGCACTCAAGAACAATAACCAAAACTGAATATCATCCCGTCAATCTGTACAAACATTTTGAATGTAAAATACATACCTAAATTATGCTTTCTGATATGCCTACTTTATTCTGATCTGGCCTATGCTACGCATGCGCGACACACGCGATCGCACTAGCGATCTTTACTCTCTGTCCTATTACACTCCCTTCCCAAGCTATTTGCTGGGGTCTACCTCAGCAAATGGCTGACTAAGAAAAATAGACACTCAGATCTTTACACTAGTGCGGGGGGGGGGGGGGGGGGGGGCTGAGCTGCTGTAGACAGCCCAGCGCAGGGTGTCAAACAAAAAAGTCAAACACACACCCAAAAAACATTTTACTGTGGCGTGCTGCAGGACTGAAGTACACTGCAGCCCTACATACTAGTTAGCGTGGGGGTGGGGGTGGAACTGTTGGCCTGGACTACACTGCAACCTACAATACTAACCCGCCTACAAACAGAAACTGCCTGCAGCAATGGCTAAGCAGGCAATGCAGCCTCAAAAGCCCTCTGGAAAAAAAAAGGGGGCTGTCAGAAAATCTGTAACAATGTTCCGCCTGCCTCAAAAGGTTAGCTAATGTACAAAATCCCTGCCTGCCCTGCAGCATACACAGCAAGTGGACTGGTGGTTCTGTTGTTGATCTCAGTCGTGCAGTGCAAAAAGAAAAACCTGAAATACTCTACAAAACCCATTAACCTGCACCCTATTAGACTTCGGTCCTGCCCCGAATTCAGGACCCTTCATTGATATCCACTTGCTGGTGCTGCAAAGACAAAGAGGAACTGAACATGCATATCATATGAAAAAAAACGACGACATGTCAATTGTCAGTCATACCTGAAAACAATCTTTATGCAACACTGCTGATACCCACTTCCTTTGCATTGCTCACCTCCTGACCTGCACAACAGACACCAAGAGCTTAGAAACTACAAACACGCAAACGACAACTATGCTAATGCGCACGATGTATAAAAACGCAAACGAAACCACTGACATTCAACCTAAAAAATTTCTATCATTATATCCTGTTCTGTAACGCGTAACTGTACTTCTGTAATAGATAATAAAAACTAAACAGGCTGGATTCAAGCGAATCTCGTGAACGCATTGACACCCCGCACGCACACACAAATGCCCACACCAACCATGCTTGAAAAGAATGAAAAAAACACCTCAAACACAACACAAAAATACATCACAGAAAAAAATCCAAACTAAGAAACAGACTGGAAGAAAAAAGACTGGGCAACACACAAAAACTGAACAAGAGGAATTAAAAGACATACACTCCAATCACGGGTCATGTGGAAAAAACATTCAGAGAGCCTACACAGAAAAATAAAACTGTCAAGCTGCCCGAGGCAGCGGTAACACTCCTGTCTACCTACGCCCCCGCAGGCAAACAGAGGCCGTGGCGAATCACCCGCCCGACCCGAGTAGGTGCCGACCCCAGCAAAAGAATCGCCCTTCAACTCAGGGTGGGGTGTCCTGCCTTACCAACCCAAGGCCAGAACTGTCAGGAAGAATGAAGGGCTTTAGAGGCGCCCAAAGGCCTACGAGACTTATAAGGCGCCTCGAGCGGGATTCGCTATGCCTACAGTGGGGGTTACTGTCTTACCTAAACGAGTGCTCGCTAAGCACAGGACCAACCAGACAACAAACTGCCACTCACCGGCTAAAAACAGAAGAAGTAGAAGTAGAGACCACCAACAACACAAACAGAAAATGAAAGAAACAAAGAGGAAGCAGAAGCACCCAAACTGGGTCGTGCGTTTCCGCCGAAGGCAAAGGAACGCAACTGCAACCAAACAAACAAGCCCAGAAAAAGATACGAAAAAAAACCGAAAATGAGAAAATCTGACAAAAATTGCCAAAACAAGAAAAAGAAGGCGAGCCTGTCTATACATATGCATATACAAACACACTGAAAGTTGAAAAACTCACTCACTGCACACAGAACACATACCCAAAATGTACATTCAACTCATTTGAATCCTGGATTCTTGGCTGTTCAACCTGCGAAGGCAGGAGCACAAAAGCCAGGGCGACAGGGACACAAACAAACGAAGCGAACACACAGCAGGCATGCAACACACAACACACCTGTAAACAGGACGTGTTCGCGTGTGCTCACCTTTCGTGTTGCCTTGTGTTGCTCTTGTTCCACCTCTGCACAAACACACACACACAGAATCACAGAGCAGTACCAAAAAATAAACCCGTGACGAAGAAGCGAAACACGGTGAAGACAAAGCAGGCATGCAACAGTCGCCACACCTGAAACGTGTGCGCTGTTGCTCACCATACCCGCATCCCACTGCTCTCGTGCTGCCGCTCCCGTGACACGCTTGCGATGCTCTGCACCTGCAAAGCAAGAGTGGCACACAAAACGCAAAGCAGTGTCAAAATTTAATAATACAGTGACAACGGTCGCTGAAGCGAACGAAGCAAACGACACAAAATGCAACACGACGCAAATTAAAAGGCTGGAAAGCAGCCAACACCAAAATTTACCTACTGTCACTCTCTGCCGTCCCTTGTCAAAGTCCACAGGCGCCTTCTCAGAAAGTGCCACCGGCGCCACCGCGGTCCAAAGCAACGTGGGCTCCCCACTCCTTACGACGGCGCTGTGAAGGGGCTGTCAAGGGGCTGTGTCACCAGTCCTGGCGCTAACCAAGGCGCTGTAGGCGCCCCATTCCTGCTGACGGCGGTGACCAACGCGCTGTAGGCGCCCCATCCCTGCTGACGGCGGTGACCATCGCGCTGTTTCGCCCTCCTGGCGCCCAACAAAGTGCCGTTATTGATGAAGGAGCCGTCGATTCCTTCTGGCGGCGCTCCTATCAGCGCCCTACTTCTGCTCGTGGCGGTCTGCACGGCGCAGTCGTTGATGAAGGCGCTGTCAGCACCTCACTCCTTCTGGCAGCGCTTCCATCAGCGCCGTCCTGGTTCTGCTCATGGCGGCTTGTACAGCGCAGCCGCTCACAGCGCTGTAGGCGCTGTGCAATTGCCCTTGGCGCCGATGTGGATCCTTGGCGCCGTACTCGTCCAACGTCGCAGCAAGCACGCCCAGCATAAGCAAGACCTCTTTTTCGATTGACGGGATTGTAATGGTCTTGTCCTTGGTTTGATTTTGATCATCCTTGTCGAAATCCTTCATTTTGATCTATCTGCTTCTAACGTCTGCGAAGCACTCAAGAACAATAACCAAAACTTAATATCATCCCGTCAATCTGTACAAACTCTTGAATGTAAAATACATACCTAAATTATGCTTTCTGATATGCCTACTTTTTTCTGATCTGGCCTATGCTACGCATGCGCGACACACGCGATCGCACTAGCGATCTTTACTCTGTGTCCTATTACAATTGCAGTATTGCTGCACTCTTCCGAAGGGCTTTGTTCTTACATGATTTGGACGGAGTGATCGATCATCATATCTGGTGTGCACCGCCCTGTTGCTCTGCTGGTTTCTAGTATAATCTAAAACATCCAAGAGGCATGGATTTGGATACAACTAGAGATCTATTACATGGTAGAAGAGGCATTGTGTCTGCTTTTGGGATGCGTGTCTCCAACCCCTATGTTGCTAAGCGTAATTGGGAGGCGCTTCAGTTGGAAGGGGATGTGGGACCTGAAGAGTGGTATAAATTTTTTACACGCTTTATTGGACATGGACGTCAGGTGCGGGCCGGCGTGACACAATGGGATGCCCATTCTCACATCACCCGCATCATATGTGAGTACTGCAAGGGAATTGCATGGGTCCGTGGGGAAACACACCGTTGGGTTTTAATGAAGAAGGAGCTTTTCAAGCATATGGCAGTGTATGGCAAGGAATTTACATACATTGAAATGTATGCATTTGTTATGCCCTCTCCCTCTGCCCATCGACAGAGTACCTGGGCAGAACGGTATTTGTTACACTCAAGTTCTGCTGGTGTTCATGAGGTTTCGGGACGTGAGCGCGAGCGTAGTTATAGTAGGGGCCGGGGTGAATACACGGGTGACCAAGGTCGTAGCCGGGAGCGCCGATACTCCCGTGATGGCGACCGCGATCGACGTCGTAGTGGTAGCGATAGGGATCGCACATATGGCTCACGGGACCGGAGGCGCAGCTATTCGCGTGATCGTAGCTCATCTCGGGATTGCTATGGTAAAATCGCCTCGGGACCGTGATAGAAGCCGCAGTCGAGATCGGGACCGAAGCCGTGATCGAGATCGGGATCGTGGCCGTTCTCGCGATCGGGACCGTAGCTATAGTCGCGATTGGGACCGTAGTTATAGCAGGGACCGTGATCGTAGTCGCAGCAGCGACCGGGACCGTAACCGTGATCGTGGTCGGGACCATGATCGTGATCGTCATCGTGATAGGAGTAGGAGTGGTAGTAGAAGTGATGGCCAATCTGGGCGCCGTGGCAGTGCGCGCAACAGATCTCGTGCTGACTCTGCGCGCCAATATAATAAAACCCTCACTGCTGACGTCATCTGCTATAAGTGTCAGGGGCGCGGGCACATGGCCTCTGAGTGCCCCACCTCGAGGTCCTTGACCAAGGAAATTGAGAAGGTTACAGGGAAACTATATGTGAATAAGCCTATGGCGCCTAAGTGTTTATGCAAAATCCAGACGGACCCCACCAATGCGACAAGCGTTGCAAAAGATGGTCGCGGACGCTGAGGAAACGCGAAACGGGGCCGCTGGGGAGGAGTTCTAAAAAAAGAAAATTTGTTACTAAAAGTAGCACAAAAATGCTAAAAATGGAACGTGGTGACCTAAAAATAGAAACACGCCTTTTTAAAAGAATAGGTGCCCCCTAAGCACAATTGGCGGCCCCCATCGCGTCAAGCAACCTCAAAATAGGGTTGGGAGCTCAAACAACATAAGCAATTAGCGCGTCAAGCTCAAATCTATCCCAAGTGCCCAAAGTGGTGGGCACACCATGGAATAGGCACTGAAACACCCACAACAACACAAAACAATGGCATGGTTGCATCGGGCAAACCAAAATTAGGGGGGAGATACAAAGGAGGAGTGAGGAGGACATCACAATGCAAATGGGAGGAGTAGGTCAAACAAGTGGAAAAGACATGTGGGTAAGAGAGACAACCACCATCAATCAATGGCAACGGATAAGGGCAAAGGGATCATATGGCAAAGGGTTCAAAGCATCAATGCAAAATTGCCTGAATAAAGTGTGAAGAGATGGCATTCCACTCCACCGGGGAAAATTCGATGAAAAAACTTGCTGGAGGGCCAACCTGCCAATAGTTGGTAAAAAAATAGAAAATCAACAATAATTCAGCGCAAGTCTGACAAAGACACATCGATCCCTTTCCGACGGTTGTACCGAGCCCATGAGTCGTTGATATTATGCAAGAAAGAACCTGCATAATGCCACTCAGGTTCGGGGAAACCCCGAAATTTTACTCGCCACTGTCGCTTCCCCTTAACGACACGATCCTCCAAAACACGCTCGAACACGTAGTCGTCGGTCTCAATCAACCCTTCCCTATCCGTATAATAGTGCAAAGGCACTTTCTTGTCATCCTTGTAAGGGACATAGGGCTTCAATCGCCGAGAAGTGAAGATCTCTTCCCTTCCCCGGATATTTACACGGTAGGTGCCGGGTGAGATGCGTCTCAACACTTCACAAGGGCCTTGCCAAACCCTTTTCAGCTTGCCATGCACAGGAGGTTCTACAATACGATTACGTACCCATACACGGTCCCCCGGCTTGAACGATTGCTCCGGATGCTTGGCCAAAAATTTGGCAAACTCCTTGGCATGGAGGTCTTCAAGGCGCTTTCGGACTTCAGCACGTTCGTCCAACATGCGACCAAAAGATTGTCCTGCATCCTCAGCCCCATCCTGTAGGGATACGGGCAAACAATCCCCCCAAACCTACAGGATCTCTCCCAAAAATAAGTCGATGTGGGGAATACCCACTGACTGCCCCCGGCAAATCGTTCAAAGCCCAAAGGGCCAATGGCAAGCTTTCCACCCAAGAGTGCTTGCTGGAACCTCCACGCTGCTCAAGGTACTGCCTAAGTGAGTTTACAATACTTTGGACAGCTCGTTCGGCACGTCAGTTGCTCTGTGGTCGGTAGGCCACCGAGCTGTGTTGTTCAACTCCACTCATGGCAAACAAATCCTTCAAAAATTCAGAGTTGATAATGGACGCATTGTCACAAATGAACTCTTTGGGCAACCCAAACATATGGACGCATCGATCCAAAAACAAAGAAGCAGCACTGTTACTCTCCAATACCTTTTCTTGACAAGGGATTGCCAATACATGACCGGTTTGACGGCAGACGATGACCATGAGATAGTCCACCGTTTTTCCAGTGGACTTCTGCAAACACTCGGGCAATTTACAAAAGTCAATTGCAAGGGATGTGAAGGGATACTGCGGAACAGGAGCAAAATCACATGTGTCGGGTTTCTTGCCACGCCTTGCCTTTGTGGTTTGACACTCATGAAATCGCCCAAGAATTTTCGCAATGTCGGGTGACAGATTACGCCTACCTCTTGGCAAGTCGTAGGCAAGGCACCAAAATTTTCTATAAAACAAATCCACAGTCTTCTCCACCCGAGGGTGGCCATAAGAATGTATTGCCACCACCACGTCTTCAAAAAGAGCTGTAGGGCACACAATCTTTCCCTTGAACCGAATCTTTTTTTTGTCATCGTCCCACCTCATACCGTAATCCCAATAATTCACGTTTGAGATGACTGGCTCAGACGCAAAGTCCCAGTCAGGAGATTCATCCCGATAATGCTCAGTCCAATCCTCATAGAGAATTTCGGACTGAGGTGGTATGTTCACCTTGGACACGGCACAAATGAGTCCTTCCGACTCCGGCCAGTACGACAAATGACTCATCCGAGCTTGAAGATGGGCTGCATAGCCAGAAACAGTCTCACTAGACCAATTAGCTGCACATCCCTTTACAAAAGCAATAGATGCAGCAAGCTCATTTATCTCTTTGTCCTGTCTGTCCTGAATGTCCTGAGAACTGTCGTGGAAACACTGAAGAATGGAGGGGCAAGGTTGTACCCAAGCTTGATGAGCACTTAGAGCCTGCACCGTGGCATATCCAAGCCATTGGACAGTTAAGACACCCCCCCCGGCAGTGATGGCATTGAAAAGTCCTGAATCCAACTGGACTTGTGTGTCTCTAGCCCGCTGGGCCAAAAATTTTTCTTCCCTTTCTTTGAGTTCACGTTCTTGCTTCATGACCCCCTTTTGATCGGCATCACTGCCGTGAAAATTGGTGTCATCCGCCAATCCGGCCGGATATGCCCACCGGGACAACCCATCAGCGACGGTGTTGTCCTTGCCAAGTTTGTACACCACTTCAATGTGGTACCGGCTTAAAAATTCATGCCACCGGCCACCCCTCCCCAAAGGCCCCGAGAGGGTCCAAAGATCTTCTTTGTACCAACTCTCCAAGGACTTGTGGTCCGTGTACACAGTGACTTTTCGTCCCCCAATTCAACTTTTAAATTTTAGCAAGCAAGAGACTAATGCATAGATCTCTTGCTCGCGGGTGCTCCAAGGTCTTTGTCCCTTCCCATCCTTGCCTTCAAGCTTGCGGCTGAAAAAAGCGCAAGGCTTCCACTCCCCTTCGGGGTTTTGTTGTTCCAGGACAGCACCGACTCCATGGTCGCATGCATCCACATGGATGCGATATTCACCGTCGGGTGATGGTATGTACAACTCACACTCAGCACTGAGTGCTTCCTTCAACTGAACAAAAGCAGACTCCATCTCGGGCGTCCACTGGATACAATTACGCTCCCTTGGTACCCTACAACGTCCCTTACGACCATCTACCCCGGGGACACACTCATACTTACCTTGCAGGGACCTCATCAACGGGGCTGCAATATTGGAAAAATTTCTTATGTAAATTAGATACCAATTTACAACCCCCAAGAATCCCTTCATCTGCTTCGGGGTTTTAGGCTTGGGCCAATTGCGTACCGCATCCACCTTGGAAGGGGCGGGACTGCGCATTCCCCCATGTAAAACATGCCCACAATACTTGATTCTCTCCATAAAAAGATGACATTTCTCAAACCTGACTTTGATATGGCATTCCTCTAACTTCTCAAATACTTTAACCACGTTTTGAAAGTGGTCTTCGAGGTATGCCTTTGAATCAAGTATTTTGCCCTTACCACAAAGCGTGGGTCCTATCTCCGTGAGTCAATCATTGATGTAAATGTGTGTGTGCGGCTGTAGCGACTTCAAACAATCACTCACCATTCTCTGGAAAGCTTGGGGTCCTACCTTCACCCCCATGGGTAGGACCCTCCACTCAAATACCCCAAAAGGAGTACAGAAGGCAGTGCATTGCATACTGCAATCACTTAGAGGCATTTGGTGGAACCCATCCTCGAGGTCGAGGAGGGTCCAGAGCTGGTTTCCAGCCTGTCTGACAAACATGTCCTCGATTACCGGCAACGGGAACTCGCAACCGCGGAGTTGCGTGTTCACGTACCGATAATCAATGACAAGTCGCCATTTATTTGTGCCAGGCTTTGGCACAAGAAACCCCCGGCTGACCCAATGGGATGGGCTCGGCACAATCCAGCCCTTTTCTTGAAATTCTTTTATTTTTTCACGCATGGCCTCTTCCCTAAGGCCAACTGCACAAATGGGCTTGTCAGCCTTCGGCTTAGCATCCGGAATTGGCTCCAAGACACAAATCCCATTGGGACCCCGTTTGTCCATGTTTTCTTCAATCTCCGAGCAATGATTACCACCTTCCTTGAACACGGTATCTTTGAACCAGTTGTAAATCCAATCCCTATAATCTTGGCAATGCGGATGTTCAGCATATGCCTCAATCACAGAACGCACACACCTATCCCTCGTCCTGAAAATGGTAACTGGATCACCCGAGATACCTGAAAAAGACAAAGGGGGATCATTCGCCTTGAGAGACAGAGTTTGAGACTCCTCTGAAGTCAACTCGCTGGGAGAGGCATGTTGTAAACCTTTACTCCAATCAGAGGTCCTGTCTTGAAGTGAGACCTTTTTTGTTCTCGGATGCACAAACGAGACCTTTGAAATTCGAGGCTCACAAACTTCGGGAAGATCAGAGGAAGGGGGAGGATTACCACAATTTTGTTCAATGCATACTCTTTCAACCAGTCGATCCAGAGGTTGCTCTCGTTCCTGAGCTCTTAACTCGGTCATGCAATCATTTTCTTGAGACATGACTGGTGAGCAAGGTCCAGGACAGCCGTCGGCGCCCAATGTGCCGGCGGCTGCCATGAAGTCCATCCTCCCGGAGGTGCGGAGGCAGGAGGAAGGCAAGGGCGGCCGAGGGCAGCTGGAGGCGGGAGCGGCAGGGAGCGGAGACAGCAGCGTAAGCACCGGAGGGAGAGGGCGAACGGGCAAGGGAGGGAAAGGGCAGGCAGGGACGTCGGGGGCTGTACACGCGAAGCGACACCTGGCAGGAAAGGGGGGAAAACGGAGTGGACGGGGGCGACAGTGGCCGCAGCCCCAGCGCTCGTTCAGGCAGCCGCCGCCCAGGTCGCCCCCACGGGTCAGTGCGGCGGTAAGGGCGGAGGAGGAGAGGGAGGCGCGCCGCCAGCAGGCGGCGCGGTATGAGGCGCTGGCGCACGTGGAGCACCAGCGCCGTCGCCGCCAGCCTCAGAGCAGGAGCCGGACACCATCTACCAGTTGGAGATGGAGCAGGGGAGGACGGGGGTGAGGGGGGGGCAGGCGAAGCAGAGCAGCGCAGCGGTGCAGGGCAGTGGTGCGGAACAGGTAGAGGCCGGCAGGGGCAAGCAGGGGAAAGGAGCGGGGCAACAAGGACTACAGGGGAAGGGACAGGGGAGGGCGGGACTCCACGGAGCAGGCGGCAAGGGACGCGGGGCGATGGGGTGACAAGGCAAGGGACAGGGGAAGGGGGGTGGCCTTGGGTACATGGGCTCGCCGGTGTTTCCAGGGACGGGATTGGGATGGTTGGGAGGAGTAGTCCCGCCAGCCGCACCACCAATCATCCCACCATTCCCGCCGCCGCCATACCCGGCGATGGGGATGATGTACCCGCCCCTGCTGGCGTACCCGGGCATGCAGCCAAAGGCGCACATGCAGCAGCACCAGAAGGCCCGTGGGACAGCGTGGGGAGCGCAGGAAGGGAAGGGAGAAGAGCACAGGAGGGCGTGGGAGAGGTTAGGGGAGGCAGAGAGGAGCATGCGGGAGAGGGAGGCCAGGGTCAAGGGTGAGGTGGGCGGAGGGGAGGAGGGGAGGACGGAGGGGACCGACAGGCCGCAGGGAGGAGAAGCACAGACAGTGGAGGAGCTGCAGAGGATGTGGGCGGACCTTCGGAGAAGGCAGGAGGGGGTTGAGAGGGCGGAAAGGGAGGGAGGACGACAAGAGGAGGGTAGGGGGCGGGAGGATACCCCGCTGGTGCCGTTCCGGCAGCCGGCTATCCCACCGGAGCAGGAGGGAGAGATGCGAGAAAGGGCATGGAGGCGGATCAGGGGGGAGGCGGCGAGGCTGGCGGACAGGGACAGGGAGGTGGCGGCGCGGGAGCGCAGGGTGCGGGAGGAGGAGGAGGCGGTGGCCCGGGGGGCCCACCGGGTCCTTCCGGATCCGGAAGGGGACACCCCCTCCACGGATGTGGAGGGGCGGTCGCCGTCAGGGAAAAGGGCCAGGGAGGAGGACGAGGAGGCAGGGCAGGAAAGGGGGAAGCGGCGCAGGGGGGAGGAACGAGGGGCAAGGGAGGCGGAGGGGGCACCGCGGCCGGCCAGCCCCAGTTCAGAGCTGACGCCGACGGACTGGGACTCGGAGTCCCCGCCGCCGCGGCAGTATGCGCCGCCGCCGGTGCCGAGGGACCCGGGACGGTCGCGGGGTGGACGGAGGGGGACGTGGCGGAGCTGGCCCGCTACGTGAAGTGGGCAGGGAAGACGAGGGGAAGGCGGGAGAAGAGGGGGCCTTGCCCCTTCAGTGACCTGGTCGGCAGGGCGGGGAGGCCCAGGGAAAGGGGGCCGGAGATGGATGAGGGGCGGTGGAGGAGGATGCTGAGGGCGGCGCTCCCGGGGGTGCGCCTGGACTGTCCCCAGGAGAGGGGGAAGAAGCCCAGGGTTCAGATGCTGCGAGATCTCTTGCAGCGGGAGGGGCGGTTCGGTGGCGACGCGTAAGGCCGGGCAGGAGCAGGAACGGGGCGCGCTAGGGGCAGGGGGCCAGGGGCGTGCGGAGGGACGGGCAGATGGGATGCGGGGAGGCGGACGCGGGGGGTTGGCGGAGGTGGAGGAGGGTGAGGAGGGGATGTGGCAGACGCGAGGAGAGGAGGAGGGGAGCGGAGAGGTGCAGGTGTGCAGAGGAGGGCAGGGATACGGCTGAAAGTGGAGGGGGATGTGGTGATGGCGGACGCGGACGAGAACCCCAAGCGGAGAGCACAGGACCAGCGGCGGGGGAGAGGGGAGATGGGGCGGCGGAGTACTGGGGCG
This sequence comes from Eutreptiella sp. 'Long Island Sound 2002', assembly GCA_964036045.1. Taxonomy (NCBI): domain Eukaryota; phylum Euglenozoa; class Euglenophyceae; order Eutreptiales; family Eutreptiaceae; genus Eutreptiella; species Eutreptiella sp. 'Long Island Sound 2002'. The sequence goes on along the minus strand of OZ038400.1, from coordinate 2,022,873 downwards.
CAGGCGAGTGCGGAGGAAGCAACCGGGCAGTGGGACGCGAGGCGTATCGTGGGTACGGCGAGCAGTGTGGGGCAGAACGGGCAGCAGACGGGAAGCAGTATCGGAATGTGGTACAGTGACGGAGCAGAGCGCGAGGGCGTGACTTGCGCGAACGGCCGGCGAAGGCGTGGAGCAGCGCTGTGCCCTTCGGGTGCAGCACGGCGCCAGGGCTCTGACTTGCAGGAGAGGCGAACGGGCAGACGCATCCAATATTCCGACAAGTTGGTGCCAGGGTCTTGGCTAAGGGTGTGATCGGAGGGAATGCTGGGATGGGCAGGTGGCAGTGCAGGTGTACTCAAATCCGGTGCAGTGGAGCCACGTCACGGTGGCGCCCCAGTGGACTGGCAGCCGGGGTGTGCGGGTTATCCGCCGACTTGGTACATGGCGGCAAAGCTCTCTGCGTGGCAGGAAGGTGATACATTGAAAACATTGAGCTTACGTGCGCCATGCTCAGAGGGGTTGACCACGCCATGCCTTGGTGGCCACCGGTGCCATGGGACACCTACGAAGTGCAACGGAGTGCGAACCCTGGCCATGCGGCTGGGCTCCACAATGCAAATGCAGCGGCGGGAATGCGACAACCGTCTCCGGCGCACGGTGGGTACAGGGCCACAGTCCAGACCACAGATAGACCCCCCCCCCCCCCCACACAGGGCGCCAGGCAGCCAGGATGGGGTGAGAGGCGGGGACCGGGGGAGCACCCAGGGGAAAGGGTAGGGGCGAGGGGGAGGGGCAGGGGTAGAGCACGCGGGTGGCACACACGAGTGACAGCGCGGCACAGACAGGGAGGGCAGACGTACAGGCAGGGTCGACAGCGAGAAGGAGAATGGGAGGGGAGACAGGCGAGAGAGGGGGCGCAGGGCAGCGGGACCAGGGTAACACGGCGAAGAGCATGGGGCACACGCAGGCTGCGCGGGAGCAGCAAGGAACGGGAGCACAGAACCAAAAAAAAAAAAAACAGCAGCAGGACAGGCGGACACACGGGAAGGGCACAAAGAGGAGGCAGTGCGCGGGAGGTCGGGGGAACAGGGGGCCAACGAGGGCACAAAGGAACACAATGTCTCACAGAGAAGCACCATGCCGATGACCCGCATAGAGCCGTACCGGCCGCCCCGCCCGACCATCAGGGAACTGATGGAGGGGCGGCCGGCGGGAGAGGACGACGGGGGAGTCCCCCCGAGCCTGGGAAGCGCTGCACTACGCCCTCTACTGGGCGCAGGGGGCGGCAGAAGGCCCCCTCCCCCCGGAACGCACCCCAGCAAGGACACGCCACGCCACCCGCTACACGGCCCACATGCGCCGCCACGGGGCAGGCACCGGGCACCGGCTCCTCACCTGGCCCACGGACCCGCCTGACGCCCTGCAGGAGGCCGAGGAAGTGCTTGGCCTCATGACCAAGCAAGTGTTCCAGCTGAAGGACCCCGTCCCCACGTCCAAGCCCGACGTCCCAGCCGCACGCGAACACCCCGTGTTTGCACCGGGCCACGCACCCGTACAGCAGCCCCAGGGCGCACCTCCCCAACGGGGACAACCCGCTGCCCGGCGCCGCCAAGGTGCGCAGAAGCGCAAGGCCCCCGCACAGGCCAAACCCGCGCCCAAGCCAAGACCAAAGTCGAAGAGCTGGACCAAAGAGGAAGCCGCCGCCCTGTATCCCGAATACGCCATCGGTACCCGGGTGCAGCTGCCCGTCGAGTACGCCACGGCCGCGGGCCCCTCCAAGTGGATAAGGGCCGCAGGGGAGGTCAAGCACCGGTACCACGTCACCGGGGACCACCAGGGGTTCAAGATCCACGTCAAGTGGGACCCGGCCACCCCAAACGACAAGAAGGTGGGGCGCACCATCAAACTCTGGCGAGACCGAACCGGTCGTGAGATGGTCCCCATGCAGCTGTGCACCCCCGACACGGAGCACCTCACCGGCACCGAGTACACGGGCGAAGTCCACAATGCATGGCCCCTACACCAGCCCCAGAAGCGGAACCGCAAGGCACCCGCAGCTCAGGGCGTCATCGACCTCCTCGACGCCTGACGGGGCCAGGGCCGGACACGGCCCGCCCCCCCAACTACGGGTCCCCAGAAACCGGCACCTGCGGAAGCCCACGCCCGCATCAACATCCTCAACGAGCCTGCGGTCACCTACGACCCCACCAAGGCCGCCACACTGCAAGCCATGCCCGGGCCACACCCCCAAGGCGCAGACCTCCTGGGGTTCCTGGAGCAAGCCCTCCGCAGAGCAGACCAACCCGAACCAGCACCGATCCTGGACCCGGAGGGGAACAAATATCATGCCTACTGGCAACGGGGGCTGCCCCTCTACCACAAGACGTCGGTCACGGTGCATGCCCACCCCGACCTCGGATTGGATGGTCGCCTCGGAGCTTACGAGTGCGTGGGGCCCGGATGGCAGCTAAACGTGCTACTCACGCACGTCCCATTCGGGGAGGAGTACAAGGACTTCCTGGACACCCTGAGCCTGGCGTACCGCCGACTCTCCCTCCTGGCACCCACCATCATCATAGGCGACCTAAACGCCGCACTGGCCCACCCACAGCCACCGACATAGCTGTCTGGGACGCCATGCACCAACTGGGCCTCACCAACCTCACGGCACGACTCACCGGCACACCCTCCCATTACCCCCACCAAGCCGGCACCCACCCATCCCGGATCGACACGTGCTACGGGGACCCAACAACGGTGCGCGTCCACGAAGCAGCCTACGGGGACCTCCCGCCCACAGGCACGGGCCACCGACCCCTCTACATCGACCTCATCATCCCCAACGTACCCCCACCCGCGGCCACCCTGCCAGGCGACACCCTCCCACCCACACTGCAGTTCCCGGCCGAGGAGGACCATGGCGCCCCGCACAGGTATAACAGGGCCCTACACGCCATCCTGCGCCGCTCGGATGCACCGACACTCACCACCGCCATGCGCCTGGCGGCACAAGCATGCGGCATGGAGCGTGACACCAGCCACGCGGGAGCACCACCAGACCTCACCCTCCAACAACTCGTCCATGACATCTGGACCACGAAAGAGGAACTCGCCACCCTGCTACGCCCCAGCACACCAGAGGCACGAGACCGGGACGGCCACCTCCGTGCGCTCCTCACCACCCGCCGCCACCAACTCCAGGAATGGCACGCCCACCGCATAGCGGCCGCAGCCCAGGAACGCGAAAGATACGGCAGAAACGACACGCCGTATAAGTCCCTGTGGTACGTCAGCCGCATGCTGGAGGACATGGGGCACCGTACCATCCACGTGGTGCGCACCCCTGAGGGAGGCCTCACCAATGACCCCGATGCCGTCCTCCAGGCAGTCCTGGACAGCTTCCAGGCACAACACGGGGACGCCCTCCCCGAGCTCGACCCCCACACCAGAAACACCATCCGCGAGCATGTGCCCAGGGTCTTCAACCAGGAACGGCGGCGCGCCATCGAACACGACCTCTTCAGCATCTCAGAACTGCAACGCGCCCTAGACCACCTGAAGAAGGGGGTTGTGCCCGGCGTCGACGGTTTGCCGGCCGAAGCGTACCAACGCCTTACCCTGCCCGTCAAACGCCGCCTGGCAGCCCGCCTGTGGGATATCGTCACGGGCGCCACGCCCATCCCCCCTGAATGGGCCAACCTGGTCCACCCCCTCTACAAAAAGGGGGACTGGGCGCAGCCAAGGAACTGGCGGCCCATAGTCTGCGCCGGCACGGAGGTCAAGCTGGTGTGGACCCTCATCCTAGGCCGCATCGCGCCGGCGGTCTTCGCCCACGTGCCCGCCAGCATGTGGGGAGCCATGGCCGGCAGGTCCCCCCACGAGGCCATCTTCCTCCAGGACACCGCACTGGACATGAACCCCTACGAGATGATTATCGCCTCCCTCGATGTCCAAGGCGCGTTCCCCCACGCCCCACACCGGCTCCTCACGGAGGTATGGGATGCCATGGGCCTCCCATTCCTATCCTTCATGACCACGTGCATCCAGACCCGACTCTACGCCGTCATCACAGCCGCAGGCCTCACCCCCTGGACCGGCACAGACAGCGGGGTCCCCCAGGGAGGCGCCCAAGGCCCCTTCCTCTACCTCCTCGTCACCCTACCACTGGCATTCGAGCTAGCACGGGTATACCCGGGGTACGCCCCAGACCAGCTACGGTCCCCCCTCATCAACTTCGCGGACGACAACCTCCTAACTACGGCCACCCGCCACCGAGACCCTGAGAACACAGGGCTACCAACGACCACCGAGCAAGCGTCCGCCATTCTCCAACTCACCGCAACCTACCTGGACGCCGACCAGCTCCTAGTGCACCCCCGCAAATCGGTCGGGCTGGCTGACGCCAGGACCCCCACCCCCCACATCCGGAAAGGCGAACCCCTACACCTGGAAGACACCACAGTCCACCTGGGAGTCACACAGGCCACGCGGCACCACCACATCACACTCCCAAGCAAGCTGGAAGAGCGCCTCGCCCGGCTACCCCAAATTGCCAGGGGGGACCTCCTGACTAAGCAGGGCCTGGCGTACTTCATGGAAGCGGTGCTCAACGCGGCCATCGGGTACCAAGCCCTGCACCTCCCGCGCCCCCAAGACGCCCTGCGCCACGCACGACAGCAAGTGACGAAGGCATGGGCGCAACACGGAAGCTGGCCCACGTCTTTCCCCAAGGAGGCCATGATGGCCCACTGGCGCTACTACGGAGACAATACAAGTGCCCTGGTCGACATGGCCTATGCAAAACACGCAGCGCACCTCCTACACACGGTGACACACAACCACCAACCTGAAGTTCGCGAGGCGGCAGCCATACGCATAAAAGAAGCGCAAATGGCCCGTCACACTTGCCTCCGTCGGATACTGGTGCAACACGGCGTCTCCACCTCCGTGGGCACTGGCATCTGGGCCCAGCTACAACTCCTCCTACCGCACCACACGCACGCCATGCTGACAAACCACCACTGCGATCAACAGGGGCCACTCGCGGCCACGCACACCGACATCCATCGACACCCGGCAGGCGAGGTGGACACCCTGCGCCTCGTGGGGGCCACTGTCACCATAGTGTATATCACCCCAACACAGATGAGGATCATGGCCCAGTGCGACGCCCACCACGCCCCGTTCCTTTCCGACCCACAATGGCCAGCACGCCACGTCTTCCAAGCGTACCTCCGCGCATGTGCTACGAAGGCAGGGCGCGACATGCCGGGGCCCAAGGACATCGACACGGTGTACAAAGCCTTCCAGCGCCAGCACCCCCAGCCCCGCCCAAGCGAGCACGAGACCCCCAACAACGGCGGCACGACGCAGGAGGAGCCCACCCCGTCAGCCGAAGGCTGGACACCACCCACCATCCTGCTACTAGCACCAACCAGCCACAAACATGCTACCCGCACTGTCCAGCGACACCATGCCCCCTGGTCCATCCCCAAACACAATGCACCGGAGACCGATGTACCACCAGTCAGACACAGTGACCAGGGCATACCACGCACGTGCTGGCACTGCGGCCCGGCAGCCCTCGACACTCCGTGGCCCCTGCTACACCTCATCTCCACCCACTACCACACCCCCACCGCCGCCCACCGCCGACCAGCAGGCATGGCTCTCCCCCTGGTTTCACACGGTACCCCCAGACCACCCGGCGCACGTAGCCTGGACCCGAACACCCACGGCGACATGGACGTTCACCAACGAGCGGGCAGACCCGGACAGCGTGGCCATAGAGTGCGACCGCTGCGAACCCACACCGCGCAGGACCCCAGGAGGCACCCATGCGCCCCCTACAGCACAAATGCCCCACCCTCCGCGGCGACAAAGACAACAAGGAGCGGCGACAGACCATCACGTGCCAGAAGTTCCACCCCAATACGGGATACCTCTTCCACCTGATGTACGCGTATATCACCCAGGGGCGCCCAGACAGGGGCCTCCTCCGCCTCAGCCCACGAGCCCAGGCCATCATCACCCAGGGGATAGGCGTCTATGCAGTGCCGCTACTACAACCCACGCAAATCACCGCCAGAACCGCCCAAGGGAACCCCATCTACGTCTATCACCCCACAGCAATTGCCCGCCTACCCATACCCAGCGACACCGACATCATCTACTTCACTGACGCATCCCGCACCCAGCAGCGCACCCCCACAGTCGGTTGCGCCTCTGTGCGCATCACCCGGCACGCAGACGGCCTCCACGTGGAACACCAGACCGGGGCCACCATCTTTGGGGCGTCCTCCCACGGCGAACTGCGCACCATGGCAGACGCCGTCACCGCCACACCGCCACCCACAACGATCCGGCCCCGCAACATCTGGGTAGTCGTGGACGCCTCGGTCGACATCCACCTCACCAGGCGCCTTGCGGACCTGCGCCTCCACAAGGCACTCGAGTCCGGCCTCACCACACAAGCGTTGGGACTATGGATGGCCTTCAGGGGCATGCACCCCGAGGACGCCCTACACATCGTCAAACAGGAGTCACACCGCTACGCATACGGCAATGGACGCGCAGACACGCAGGCCAGACACCAGAACACCAGCCACACCCCAGGGCTCGAACACGTGCGACTGGACACCCCACACCACAGCCACCTGCAGCACCTGCCCCCGATACCCCCGGCCACACAGCCCCCCCAATGGATGCCTGAGGACACGCCGTACACAGATCGAGACAAGCAGTACCACTACCCCACACCCATCCAGCAACTGGCCACCACACTGGGCCACCCAGCGAACACCGAACTCCTCCGACGCCTCGAAGACTCCGTCCACACCCCCCTCTACTACTCCGCCCTGCGCCCGGATAGCCTCCCAGCACACCTGCAAAAACCCCGACTCCAACTCGCCCTCGAACAGCTTCCCCTCCTCACCCGATACCACCGATGGTATGCGCGCCGCTGGATCTACGTCCCCGCAGGATACACCAAATGCATCTGTGGCCACACGTAAGAAGAAACCTGGGACCACTTCAAGGTGTGCCCCCTGTACAGAGGACTGGACACCCTCACAGACTGGAACCCAACCCACACCATCGCACAGCACGCCGGATGGCTGACGCAGTCCCCGGCGACCCAGCAACTCACCACCGTCCTCAAGCAGACGGAGGTACTCGAGGCGGTCCGCAGGGGACTCGTCCCGACTGCCGCCTACACCTTGCTACGCACCCACGCGGAGGACCCCCAGGCCACGGCGGCGCACATGCAGCGGACGGCCGTTGCCAAGACAGCGGAGCAGCTCACATACCGCACCCACAAATACCTGCAGCATGCAGCAACCCTGCCCGAAACAGACCAAGCCCACCTCCTCAAACTCCTGTTCTACCAACCATGAGAACCTACCCCGTGACATACCAACACAGAACCCCCACCACGCCTACACACCATCCATCCAGGACAACACTGGCACGGCACACACGGGCACCACAGGCACCACACACACGCCCACCAGCATGCGCGCGCCACCAGCCCCCATCCCCCCACGCCACCGTCCGTCCACAGGTACCACCAACCGCCAGCCACCACATGTCCCCTCTGCGTACGCCAGCGGCTACCACAGACGGCCCTGCCCTGCAACCCAGACCGCTGGGTCTGCCTGGGAGCCGCGCACCGCCTCACCCACTGCCCCCACCACCGCGAGCGGCCCGCGGCACCAGCCGCACCCCCCCCCACCAGCCACCCCAGCTTCTTCGGGCCACTCACCGACACCCTCCGGGACCACCTGGGAGGGTACTACGTGGCGGACGCGGCGGACCACGCATGGACCATAGCCGTGGCCACAGGCAGCACACCCCTGCCCCCCCACAGCCCACCCTTACGCCACAGCGGAGGCGGCTTGAACGTGGCAGCCCGCCACATCCTCCTCGCCCTATACCTCCACCATCGTGACCTACACCTCCCAGACCCACAACTCCCGGCCCCCCAAGCAGCAGCCCTGACGCCAGAAGCGTGCCCGGACACGGCACCAGAGGAGATAGCAGCCTACCTCCGAATCACTTGCCGCCGGTTCAACAACGCCCTCGGCCGACGGAAAGGAACACCTTACCCACTCAGCGCACTCCTCCACCCGGCACACCACCCCCACCCCGCACAACTGAAGCCCCCGGAGGGCTGGGCGTCCTTTCAGGACGCCCAGCTGGCCGCCCCCGACGAGGCCACCGCCACACGGATGGGCCGCACGGACCAGCGCACCTACGTCAGAGGCCTCGAGACGAGCCTCCGAGAGGCACACCGCTGGCACGCCCGCTCCCCGTCGCCCCCACGGGGACAGGGGGGTTCACCCGCCCCCGACACCAACCAGGCCAAGAAGACCAAGACAGGTCAGGGGGCCCGCCAGCGCGCCCGCAAGCAGGGCGCGACGCCCCAACCAGGGCCCGGGTGCAGCCACACCGCACCACCCCACGCCCAGACCCCCGGGGCACACCAACAGCACCGCCCCCGCTAGCGCCCACCACCACCACCGTACCGCAGCCCCCAAACCCTGCAGCCCAGTCAGCCACCACCGCCCGCACACGTCCACACCATGCCAGGACCACCATACGCGCAGAGCCGGGGGACATGGCACCACCAACACCACCACCACGCCCCCGTCCCTCCCAACCCCTACCCCATAATGCCCCCATGCTACAGCGACCCCCACCAGCTACATCCCCACCACGCCCCAGCACAACCAGGCCCCGCGAACCACCCACCCCACATGGCACACATCACCGCAACACACCATCACGTATTCCACCACCACCAGCCCCTACCACCACACCCACCAACGCCGGGGTACCACACACAACCAGCACACCCTCAACACCACCACCACGCGGTCCAGCACCACCCGCCGCCCCCACTACACGGGCCCACGACACACGAGCCACGGTACACCCCCATGGACCCGCGGGGAGCCGCGCACGCACACCAGCAACACCAGGGCCTAGTAGGAGCGCCCCACCACCACCAGCAGCCCCCCCACCCACACCCCATACCAGCGAGCACCATCCACCAGCAGCCACCCATTACATACGGACCACAGCCCCACCCGGACGCCCATGCGGCCGCCTCCCACCCACACCCCGGCACCACAACCAGTCAAGAACCGCAAGGACCGCACGGCGCACACACGCAACACCCAAACAACCCACAGGGACGCCCAGACCCCCAGCCAGCACAACACCCACCCCCACCCCCCCCACCACCAACAGTGCCATCCCCACACCACCCCCCCCCCGCCCCCCCCCGAGACCAGGCCACGGACGCAACACGCGGCAGCCAGCACCAGCCAATTGACGTCGATGCCCCCGCCGACACACGCCACCGCGAATCCCCCCTCCCGCGACCGCCACAAGAGACCCCATCACCGGACCCCACACGCGACAACGACGACCACCCCCTCCAACCCACACCACCCCCCCCATCACACCCCGCACCACCAGCCGCCGCACCGGCCAAACCCTACGCCCTACACAACCCCGCAGCGGTATGGCAGCACCTCCGGAGACTCTGGGAACAGGACGTGCTGTGCCTCCGCACCTCCGGCACCACCCAGCGCATCCGGGCGACCACCCTGGTCCAGGCGGCCACCCTGGGGGAAGGCGTCCGAGACTTCCTCTTCGAAGCCTTCCTCCACGTCGCCCGACACGACCGCCCCCCACGCGCCACCCCAGACGGCGAGAGGCCGCCCCCCACGGGGAGCCGGATCTTGGTGTCGCCCATCGACTGGGGGCGACACCTAGTCGGACACCCCGTGCCGGAGCGGGACAGCACCCCGGGCCGCACCCGCTACCGCGAGCCCAACATGGCCCACCCCCCACCCGGCGCCGGCCCCGACAACAACAAAGAGTGGGAGCGGGAAACATGGGTAGCCCAGATGGCCTCCCTGAGCAACTTCCGGCACCACATCCCGGGGGACATCCCCACCCCCGACCACCGGCAGCCAACCCCCTCCACGTTTATGACTCTCACGTACAATCTGCACTACACCCTCTCCACCACCCACTACCACGCACCAACTGACCACTGGGTGGTGCACGGCACCGACTCCCTCCTCCCTGCCGACTACCCCCCCTCCCCCACACAACCCAGGCCTCGACACGTACGCCAGGGGGGACGACCCGGACGACCCCCACATCTGGGGCACGTGGGAACGCAAATCCCTGGACACGCTGCTCTCCATCCGCAGCGGCAGCCAGGGCCTTGGTAGGGCGATGTATTGCCTCGCCAAGTGGACCCAACGGACCTGGGGGATCCCCACGGACCGGTGGGTGTGGGTGGTCACGCTGCGCCCCCAGCAGAGGGAAGCCCCGCCAAACCGCAGGGGACCCACCCCCTCACGCCCCACCACCCTACAGCTCTGCCCATACATGGTGGCAGCCCGCCTCATGGCGCTGCTGTGGCCGGGCCCAGACACCCCCACCCAAAACTACCCCCACCGCACAGAGGAGGACATGCCTGGCATCCAGCGATGCTTCTTCCGCACCCTGGAGTACCTCCAGCAAGCACACCCGCACGTTCTGGAGCAGATATGGCCACCCCCCGGGTAACCCACGTGCCCGCGCAGCCGAGACAACGCCGCCACACCAGCACCAGCACGCACGGGTCACCAGGGAAAACGCGCGCACACGCCCGGTGCCCGAACCCGCATCCTCGTTCTCGCTACTTGCAGGACCCAGCATCCTACGCCCGCCCCCGAAGCCCAGGGCCCTCCGCCGTCTCCCACAGCCCTCTCCTCCGCCTCCGACTCCACAACCTCCACCACCACGACCACCTCATCCACCACCACCACCACGTCCTCATCCAGCACTCCACCCCCCAGGCCGCGGGGGACACCTCCCAAACGGGCCCCCAAACCCACCCCCACCGCGAGCAACCCCGCCGCCGCCAAGGCGCACGCCCCGACGAGGCCCACACCCGCGACCCAACCGAAACCCAAGACCGCCGCCAAACAGCCACCGAAACCCGTCAGCGCGCCACGACCGCAACCCGCAGCCAAGCCCAAACCCAAGTCCAAACCCGGCGCCACGACGGCAGCGCGAGCCCGACCCCCCGAGGACGTCCTCTATGACATTCGGCCGCAGCCGTCCCAGGCCCGGAGGCAGCAGCGCCCAGCACGGCGCCCCCCCACCGTCACCAACACCGCCGCCACCACCTTCATAGCGGGGCGCGCCGCGGCCCAAGCACGACGCACCTCGTCCCGCCACCTCTCAAAGCCCGCATCCCAGGCCCACGGACCGCCCCCAACCAGGCCAGAACGACGCCAGTGAAGCGGTACCCAGAACCTATGGCCCATGGCCCGGAGGCCTGTGAGCCGTCACACCCGTTATGGCCCATGGCCCGGGGGGCTTTGAGCCGTCACACCCGTGCGGAAGCCGTTGACACCGGCCGTCAGCGGGACATCCCTGTTCTCTAACCCGCGAGATCTGGAATCCGATTTCTAACCATTAAATCAATGTAGAATTACCATAATTTTATTGTCTTAGGCGATTTTCAGTCAGAAATCGGTGAAATACCCGATTTCTACCGCGATTTTTAATTGTCGTGAAATCGCCGCCTGATGTCGCCTGTTCGCGCGCCTTCGTCGCTTCTCCGTGGCGAGTTTTGTTCTGGACTTTTCTCGAGTACCTTTGAGGTTCTAAGAGAACTTAAGGGCGGAATCTAGAGGATATTGAATGTACTTTCATCTGGTGTATTCACCAGAATTTTTCGCCGTTGCGTTTTCGAGAAAATCAGCGCGCAAGGCTTTCCGTCGATCGTGCAAACTCATGCTTCTCAGGGACCATGAGTTCGCACGGAACCCTACATCTCCCCCCTATGTCCTTCATCCATGCCCCTTTCACGCGGGCATATCATCTTGCTTAGGGAAGCGGGCAATGGCGGTGTTTTAGGCAGCCTATGGGTCTCGCAAACCCAAGTCGTTTGCGTGCGCAAACGCTAACTTTGTGGCCTTGTGAGCATGCACGATAATGACCGAACACAATGCTCACAAGACCAAAGGCCCGAGGCCATTTTCGTTTTTGGAGCCAACTCAACGATGGCTCCACGCAATTCAATGCATACCAAAACTCTATTTTCAAAAGAGGGCAAGTTTTGGTCGAAAATTAGGCCAAAATGGCCAACCCCCCGAGGCTCGTATTCGAAGCCTATGGGGAGTTGAGCCTCGAACCAAGGCAATATGTAAAGTAGAGACCACGAAGGACATCGTGGATGGCTTGGTTGATTTTTACAACCTTGTCTTCTATTTTATATAATTTCGCCTTGTGAGCACGCGTGCCACATTGCCTCTTTGCACACGCGCTCATATGCAAGCACTAATGACACGAGTGGGCGGAGACAATCTACCCATAGTGTGCATATTTGAAAGCACCTACTATGGGCCTACTCCAAAAGTGTTTACTCATATTTTTGCTCCTCAAGGTCCCAAAGATATGTTCATGCCAATATCGCCGATATATGCACCTTTTCCCATAAATAGTGTGCATCAAGGATTGAGGTGTTAAAAATGCTTTCATTGTGCTTCGAACCTCAACCCTTGTTGCAAAAGGGAAGCAAAGCTTCGGTTTGCATCCATGCAAGAGCCCGAGGCTCCTTTCTTTGGTGATACGGAGATACGATATTTGGAGGGACCACTTTTGGGTGTATTTTGGCCGTTTTGCCCAAAATGGCCACAAACTCCTTCTCCCCCTGATTTCACCCCCGAGGTTGCGTGCGCCACTTGACCAAGGGTAAGGGCAATTCGGAGAGGGCACATAAACCCGCATCGAATGGGATGTTTCCCCATGTGGCCTCTCCTCTCGATGGGAGAGTTGTGAGTCACCCAATTTGGGGTATGTTGCCGTTCTGCCCCATTTGCGTATCACTTTCCCTCCAATGGGGAAAATAGCTAGAGGCGACCATGAGGGTTGGCAAGTGGCATATATTGGGACCTAAGTCCCATGTGTCCATAGCATCTATGGTTGAAAGGATCCTCGACGTGGCCATGGAGATATGGAATCATGAATGCGGGCCATTTTGGCCAAATTTCGCTGTTTTTGCCATTGTGTGCCATATTGGAATTACCATATCTCCATGGGGCACGGGATCTAGCCAGGAAGGAATGGCGAATATTGTAGCATATGACCAAGGGTTGAACGCCATTGAGTTTCGTATTTGCTCCTCCGGCTCATCCGGAGTTATTCAACTTTTGGTGCGATCCACGATCCCCCCCTTTGCACCGCATGTTGCTTTCTGCCCCGTCCGTGTGGTCATCCCCTCGGTGAACAGTAAGCAGCCAGCGTGACAGCAAGCGATAACCCAGGGCATGGGACCAAAGGGGATATCAAGGGTTGTGAATCGAGGCTTGGCGCGTCAATATCGCCAAGATTTCCTACCCTGGATGGTCGCCCGAGACGGCCGATTTTGCCATTTTGGCAATCATGACCCCACTTGACGAACCCGTGGTGCCCTGATGCCGGGACCTCAGAGGATACCAGGTTGGGTGAGGGCTCCAGGGAGTTCGTATGCGAAGGGCATAGGGTCGGTTGCCTCGTCCCTACCTCCGGCGGGTCCGGACGAGGGGTCAATTTTGGAGCTTTTCAAGCTAATATCAGTTTGGGCTGAAACAGCCCATTTTCAGCTACCAACTCCTGAGGGATAATGGCGGGGCCATATCTCTGGCTCAGAGTGGAGTTGGGACCTGCCGATAATGGAGCATGGGGGGCCACTGTCGGTTGGCCTTGGGGCCACTCGGTTCCCAGGAACTCGCCTGTGGCTGGGCGGGACACCCCCCCTATTGGCAGGGTTTCAGGGTCCGGACTGAGCAGGGCATGGGTTGTGTTTGAGCCTCTGCCCCCACCAGCCACTGAGAGGGTCGGACCTGGGATTGGGATACGAGTTGGGATAGAGTGTCTATTGTCCTGTGATGCCCTTACCCCAGTCCAGTCTTAACCCCATGTGTACATATCCTGATGTGTTGCTGTACATACTTTCGTTCCCTTGTTGCAGAGTGGCAAGGATCCTGAAACGCTTTGTCACATGACACGAGCGTGTTGATGCCCTTGTGAGCGTAGTGCTTTGCCTGCCTGCTCACCTGTGCGTGTCACCGCAGCGTCCCGTGGCCGGCCCCCCACGGGAACGCGTCAAAAGCGTTTCACCGCCGCGGGGTTACCCAGCCCTCGCGTGCCACTCGGGGCCACCAACCCCGAGCAGCGCGGCGCAGCTCCAAGCTCGCAGCGCAGCGCAGCGGCTCGCAGCGCAGCGCAGCAGCTCGCAGCGCCACCCAGCGACAGCGCCGAGTTCGTCACGGAGCCAGCAGCGCCCTCCAGAGCATCGCCCTGACCGCGCCGCGACCGTGAAGGAAGTGGACTGACCAGGACTCCTGCATCAGCGAGTCCCATCGGCCGACCAGCAAGGCCGCCTCAACCACCTCCACAACCACCGGCTGACCAGCACCAGCCGCACTCCTAGCCCAGTGCTGCAGCACCCGCCTCAACAAACACCACCAGGACCAGTTCGTTGAGCGGAACGAGTGCACACCAAGGACCTCAAGACCAACTAGGCCCCCGCTGCCATGGTAAACTGGCAAGAAGCGGGTAGGACGTGGCCGCGGCCCCACCCCCATGCAGCGCACCTACTGCGTGGGTTGGTTTGGGACCAGCACTACCGCCACAGCCACCCCCAGTGCGAAGGCGGCATGCCCGGGAGCTTCGAGCTCCGCACGGACATGGCCCCCGACCGCCTGCAGGCCGTGGAGGACTGGCTGCGGGCGGAAGGGTTCGCCTTCCGCTTCCAGCAGAGGCGCTGGAGGACCTGGACCCGGCCGGACAGGCCCGGCGAAGGGCTGCGTCCTGACGGGATTGAGGAGGACGAGATGCCCAACGAGTACCCGTCGGGCGCCTCGATCAACGTCCCCATGTGGGACATGATCGAGAAGAACTTCCCTGAACCGGGGAGCGAGCGCAGGCTGCAGGGCAGCAGCAGCAGCGCGTCTCCGGGGAAGGAGAAGCGGTCCGCCGGGGACAGGAAGCAGGACCGGAAGTGGCGGGAGTACCAGGAGTCCCTGGCCGCCGAAGCCGCCCAGGGCGCCAAGGGCGGAACCCCAGCCCCCAGTCCCCAACGGGCCAATGGCGGTCATCACCCCGGCTCCACCACCCTTGGCGACTACATCCAAGTCGCCAAGCAGACCAAGGCCAAGCCCCGTCCGCTGCTCCTGAGGCCCCAGCAGGCCCCAGCAGGCCCCAGCAGCGATGTGGACTCGGCCCACCGCGGGAGGATGCCAGCCGACCAGGCCAGCTCCAGCAGCAGCGCCGCTCCCGCCCAAAGGGACGTGGCGCGCGCCTGTGAGCGCACCTGTGGGGTGCCCGGCAACCTTCGGGTTGCCCGGCAACGGGCCACGCAGCAGAACGCTGCCGTGGAGGGCGCCGTCGGCATCGCCCATGAGGAGGCCACCGAGTGGGGCAGAGGCATGGACTACCACGCCTCGAAAGTGGCAGCCATCGCGGCCTGTCTCACAGCTGCGGCCGCCCATGAGGCAGTGGCTGCCCGGATCAGGGCAACCGACGAGGAAGCCCGCCGGACGCAGGAGGCCATTGCCTGCAAGGAGGCCGAGGTGAAGGCGCTGGAAGAGGCGCTTGCCCAAGAGAGGGCAAAGAAGGAGGCGGAGGAAAGGGCCCACGCCGAAGCGACGGCTAAGGCCCAGGCGGACGCCGCCAAGAAGGACGCCATCGAGGCCGCGCGACGGAAGGTCGCTGAGAAGAGGGCCAAGACGGAGGCGGAGCTGGCGACGTTCGAAGCAGAGAAGGCTCGGCTGCAGCGGGCCTGGGAGGCCGAAGCGGCTCGTGCCCGGGAGGAAGCTGAAGCGCGAGCTGCCGCAGCCACGGCCGCCGCAATGGAGGAGGCAGAGGCCAAACTCCGCCGCGAGACTCCCCCGGGAGGATCACGAGTGGAGATCCTTCGAAAGCTTTTCCAAGGGGACGCCTCCTCCAAGATGACGCTGGACGAGGCCGACACGGGCAGCAGTGGGAGCAGTGGCCCCACCGCCCACCGACGGAGGAAGGGCAAGGGGAAGACCCCCGAGAGGCCGCGGAGGCCAGCGGTTGGACACCCCCACGACAGTGACCCCTTCTTCACCGCCAGCGACGGGGATGAACGAGGCCGCCGACATCGCCAAGTGGTGGCTTGGACGGGCGGAGGAGGCGGAGACGTCCCCATAGAACCGGAAGGTGAGGATGAGGATCTCCCTCCTCCCTACCGGAGCTCGGAGTCTTCCGAGACCGAGACGCCCAGGTGGGGCGACATGGACGAGGATGACGACATGGACTTCGGCATCACGAAGAAGCGCCCATCCTCGGACCCACCGAGGCGACCCGGCGGAGACCCACCGGGACCCCCTGGCGGAGGACCATCAGGACCCCCTGGAGGACGCCCACCAAGTGGACCCCCTGGAGGCGGACCACCAGGCGGGGGAGGATCCCCTGGACCGGGCGGACCCGGTGGAGGCCCTCCTGGAGGACCCCCTGGAGACCCCGACGACCCACCAGGGAACGGCGACCCGGATACCACCTGGCGCTGGATTGTCTACCTCCGCAGGAGGGTCCAGTTCCTTGAGCGCGAGGTAGACACTGGCAAGGGCGAGATGACTCGCATCGCCGGGGTCGCCGCGCGCGCGCAGAGAGAGCTGGACATCGCCAGGGCCGAGACCAGGTCGCTGAACACGGTTATCAGCGGCCTGCAGCAGAGGCTGGACGCGCTGGAAGCCCGTGGGAGCGTCGGCAGCGACCACCCACCCCTGGAGTCTGGCTCGTCGGACGACGGCTGGGGACCCGGACCAGGTCCAGGCAGACCCCACGCCCCCGGCGGAGCCCCCAGGAGTCGCCCCAGCGCCAGTGCCCCCTCTCTCACCGCCTCCTCTCACCACAGCGCGGGCCGCCGCAAGGAGCGCGTGCCGCCCGCCAGTGGCAGTGAGGATTGGCGTGATGAGTGGCTCAGCGCGGAGTACCGCAACCGCCGTGCTCCACCGCGGACACCGGTACGCCCCCGGCGCCCCGCACCAGCCCTGGAGCCAATCCCAATGGCTGGGGGACGTTATGGTGGACTCAGGGATGAGGTCCCCAGAGGAGACGTGGAGTGGGATGTCGGCGAAGGTGAGGACCTGGACCTGGACCTGGAGGAGTTCGACATCAGCCCGCCGCGTGGTGTACGACGGGAGGCCGCTGAACGCAGCCGCCGGCGCCGTGATGAGGAGGCACACATGGAAGGAGTACGGCGTGAACATCTGGGTTCAGCGTACATGGAGGAACCGCGGCGTAGCCACAGGGATTCCATGGAGGAGATGGACGTGGCGGCCGTGGGAGTCCGTGGGAGAGGCCGATGGGAACCTCGGTCGACCTCGCGGCCGGCGTTCATGGTCTCTAAGGCCGCGGATGCCGCCGTGTGGGAAGACTTGAAGGACATCAAGCCCCCCATGTACGATGGCAACCCCCTCAACCTCGACCGCTTCTTGGAGAAGCTGGACGATTGGGGGGTGACCGTCACTGAAGACATGCCTCCCGCGGATGCGGAGAAATATGTCTTCAGACGGCTCCGGTCCCGCTTGCCGGAAGTGCTCGCAGAGCTGTACTTCGTGGCGACCAAGGAGGGGAAAATCAAGACCCTCAAGGAAGCCAAGAAATGGCTCAACGAGCAGGAGCGGGTGGACGCTCCGCAGGTGGCGGCCAAGCGCTGGAAGTCCATCAAGCTTGAGCATGGTGGACGGGAGATCCGCCCACGAGATTGGCGAGACTTCCGAGGGAAATACACCCTCTTCCGCCGCAACGTGGAGGATTGGAACGAGGGTGACGAGCAGGCTCGCCTGCTCACCATGCTGCCGGAGGCATGGATCAAGAGGGTCACCAAGGAGGAATCCAAGCGGGCCAAGTCCAACCACACGGTCAAGATGATGCTCCCCAAAGAGTATCATACGAACGTGGTGGCTTGGACGAGGAAGAACGTGGCCCGGGATGTCAAACGGCACTCCCTGCGGAACGCTCTCCTCATCACCGTCTCGGGCGATCGCGAGAAGACCACGATGTGGCGCCTTGACGAGTGTGAGTTGAGCGGCCAGACCATCCGTCTGCAGCCCATCCCGGCGCGGATGAGCTGCGACGAGAACCTGGAGTGGGTTGGCGAGGAAGTACTCAAGGAGTACCGAAACCTCCACCACACCCGCGGGTTGAGGCCCGGCGACCGCGACGTCAACTACGTTGGCGAGGGACCTGGCGGGGAAGCTGCCATGGACCCAGCGGGAGCCGGCGGCGATGAGACTCTCGTCGACGATGACGACGACGATGAGCCCGCCGAAGTAGCCGTTTGTGCCTTCGTGGCCAAAAACCTGAGCGCGGGGAGCAAACCGGGAAACTGGAAGCCCCTGCAGCAGGGTTGGAGGAAGCAGGAGAAGAGGGACCCTCGCCGCATTGGCGACCCTCCGCTGTCCTTTGGGGAGTTCATCCGAGCTCACCCTCAGGGCTGTTTCGTGTGTTATGGGAGGAAGAAAGGCTTCAGCCATGACCACCGAACATGCCCCACCCACAAGGCCGACACGGAGGCTTACAAGAAGGCGCACGGGTTGAAGAAGCGTGCGCCCGCGGGTATCCGGGAAGCCAAGGTGGAGGTGGACAGGGACGAGCTCTCCAAGCTGGTGTCGCAGGGGACCGAGTTGGCCAAGGAGATCCAGGAGATCAAGAGGAACTGGGTCCCCAGGTCGGACAACAAGAACAAGGAGAACAACCAGAATGACCAGAACAAGGACAAGGACAAGAAGGGTAAGAAAGGAGGAAGGAAGAAGGGCGTCAACGAGGTTGATGCGGAGGAGAACACCCCTTCTTCCACAACCGACGCCCCCTAGCGGAGCCCCTGCAGCCAAGGGCCCCAGCTAGGGCGGTCGCAGGATGGTGACGTGGGAAGCGCCGAACCATCCCAGGCGGGAGTCAATAAGCACAAAGGGACTGCGCGGGCGGAAGGCCCGGTCCAGCACCCAGTCGCGGAGGCGGGGTGAGGGCAAGTGAAGGCACGAACCCTTGCACCCGTCCGTCCTTCGCGACCAAGAATGTGTTTGATGTACTTCAGGATCTATCCGAGAGTATCGGAGGATCACCCGGACCGCAGCTGGATGCTGCAGATGGGCAGCCTGAGCCCATTGTCCACGACCTGCACCAGTCGCTTGTCGAGCTTCTGGAACGGCCGGAGATCCTGAGCTTGCACGCCGTGCGCCGAGTTGGGCGCGAGCAGCAGTTGCACCTTAAGGTCCGTGCCTTATGCGGGGAAGTGGAAAAGGTTTTCGACGTGTTGGTCGACACGGGAGCACAAGTCAGCTTGGTCAAGGCTGGCCTACTCCCACCAGAGTGTCTGACCAACAGTCGGAAACCTGTCAGGCTGAAGGTGGCGAACGGCCAGTACATGGTGGGAGGCACGAAGGAAGCGGCCATCGGGCTGCAGTTCGTGAACCATCGTGAGCTGAGCCGCCCAGACCTCGGCAAGGAAATCCTCCTGCACGGTCGATTCTACGAGGCCGAGATGGACTGGGACATGATCGTTGGGTACGACTTCATGATGGAGACGGACTCCGGCGTTCTCCCGGCCCGGGCCTCCATGACCCTGTACCAGGACGACCAACTCTCGTGGCTTTCGTCACCTGAGCACCAGGTGGAATGCCAATGGATCCACCCCGAACGCAATCAGCTCGAAGTGGCCGCACTGGACACTGAGCCAACTGGTCCTGCAAACCAGGAGTACGGCGTAAGGCCGGAAGTGGCGAGCCGAGTTGTCGCGGACTTGGGAGCTTCGGATCTGGCCCTGGATGCGTTCTCATCAGGAACCTCCGCCCATCTTCGGGTGTGTGAGAAGTACTGGAGCGCACAGGACTCCGCGTGGAAGAAGCACTGGGGTCCGCATCAGGGCTTGATGTGGATCCATTGCCCTCGATGGGACATTCCAAGACCGATAGCGAAGATTCGCAAGGACCGCTCCAAGGCAGTGCTGGTTGTTCCTATGGGATGCACCGAGGAGGAAAGTACCCGACATTGGGTAGCCTCATTGACCAACATGACCTTAAACAAGGTCGTCCTACCGGCTGGAGAGACTGTCTATCAGGACGCTAAGGGACAGCCCATGCCACCCCAGAGATGGCCAACGGAATTCCACTATGTGGATGGGGGCCTTGATCAGGCCGACGCCACGGACTTCGTGTGTGTCAACCGTATCATAGCAGAGCCCTGGCGGCAATGCTTTGCGGTTCCCCCTGTTGACATCGGAGAATCGGAGGAACCCCTCACAGAAGAGGAGCTGGATCTGGTTCAGGGGTATATGGATCAGCCCTTTCACGACTGGGGTAACCAGCGTGAGGGCAAAGGCCAGGACAAAGCCTGGTGGGAAGTGGACTCAATCGTCTCCGGTTCCTATGATGGGAATACCTTCGTTCAGAGGGTGCTGGATCACATGTCCAGCCAGGACGAGCCGCCTGGCGGTAACCCACCCACCTACGGCGATCTGTTCCGAGGCAAGACCAGAGATGGCCCTTTGGGCCACCTGGGAAGACCACCTGAGCCGAAACCGAGCGGGGTCGCTACCCCTCTAGTAAGCTCAGTGGTCCAGGTGCCCGGAAAAGCCAAGGCGGAGTCCGATGACTGCCCCAAGATTCAGGCATTGAGGGCCAGGCTGAAGCAGAAGTATGGGGACACCTTCTTCAGCGGAAAGCCTGTGTTTCCCCCACCGGTGCGTGGACCGTATGGCGAGGACAAGATACGACTGAAGCAGGACCCCCGTGTGTATCGACACCGGGAGTTTGCCCTGAGGGGCGAGAGGAAAGAGGCCATGGAGAAGATCCTCCGTGACTTCATCGAGAGAGGCTGGCTCGAGCCGTGCCACTCCGAATGGGCCTCTCCGTGCTTCGTCGTCCCCAAGAAGGTGGCCGGTGAATGGCGGCTCGTGGTCGACTACTGCGGCCTAAACGCCCAAACGCAGCACGACAGCTATACGCTGCCCCTCATTGAGGACATGCTGCAAAAGCAACACCGGCGGAGGATCTTCACGGTGATTGACCTGAAACATGGTTATCATCAGATGCCTCTCGCCGAGGAGTCCCGTGCCTGCACAGCCATGAGCACCCCACTTGGACCTCTCTAGTGGAAGGTGATGCCCATGGGCGTTACCAACGGCAATGGGGCTTTTCAGCGGATCCTGGAGAACCTGCTTGAGCCGGTGTGTGACTGTGCGGACCCCTTCGTGGATGACGTGATCATCGCGTCCGGGGACCCCAGTATGAGCTACGAGGAGCTCCTGGAGGCACACGAGAGGGACGTCACTCGAGTGCTGGACCTTCTGGTTCGGCACAAACGCACGGGCAGCAGTGACAAGGCCACCATTGCGGTAAGCGAGGTGGTCTTCGCTGGCCACGTAGTTGGGAACGGGCAGCGAAAGCCCATACCTGGCAAGGTGGCTGCAATTGAGCTCTGGGAAAAGCCCAAGACGGTCTCTGAGCTACGGGCGTATCTGGGGTTCTGCAACTACTACTCTGGGTATATCAAAATGTATGCCGAGTATGCAGCCCCCATGACGACCATGCTCAAGGGCAACCGAGAGGAGACCAAGAAAGGGTCCAAGAAGGCTCTGGTCTGGGATGCTGATTCCGACCGTGCCTTTGAGGGGATGAAGCAGGCGCTGCTATCCGCAGTGGGTCTGCACCTCGTGGATCCCGACGGAGGGTTCGTCCTGCGCACCGACGCTTCCGACTACGCCGTAGGCGCTGTGTTGGAGCAAGTGCTTGACGATGGGAGGCACGTGCCCGTGGCCTTCTGGAGCCGAGTCCTGGCGGAAGGCCAGAGACGGACGTGGACGCCCCGAGAAAAGGAGGCGTATGCCATCGTCATGGCTCTCAGGAAATGGGCTAGGTACATAGCCCTCCATCCCGTCACCGTCTGCACCGACCATCAGAGTCTGCAGTCGTGGCACAAGGAGCACGTGGACACCCCCTCTGGCCCCGCCTCAGGACGGGCAAGATGGCATGAGACCTTGGCCAAGTTCGATCTCACGGTTGTGTATATTCCTGGAAAGGATGACACCGTGGCGGACTGTCTCAGCAGGTGGGCCTATCCCGCCAGCAAGGGCATGACGGATATCTCTGCCCATGGCGATGAGGCTGAGACCGCTGAAGCCAAGAAGATCATCGAAATGGAGCGCCTGATGGAGGAGGAGGGTGTTAAATGCTTCGTCGTCATGGCTGCGGATGCCCCCCTCGCGTCGAGGGTGAGCAGAGCGGTCAGAGTACTCGCCCCTGAGGGAGCTGAGTCCGACAAGCACCTCTTCCCGGAGTCTTGCCTCCAGGACGACTGGACCGAAGATTACGCCAAGTCTGAGGCCTTTGCGGCCGAGTATAGGGCTGTGACCGACCCTGACGACGGGCAGAAGTAGCCAAAGGGGCTGACCGAGGAAGATGGCAAGCTCTACCCGAATGGTAAGCTGCTAGTACTGGAGTCCCGGGTGCTCGAGCTTTGTGAAGCTTGGCACCACCACATGCTGCACCCAGGGGTCAAGAAGCAAGGTCTTGACATGCAGCGTCGGTTCGAGATCGACCATATTGTTCTCTACACCGCCATCAAGAAGGTCAGGAAGGGTTGCTCGGTCTGTCAGGCCTGCAATCCCGACAACCGGAACGTCAAGGGGCAAGCCCAATGGACCCCGGTTCCTGACCAGCCCATGGAGAGCGTGGCCATGGACGTCTTCTCCATGCCCGAAGTGCACATTGGCAAGGAGACCTTTGACTGTGTGGTTCTCTGTGTGGACCGCCACGGCGGCTACGTTGTAGCCGTTCCGGCACGCAAAAAGGGGTTGCTTGCCAAGGAAGTGGCAGTCATGATGATTCGTCATTGGCTGACCGTCTTTGACATCCCCCGCACCATTTGCAGTGACCGAGGGCCCCAGTTTACTGGTGGCTGGTTCAAGGCTATGTGTTCCCTCATGGGGATACGTCATGCCAAGAGCGTCGCCTATCTCAGCCGGTCTAACGGCCGTGCTGAAGTGGCTGGACGGCAGCTGTTCAAGAAGCTGCGCAAGATTCACATCACCAATCCACGTCGGAACTGGTTTGAGGAGATGTGGCCTGCTCTGAAGGCCCATCATGACACCCCCACACCGGGTGGTTTGTCCCCTCACCAGATTCTGTTCGGCAGGGACCCCCTGGGTAGGGGACTTCCCTTGTCTGGTGATGGCATGGCTATGGATGCCAAGGAATTCTTCGCGCGGCAAGAGCAAACGGCGCGGGACATCCGCCAGCAGCTCGAGAAGGAGCATGCTGAGCGTCAGAAGTCCGCCCCGACCTCGACAGCGCAGAAGTTCAGGGTGGGAGACCCGGTGTGGGTGATCAGACCCCGCCCCATGGGCACCCACCGCACCAAGACCTGGTTCACACCCGGCGAGGTGGTCCGCAGGATTTGTGAGGACACCTACCGCATCAAGGTGGGTCACGGACAGTTCCGGGAGCGCCACGAGAGTCAACTCCGTGTGCGGGAACCCGACCTCCGTGGCCAACATGTGTCCCTGAACTATGCCGCACATGAGGCTGATTCGGATGATGACTACGCTGAGCAGGACGACTATACTGTCGAGAAGATCCTGGCTCAGCGTCCGAAAGCCTCGGCACCAGGAGGTCTGGAGTTCAAGGTTCGTTGGCGAGGCTATGGGCCGTCCCACGACACCTGGGAACCCGTCTCCTCGTTCGTGCCGTGGGTCAATACTCCCTTCATGGAGTACATCCGCAAGCACAAGACCAAGATCCATGTTTCGGACTTGGCAGCACTCACCCGGGCGATTGCAGCCAGGGTTGCCTGATCAGCGCCCTGAGCTCTCCCCTGATGCGTTTTGCGGCGCTTGTGAGGCCGACGGATCGTCCCTCACTTGCTTGCTCTCTCTCATCTTCCAGTGGCCTGCCATCGGAGTGGCCATATACCCCCCCCTGCTGAATCCAGAGGAGGATGGCCCCTCTTTTTCACTTCTATTAGTCACTCCCCACCTGCCGAATCCTTGGGAAACCAGGTAGGGCGACTGACCTTCATATTTTCTGAGCTCTTGGGGCCTTGAAGCCCATACGACGTTGCGCAACGGATGCCGCTGTCATCGGCATTGCGAATTTTTGGTGTGTGGTCTCGTCCCATGGCACTTGCGGGGTCCAGACCAGTGGACGTGTGTCTTGAGACTATATATGGGCTGAACTCAGGCGTTTTCCTGTCCACCCTCCTGCATATGCCTTATCCTAACCGGGGCGTGGTTTGGCGCTCTGTCCAGAGTGTGTTTACACGCCTCTTTACCCCGCTTGTTTTGCTTTTCCGCCCCTCCAGGATATGTGCTTCTGTATGTTCAGTTATGTTAGCCCATCACTGAGTGTGGACTGTGTTTTTCCCCCGAAGGGAGGCGAATCGGAATACAAGGGCGCCGTGAGTCGCCGTTTACATGTTCTTACATAGGGTCCAGCTTGGACCAGTACCTAAGTACAGATTCTTCTGTTTCAGTGCCCGTGATACCGTGTGCCCTATTCGCTGTGATGTGGAGATCCTGATGGCGCCAGGCGGGAAGCCCAGTTGCCTGACTACACTCCCAGCGGTCCGCCACTGTCAGTCCCAGTGTGAGCCTACCGACTCGCAGACGCACTTGCAGTCGGATGGCGGCCTCCGGTGCTCCTGACCTCGGTCAGTCTGCCTGGGAAACTGGTGGTTTGAGGAGTCGACGCCTCCGCCCACACTGCATGAGGACTCCCTCATGTATGGCCTTCGTGGTAATAGGGCAAGGGAAAAGACAGCCTTGATGCCCGATCCCTTAAGGAGGAGCTCGTTCGGCTGTACCACTCTGGACTCGCGTCGTATGGATATGGACATGGTGCGCCCGAGGAAAGACCCGTGGGGACTCTCCCCAGTCGGCGGGCCTTGGGAAGCTTGGGGTAGCCTGATGGATCTTTGTGGTCGCTCTCGACCTGTGGGACCACCTCGGTCGTCGTGTGACGCCTATGTTGGCCGTGTATGCCACTGCCACTGTGGTAGTGACCGTAGCAGCCGGCACCCGGTGCGCCTGGTATGGGTTAACGGGTCCTTTGGATGCCGAACAATCGCCGCCAGGACCCGGGACTTGATACTTGATACTATACTTGCAGTTACTAACAGTTACAGCATCATACCTGTTTTACCGTGGGATCCCGATGGGCAACCTAACCCGTAAATCAGCCTGAAGTGAGGATGTGACACCCCCCCCCCCTTCAGGGGATGGTCCTGGGTACCCGCTGCCATGCTTGGGTGTTATCGAGCCCCCCCCAGGGTTTGCTCTAAGGAGGGGGGTGAAGCGGTACCCAGAACCTATGGCCCATGGCCCGGAGGCCTGTGAGCCGTCACACCCGTTATGGCCCATGGCCCGGGGGGCTTTGAGCCGTCACACCCGTGCGGAAGCCGTTGACACCGGCCGTCAGCGGGACATCCCTGTTCTCTAACCCGCGAGATCTGGAATCCGATTTCTAACCATTAAATCAATGTAGAATTATCATAATTTCTTTGTCTTAGGCGATTGTCAGTCAGAAATCGGTGAAATACCCGATTTCTACCGCGATTTCTAATTGTCGTGAAATCGCCGCCTGATGTCGCCTGTTCGCGCGCCTTCGTCGCTTCTCCGTGGCGAGTTTTGTTCTGGACTTTTCTCGAGTACCTTTGAGGTTCTAAGAGAACTTAAGGGCGGAATTTAGAGGGTATTTAATGTACTTTCATCTGGTGTATTCACCAGAATTTTTCGCCGTTGCGTTTTCGAGAAAATCAGCGCGCAAGGCTTTCCGTCGATCGTGCGAACTCATGCTTCTCAGGGACCATGAGTTCGCACGGAACCCTACATCTCCCCCCTATGTCCTTCATCCATGCCCCTTTCACGCGGGCATATCATCTTGCTTAGGGAAGCGGGCAATGGCGGTGTTTTAGGCAGTCTCTGGGTGTCGCAAACCCAAGTCGTTTGCGTGCGCAAACGCTAAGTTTGTGGCCTTGTGAGCATGCACGATAATGACCGAACACAATGCTCACAAGACCAAAAGCCCGAGGCCATTTTCGTTTTTCAAGCCAACTCAACGATGGCTCCACGCAATTCAATGCATACCAAAACTCTATTTTCAAAAGAGGGCAAGTTTTGGTCGAAAATTAGGCCAAAATGGCCAAACCCCCGAGGCTCGTATTCGAAGCCTATGGGGAGTTGAGCCTCGAACCAAGGCAATATGTAAAGTAGAGACCACGAAGGACATCGTGGATGGCTTGGTTGATTTTTACAACCTTGTCTTCTTTTTTATATAATTTCGCCTTGTGAGCACGCGTGCCACATTGCCTCTTTGCACACGCGCTCATATGCAAGCACTAATGACACGAGTGGGCGGAGACAATCTAACCATAGTGTGCATATTTGAAAGCACCTACTATGGGCCTACTCCAAAAGTGTTTACTCATATTTTTGCTCCTCAAGGTCCCAAAGATATGTTCATGCCAATATCGCCGATATATGCACCTTTTCCCATAAATAGTGTGCATCAAGGATTGAGGTGTTAAAAATGCTTTCATTGTGCTTCGAACCTCAACCCTTGTTGCAAAAGGGAAGCAAAGCTTCGGTTTGCATTCATGCAAGAGCCCGAGTCTCCTTTCTTTCGTGATACGGAGATACGATATTTGGAGGGACCACTTTTGGGTGTATTTTGGCCGTTTTGCCCAAAATGGCCACAAACTCCTTCTCCCCCTGATTTCACCCCCGAGGTTGCGTGCGCCACTTGACCAAGGGTAAGGGCAATTCGGAGAGGGCACATAAACCCGCATGGAATGGGATGTTTCCCCATGTGGCCTCTCCTCTCGATGGGAGAGTTGTGAGTCACCCAATTTGGGGTATGTTGCCGTTCTGCCCCATTTGCGTATCACTTTCCCTCCAATGGGGAAAATAGCTAGAGGCGACCATGAGGGTTGGCAAGTGGCATATATTGGGACCTAAGTCCCATGTGTCCATAGCATCAATGGTTGAAAGGATCCTCGACGTGGCCATGGAGATATGGAATCATGACTGCGGGCCATTTTGGCCACATTTCGCTGTTTTTGCCATTATGTGCCATATTGGAATTACCATATCTCCATGGGGCACGGGATCTAGCCAGGAAGGAATGGCGAATATTGTAGCATATGACCAAGGGTTGAACGCCATTGAGTTTCGTATTTGCTCCTCCGGCTCATCCGGAGTTATTCAACTTTTGGTGCGATCCACGATCCCCCCCTTTGCACCGCATGTTGCTTTCTGCCCCGTCCGTGTGGTCATCCCCTCGGTGAACAGTAAGCAGCCAGCGTGACAGCAAGCAAAAACCCAGGGCATGGGACCAAAGGGGATATCAAGGGTTGTGAATCAAGGCTTGGCGCGTCAATATCGCCAAGATTTCCTACCCTGGACGGTCGCCCGAGACGGCGGATTTTGCCATTTTGGCAATCATGACCCCACTTGACGAACCCGTGGTGCCCTGATGCCGGGACCTCAGAGGGAACCAGGTTGGGTGAGGGCTCCATGAAGTTGGTATGCGAAGGGCATAGGGTCAGTTGCCTCGTCCCTACCTCTGGCGGGTCCGGACGAGGGGTCAATTTTGGAGCTTTTCAAGCTAATATCAGTTTGGGCTGAAACAGCCCATTTTCAGCTACCAACTCCTGAGGGATAATGGCGGGGCCATATCTCTGGCTCAGAGTGGAGTTGGGACCTGCCGTTAAGAGAGCATAGGGGGCTACTGTCGGTTGGCCTTGGGGCCACTTGGTTCCCAGGAACTCGCCTTCTGGCTGGGCGGGACACCCCCCCTATTGGCAGGGTTTCAGGGTCCGGACTGAGCAGGGCATGGGTTGTGTTTGAGCCCCCGCCCCCACCAGCCACTAAGAGGGTCGGACCTGGGATTGGGATACGAGTTGGGATAGAGTGTCTATTGTCCTGTGATGCCCTTACCCCAGTCCAGTCTTAACCCCATGTGTACATATCCTGATGTGTTGCTGTACATACTTTCATTCCCTTGTTGCAGAGTGGCAGGGATCCTGAAACGCTTTGTCACATGACACGAGCGTATTGATGCCCTTGTGAGCGTGGTGCTTTGCCTGCCTGCTCACCTGTGCGTGTCACCGCAGCATCCCAAGGCCGGCACCCCACGGGAACGCGTCACCAGGGTCTGCCAGCAGCGTCCCTGCCCCCCTACCAACCCTCGATGACAGCCCACATACAGCGCATGCCCCGCTACCGCCGCCGCCGCGAGTCCCCGCCCAACCCCGAGGCGGAGACCGTGCGCGCACACCCGGGGGTCCACATCCACTCGCGCCCCCACTCCCCGCGCACCCCCACGGTACAGGACTACGAGGAATCCCCCGAGCCCGCCACCGCCACCGGTCCCCACGACCCCGTCACACCCACCCACGCCCACTCCTCCGCCCAAGACCGCAGGCCCGCCCAGGAACAGTGGTGGCAGCGCTGGACCCACACGCAGCTCTGGGAGCTGCGAAAGTGGGCCCGGGGAGAGCCCTCCCTCGAGGGCCTGGTCCACCGGCCCCGCAAGGGGTCGGTGGAGAACTGCCGCCTCCGGCCGGCGGGGGGGTGGATGCCGCAGGCCGCATGGGAAGCCATGCTGGCCGATGCGCTCCACCCCCTGGGGGTCCACCCCCGCAACCTCCCCGCGCCCCAGGACCACCCGTATGTCCTCAGGCGCCTGCGGGAGACCCTCCAGGAGACATAGCGAGACGGCATCCGCCTGTGGGACATCACCCAAAGCCCAGCCCCGCACACACACACCCCCTCACCACCCCACAAGCGTCGGCGCACCGACACCGGCGGCACCCACAGCACCTCAGGAGCCCTGCGCACCACACAACACGACGCGCCTGACAGAAAAGTTTATAGTGTTTTCAGCACTGTGTTTTTGCTTCTCCTGCTGCTTGTTGTTGCTGTAGGGTGTCCTGCTGCTGGTTTTGGATGATGAAAAGCTTTTGTTTGTTGAAATACAGTAAAGCCAAGTCAATGCAGGATAGCCCAAGCCAATAGTATGCAAGGAGAAGGTAATTCAGGATCAAAGCATGAAGGGCTGCAGTGTAAACAGTGAAAGATGATTGGATATTCACAGAAACTACAGCTCAGGTCACAAATGAATGCATATTCACAAAGATAGCTGAAATGCTTTAGGAAAAGAGTTAGAAAACTGCCTCAGGATCACTCTCTCCCCATAGTGCCATCTTAGGAGATGTGCACTCTTTGTTTTGGGTCCCATATGTGCTGAGGTGGCATGGTATGTGGCGATGAGGTCACTGCCATGTCACATGGGATCTTCCTACTTAGCTAGGCTGACCAGGAATTGAACCCAGGACCTCTCAAAAAGAGGTGCCTAGCCCCCTATGGTGCATACCACTAGGGCAGATAAGTATTCATGGAAAAACATAGATAAATTCATAGGCTCTACCTTAGGTATGTCAGTGCTCAGTCAACTCAGGAAAAGATGTTTTACTTCACATTGAAAGGGGATTGAGGGGTCCACTCCATATCCTGATTGGGTGTTTGGTTCCATAGGTCAAAATGTGTTATCACCAGTTTTGGTTGGACCAATACTAAGATTAAAATGCATGGATGCTCAGTGCATCTCTAATACAACTAGAGTATGCCTCAAAGCAATGGAAAAGCACTTTTTCTTACTCCCCCCTTGTGCTGTGGTGGCCACCACTGTCGCATTTTAGGAAAAAGGGAATTTTTCTTGGCCTTTCCTTGGTTTCCACACCTACTTTAAAATGCCTACAGTCTCCCTCACACTGAAAAATGGGCGCTCACCATGGCTGGCGTCCTTTTGCTGCTCTGATTGTACAGTTTCCTACAGAAGACTCAGCGCTTATGGCGCTGCCGGGGCTCCTGTGGCTTGGTTGGGTTAGTATGGGAGCATGCCAAACATGTGCATATGCATCCCTCCCTCCAAGACGCAGCGTCGACACAACCCAAACGCAAGACACATTATACACACTCGCATGGGTTCTCGTAAACCTGCTGGCGACCTGTGACCTGTCTTAGGGCGAAGGGAGTCGAAAGAAAATTAAATTTGCCCCTTGGTGGGGTCTTGGTTCTGCTCAGTCTCTCCAGGCACCTGCGTTTCGGCCCGAACACGGCCTACGCAGCGAGGCTGCGCGTGGGTATCTGCAGAGGCAGGAATGGGAGAATTTTGGACGAATCCACGCAAAAACGAAGCGACGACACCAAAATCCGTCAAATGACGGCGTAGAATTTTTCTGAAACGACACACCTGAGTAGAATCCAATTGTGCATCAGAAGCACATTTTTATAGAAATTATAGTCATCTCTGGATTTTTTTAAATCCAGAAATTCATACGCATAAAATGGCGGCGCGCAGGAGCGGCTCCTAGCGAAGCGCCGGAAAAAGGGAAAAATAATGGAATTATAAACGTACGTATCACGTAGTCTTGAAAATGACGAGACACACATTAATAAACAGACATACAGATTCCACCCACACTAATAGAAGCTTCAAAAATTCAAGAACTCGAAAATCAATTGAAAAGACTTCAATGAATCAGGTATAAACTACAGGTATGCTCGTCTTGCATGCCGCATACACATTGCTCGTCTCGTGTCTCCGTGAACAAGCCTTGTAGCAGCGCCAACAACGATAACAACGATAGGACGCGATAGAGGGATTGATTAGAAAGATTGCAGATGATTAGCGGTCAGATCAGGGTGATTAGACATACACACAAGTGCATAGCAACGTTCTTCGCGTGCGCCCCTTTTGTACTCTCACCTTGCTTCTCTTCCCAGCGGTAGGTAAGGTAGGTACGCCCAGGCGGGGCCAACCCCTGGTGGAGTCAGGATTGACACGCAGATGGGCAGGTTTGCCCACGACTTTGTCGCATACCCGTGCATGCACACACGCATTAAAGGGTAGGCCACGCGAAGTGCGCACGGTAAACCTTGTTTAGGCTACCCAGGGGCTCCTCGGTACGTTCTTTAAGAGAACCTGAGGAGTCCCTTAACGCTTGCTTGCTTGATAAGGGTAGCTGCTCCTGCAGCGTGTTTGCGGACAGTGTATTATAGGGCACACTGAGAAGGGTATAATACCTGGAGTGTGCCTTGGTTCCTCCGCCGCAAACGCCCTTTCATTTGCCTTTGTTTTACGGGTGGGCAGGTAGGGTGATTGGTGCAGCAGCATTTTTTTATGCCCTGCTAAACAAGGGCGCAGATCACACAAACAAGTAACTCCGCTCCGCCTGTGGCAGAGCAGGGAGTCCGACTTCATCGACATCTGCGCCTTGCACGCGAGAGCACTCCTTCCCTCCAAGCCCTAACAGGGGAAACGCGTTGTGGCGTCCCCTGTCAGGCCACAGTTGCTTAGTAGCGCTGTGTTCTCTTGCAATTTCACAGGAGGGTCGCTAGGACCCAAGAGACCTTCATCCACGCAACGCCCAGTAGAGTGTGCGTGTAGGAGTGGTAGTCCTGAGTGGGGGCTAGAGCCAGTTGCCCAGTGCTCGCCCACCAGGATGGTGCCACTGTAGGGTGTGTAGGACCTGTAGGGGGTGTGTCACTGTCCCACCCTTTTCCTGCAATTTTAGCGGGGTTGGTGGGCTGTGACAGTGGTTAGGTCAGTGTTTTGGCCACATAGCAAACAGGCGTTTTGCATGCCTTCATAGCTTTTGGCCACCCCTCCCTGTAGTAGACAGATAGGTAGGGAAAACAATACCTGGATTAGCACGCTGGGTATTCCCCCAAGGTTTTGCGCCAGCACAGAAATTGGGCGCATAGGGGAGGGGAGACCCGGGGCGTACCCCGTGGCATCAATAAGCCAACCCTCCAGGTTTAGCAAGGGCGCAGACTTGGGTATAATTAGGACACCACTTCTGCGGCTTGCTCTCAGGACCTTAGGACTAGCACACTCACACATACGCTTTGGCACGTAAGGGTAAGGTTCAGTCCCTAGCTTTAGTCTTGGAGGCAAGCGTCTCAGCGAGCCTCAGCAACTCACCAAGGTTGTTCTGGGACAAGTAGTCAACCAGAACTGAGTTTAGGCGTCCCTCCGGTAGAACAAATGCAGAGAAGGGCTCCCAGGTGGCCTCTTCGACTCCAAACCCTTCCCAGAGGGTGAGGAAGCGCCAGCCCTGGCGATAGCGGTGGCGTAGGATAGACTTCACCAGGTAGAAGCCCTCCTTAGCCATCTCCTCGGCGTTCATGTCGGGGAGTTCACCTTCAACTTCCATAGGGCTGGCAGCCCCTTGTAGGTCCAGAGCGGCGATTTCCTCGTCGTTCAGCTCCCACTCCTCCCCACAGAGGTCTTCAGGATCATGGTAGCGCTTCAGGTGTTGAGCGGCGCACACCAGGGTCCCCCCTAGACGGGGAGAACACCGCACCGTGATACGGTGACCATCCACAGATAGAATCTTGTACGGCCCGAAGTATGGGTCATCGCTGGTAGAGCGAGG
Source organism: Eutreptiella sp. 'Long Island Sound 2002' (assembly GCA_964036045.1). Lineage (NCBI taxonomy): Eukaryota > Euglenozoa > Euglenophyceae > Eutreptiales > Eutreptiaceae > Eutreptiella > Eutreptiella sp. 'Long Island Sound 2002'. Next base: position 1,990,371 of record OZ038400.1, on the reverse strand, counting down.
CCAGGCGGGTAGTCGACTGTGGTGCACCAGCACCCAGTCCCCCTCTTGGTAGGTGGCCGGTACTCGGTGCTTGTTCTTCTTGTTCCACTGAGGCTCCCTCACTCTCTGGAGCATAGCCTTGGCCTTGTCCACCTTCGCTTGTTGCTCTTGGACCCACTCACCCACAGAAGAATGGGTGTCCTCTGGATAGGGGGCATGTAGGAACCACGCCGGGCGCCCCATGAATAGCTCATGTGGCGAGTAGCCAGTAGCTGAACTCTCTTGGGAGTTCATCATCAAGGATATGACGGGGAGTAGTCTCACCCAGTCTCTGGTGCGTTCAGTTTTGCACCATATCCTGACGTTCTCCTTCAGGACACGAATCTGTCGCTCACATAGGGGGTTGCTCGTGTGAGAGTAGGGAATCCCCGTAGACACCTGGACATTGAGGGACCTCAGGACCCTCTTGTACCAGCCAGTATCTGAGCGTACTCGTACGTCCTCATCGGAGTTGATCTCCTTGAGCGCCCCATAGACACAAAACCACTCCTCCAGGAGTATCTTGATAGTCTCCTCTCCGGTAATGTGCTTGATACATGGGAACACCCTGGTAAACCTGGTCAACCCACAGGTTACCACGAGGGCGAAGTCATAGCCCCCGAACTGTGGCATCTCCGTGTAGTCCACGTATAGAACACTGTTTGCACAGTGTGGGATGGGCAGGGTCGAGTAGAGACCTCTGTCCCTGATATCCCCTGGTCTACAGGACCTGCACGGGCACTTGTCCACGATAGGCCGGAGCATCTTCCGCAGTTGGTCGTCAGTCCACGTAGTGTGGAACCACTGCTTGAACAGCCTCAGGGTACGGTCTGCACCCACATGACCACTGGACTCATGGGTCCACTTCAGCAGCGCTGGGACTCGGTCACTAGGCACCACGATGCGGTCCTCGTGCCAGAGGTAGCTCTTGTCCCGCTTCCACTGGTCTTGGTTGACCAGGAGGGGTTCAAGGCGTTTCTCCAGGCGCCGGTAGATATCCCCAATCTCCTGTAGGTACTCCGATTGTTGGAGTCCATCCAGGGGGCGTATCATGGTCATGTTCAGGTCCAGGTGTACGTTCATACGGCTGAACGCCTCCTTAGCCAGCGCTTCAGACCGGGCACCAATCAGGGCGTCGAAGTTGTTGCGGCTGATGTAGTCGGCACACTCGTTCTTCACTCCCTGGATATGGTGTACCGTCAGCCGTAGTTGACTGAGGTAGGTCCACCAGCGCCGTAGCTTGGCCTTCTCAGGTGGGGGACCCTTCTGGAAACTGCGGACCGGTTCTTGCTCGCATAGCCAGACCACAGGGTTACTCCCCAACAGTCGTGCTTGTGAGGATAGCACCAGCATACCCGCGAGCAATTCCTGCTCATAGGTGGAGTAGTTCCCCCTGGCCTGGTTCCACTTCCAGTTCCAGTGGCCCAGAGGTACTAGGACCCACTTGTCGTCAGGGTAGCTGTGCTTGAGGGTTCCGTCTCGGTTGAGACCTTCCGTCCCCCATTGGGAAATGGCCGAGTCGAACTCCTCCTTCTCTAGTGCTTGCCATTGGAACAACGTTCCACCACCGCCCACATTGCTGGCGTCGGTCACCAGGATAATCTCCCCTTGTGCCCTAGGCACGCCCAAGCACTTAGCGTTGGCTACCTTGTCTTTGAGTTCGTCAAACGCTTGTTGCTCTTGTGGGCCCCAGCGCCAAGTAGTACTCTTCTTGATCAAGTCCGTCAGAACGGCGCTGGTATAGGTGAAGTTCTTGATGTGGCAGCGATAGAAGTTGCACGCCCCAATGAAACTGCGTACATCATGAAGTCCTTTCTTGGGGTCTTCGTGTCGTACCTTGGCATCCATCAGGGGTTTGGCCTTAGAGGCCGCTGGGGTCCACCACCCATAGCCAACATCAAACCCCAGGTACTGCATGGTCTCCTGCATGAACTCACACTTCTCCAGCTTGAGTCGTGTGTGGTTCTCCTGGCAGACCGCAAAGAACTCACCCAAGAGGATTAGGTGGTCCTCCTGGGTATTGGTCCCGAGGCATACATCGTCGATGTGAGCCTCCATCTGGGCACCACGGGATATGAGCTCCTGCACCTTAGGTCTCCTTCGTAGGATGGACAAGATCTTGTTCATCAGCTCTTGGAACAGAGCGGGTGCGTTAGCCACGCCGAATGGCATGACATTCCACTTGAATACCCTCCCCTGAGGGGTGATGAAGGCCAGTAGTTCCTGCGCGTTGGGCGTCAGGTCCACTTGCCAGAATCCACTTCGCTTGTCCATCTTGGTCTTGTAGCGACAGGAGGCTATCTTCTCCAGGGTAGACTCCATATTGGGAATGGACCCTGAGTGGTTCAGCGTCTTCTTGTTCAGCTCTCCATAGTCCACTACCAGCCGTTTGGCTGTAGACCCAGGTTTAGCCACCAGGAAACAGGGGCTGCAGTGTAGGGGGTAGTCCCCGTCCTTGTACTCCAGGACTAGGCCAGCGTCGATACATTCTTGTATCTGTCGCTCAATCTCGTCGGCCTGCTCTTTAGGAGCTGGATAGGGTCTCCTCCGGATCTTGTGACCCACGAACTCGGGTTTCAGCTTCAGGTCCATCTGTACCAGCTTGTCGCATGAGGCTGGAGGGGGTAGTTCTCCGAACACCTCCAGATAGGTCCTTATCAGCTTCTGTACCCGCTGGTCCAATACCTTGATCTTGTCCTCCATGTCCTCGTCGGAGTGTAAGTTGCTTGCCCCTTGAATAGACGTCGGGAGGTGGTCCTCCACCGACTCTTCGCCCGCGGTAGCATCCTTCAACCCTTGGTAGGCATATAGAAGGTCTTGTTCAATCATCTCCGGTGGACGATGGCAACATAGGCACGCTCGAGGGGGTTCACATACACATTCCTCCGAGAGGTCGTCCTCTTCTGGGGTCCTCACATGGGCTCCCCATACGCTCTTCATGAGCTTGAGATCTACCTCCCTTTGCCAGGTGGTGATCTTCTGTTCGAGGTCCTCCTTCAGTTGGGATAGGTCTCCCATACGTCCTTGCTTCAGTGGCCAGGAGCTGCGGGTAGGCTTCGCGTAGCATAGCTTTTTCGCCACCAACTTCCTCTTGGAATCCACATACTCCCTGAGCCTGGATTGAGGGTCCAGCTCCTCATCCATGGGGTCTTCCACCCTCATGGAGAGTAGGGGTTTTAGTGGGGCGACGTACTCGGCGTTCTCCACTTCCTCCACCGCGGTCTGCACGAAGAAGGCGTCGTGCTCAGTTTCGTCGTCTGAGTGGATAGAGCTAGGTAGCTCAGATAGTCCACACTCAGAGACTCCATCAGGTACAGGTACATGACAGGGAGAGTTGGGGGCGTTGGTGTCAGTCACGACGTACTCATCTCCTCCGGGTGTAGTTTCAACAGCATCTTGAGGTCGTAGGCGATCCTTCAAGTCACCCAAGGCGAGTCCATCGCTTTCTCGTTGTATAGCCTGGACCAGAGTAGGGTCCAGGTCTTCCCAGGGGATGGTGGTAAGACTTCCGTCCACCACGCTGAGCATACTCCCCCATCCGGGCTTCCCAATGGGCGTCTTGCGTCCCAGAGGCACGTAGATGGCCTCATCAGGTAATCGCACCGAGCTGATAGTCAGCTTGTCAAGGAGGGTTCGCCAGTACTCGTTGCCCCCATGGGCTCCCCAATCGGGGGAACACAGGACCATACGGGAACGTTCCAAGGCCACCTTGGTCAGCACCTTCCCCAGTTCACTGAATCTGGGGTTCCCGTAGGCCATCCCGAAAGAGGGCCAGTAAAATTTGTAGCTGCAGTTCTTCCCCTTGCTGCAGTATAGGTCCAGTACATGCTGCTTGTCGCTGGCGAACAGCTCCACACTTAGGTCTTCTCGAGAGTAACCCAACTCCTTCAGACCTTGGTCTAGGACTTCCCCCAATAGTTGATAGTCCTCAGTTTTGGAGGCCGCCATCATGTTCGAGGGCTCCTCCTTCGATAGTCTCAGGTAACTCGAGGTATGTTCCGACTGCTCCAGTGGCACCGACTCTCTGCCACTGCCGTGGTCCACGTACAGGAGGTAGGGCGCTTGCAGCGTCAGGGATTGTATCTGGGAGTGCTGCACGAAGAAGTCAGTACCCAGTACAAAGTCAAAGGCCTCAGTGTCCATCACATAGAACCGATGGGCGATAGTTCGAGAGCCCATAGGTACCTCCACTTCACAGTCCCCGCAGCTGTGCACCACATGTCCATCCCCCATGCGTATAGTGGCGGTGGTCATGGTGTTCTTCAGGCTCCCACAAGGTAAAATTTTCTTGGCCACTATAGATATTGTGGCGCCAGTATCCAGTACCCCCAGGATACGTACCCAAAACACCAGGTCTTGGGTGCCACCAGAGCGTCCCCGTCAGAATTCCGCGGGACAGGTCACCTCGAACCCCTTGTTCCGCAATTTGCGGGCCATCCTCATGAAACGGCTTCTCTTCTTGGCGTTGCCGTCATCACCACCTTCATGCTCACGCTTGGCTCCTTGTTCTTGCTGGGCCTGCGTCTGTGAGCGTGTGGTAGGTCCAGACTGCCCTCCAGAGGGCTCGGAGTTCCCCCCTGGATTAGGGTTGGGGTTACCTCCGTTCTTGTCCTTGTTCTTGTTGTCGTTCTGGCGGTTAGCGCCTCCTCCTCGTCCACCTTGACCCTTGTCTTGACCACCTTGACCACGTCCTTTCGACTTGCCCTTGCCGGAGTCGTTGCCTTTGGCCTTGCCTCCACCTTTGCCTGAGCTTTTGCCAGGATCTTCCCTCTTAAGCTTCGCCGATAGGCGTTGCTTATGGTAGCACTCATCCTCGTAGTGCTTCCGCTTACCGCAGAATGCACACGTGATGGTGCAGCGGTAATGATCCGGCAGCTTCACTTTGGCGCCGGTGATCTTCTCCTGCTGCTTCCCCTGGACGACGAAGCAGTCTCGCTGCTCGCAGTCAGAGGCGTGCTGCAGGTATCCCTGCTCATCTCTGGCATCACACCAGAATAGCTCCTTCACGTTCTCCATTAGGCGGGCGTGGGCGTGTTTGGGGGTAGTCCCCTGCCCAGGTCGGGACCCTTGGTACCCTTTGCCTCCAGAACCTCCACCAGGACGGTAGTTGTTCAGGTGCTGGTCGCTCTCCTTCTCCAGCGCCATCTCCAGGAGCAGCACGCATAGATCCTCGTAGCGGAGGGATCTAGCCTTGCGCTCAGCCGTCAGACGGCACTCGTCCCATAGCTCTCGGGGGAGCTTGGCGCACAACCAGAACAGCAGGTCGTCGCTGCTGTAGGAACCGGGCGTTAGTCGTCCAGCCTAGTGATCCAAGTCCGCCAACAGCTCGGGGACCCTGCCAGGTTTGGGGTTGTTGGGCAGCACGGGCAGGTTCTGGATCTCGGCCCTGATGGAGAGGTCGGTCTCGTAGGTCGGGTACTGCCTCTCCAGGGCAACCAACACATCGGCAAAGGTGGCGGAGTTTGTGACGATCTGCCTGACCTGCTTCTCGAGGTACTTGGTCTTGCAGCACTGCAGGAGCAGATCGCACTTCACTCGCCCACTCGCGTGGGTTTGGCCGGTCAGTCGTAGGAACCGGCCAAAGTTCTCAGCGAACTCGCTGAGGTCCTTGCCTGTGAACTCAGGCAGGTTCACCACTATCTTGGAGGTGGCAATAGCCTTCGCCTCCTGAGCTCGGCGTCCTTCAGGGCGTCGGGTCTTCTTCTTCTTCTTCTTCTTCTTCTTACCCTTGGGGTCCTCGGGGTCCTCAGGGTCCTCGTCGTCTGAGGGCGAAGAAGAGTCCATCGACGGCGGCTGGTCGTCGGAGGGGTCTCCGCCAAGATCACTGGAGCCATAAGGCTCCACGTCCACCATTGCCCTTAGGGCTGTCAGCCCCAGCCGGTCCAGCTCGGCCCTCGTCGAGTTCGTCACGTAGCTGTAGGGCGGCTGGGCCGTTCTCGGGACGAATGGACTTCTCGGTACTGCTGCAGGAGTCGGCATCGGTCGGCTCCCCAGGCTCCCCAGGGTATTTGTCAACCCTGCCGCCAGGTGGTTAGCCTGTACTCGGTGGGGTGACATTCCCACCGTCGTAGGTGACGCATGGGACGGGATCATCAGGGGCTCCAGTTTCTCCCTGATCTCTTGCGTGAGGTCGCTCACGATTTGCGAAGTGGCTCCTTGGAGCACCTCATTGATCTCCGACCGCATCAGGGACCTGTTGGAGGATCTTCCCGATCCTCTACTCCTGCCTCCCAGAGACTCTGGTCCTCTCCTCAACCCACTCAGGGGTGCATACCCAGGTGCACACCCAGGAGCATACCCAGGAACTTCCATGTAGGTTCCAGTGGCGTGGAGTGGATGGGGATGGTCAGCCGCATACCATCGCGGCGCAGAGCTGGAAGCCACCGGCTCACTGGCAGTAGTTGCCTCAAGGAGCGCAGTGGTAGGTGGGCCCATGCCATAGGCGGGGTAGTGAGGCATGCCAGTAAAGCCTGTGCCCTCTGCCATAGGCGGGTTGGTTGTGGAGGTGGATGTTGCGGCGGCTGGGAGTGTGGTGGTTATGGGAGAGGGTGATGCTTGGAGGCCAGAAGCGCTTGGTGCGCCTTCGAAGGTAGGGACATCCGTCGGGTCTTGCCCTTGCTCCTCTCCTTCGTCTGCTCCTTCTCCAGCATCCTTCTCGCTCTCGTTCTCTCTCTTCCTCTTCACAGGCTGAGGCTGAGAGACCACTTCCTCGACCGTCAGGGCCCCGAAGGCCGTCTGGAGGCCATCCAGGGAGTCCTCCGCCGTATCCACTGGCCCATGTAAGGGCTCCACCGAAGGTACAGTGCCAGGCGCCGGCCTTGCCGGTGCCTCAGGCGCTGGCGCTGTCTGCACGTCGGCGTCCACTCTTCCTGGGTCCATCTTAATCCGCCCTTCTGCTTATGTTTGCCTGCTCGGAGCACTGGTTGTACGGCGCGGGGTCGCTGCCGGTGCACAGAGACAGGCTGCCTCTTGCTACCAGAAAAGTTTATAGTGTTTTCAGCACTGTGTTTTTGCTTCTCCTGCTGCTTGTTGTTGCTGTAGGGTGTCCTGCTGCTCGCTTTGGATGATGAAAAGCTTTTGTTTGTTGAAATACAGTAAAGCCAAGTCAATCCAGGATAGCCCAAGCCACTAGTATGCAAGGAGAAGGTAATTCAGGATCAAAGCATGAAGGGCTGCAGTGTAAACAGTGAAAGATGATTGGATATTCACAGAAACTACAGCTCAGGTCACAAATGAATGCATATTCACAAAGATAGCTGAAACGTTTTAGGAAAAGAGTTAGAAAACTGCCTCAGGATCACTCTCTCTCCATAGTGCCATCTTAGGAGATGTGCACTCTTTGTTTTGGGTCCCATATGTGCTGAGGTGGCATGGTATGTGGCGATGAGGTCACTGCCATGTCACATGGGATCTTCCTACTTAGCTAGGCTGACCAGGAATTGAACCCAGGACCTCTCAAAAAGAGGTGCCTAGCCCCCTATGGTGCATACCACTAGGGCAGATAAGTATTCATGGAAAAACATAGATAAATTCATAGGCTCTACCTTAGGTATGTCAGTGCTCAGTCAACTCAGGAAAAGATGTTTTACTTCACATTGAAAGGGGATTGAGGGGTCCACTCCATATCCTGATTGGGTGTTTGGTTCCATAGGTCAAAATGTGTTATCACCAGTTTTGGTTGGACCAATACTAAGATTAAAATGCATGGATACTCAGTGCATCTCTAATACAACTAGAGTATGCCTCAAAGCAATGGAAAAGCACTTTTTCTTACTCTGACCCCCGGGCCAGCGGCGCCGCCACCTAACCCCGTTACCCAGCAAACCACCACCACGGGGCGCCACGCCAGGCGCCGCCCAGAAGTCACCAAACAAACCGGACGCCGAAGGACGCCAACACACACGACAACGGGCACCACTACGGCCAAAGGCACCGAACCCAGGCCCGCTACCGTCGCAACCGCCTAACCGAGCCAAAACCCAAACACGAATCAACCCCGAGCCACATCCCGAAACCGCTAACCCTTGACTTCTAACCAGGCCTGCCGAGGGAACAACGTAACCACAGCCCACACCCACAGCCCACACAGCCGCCTAACCAGCCAGCTCGGGAAGCAAAGAGACACCTAGCCAAACCCACCCTGGCCCATGCCCGTGTACATCAGGACGCGCGAGCCGCACTCCTGGGGCGCGACCGCCGCCACAGCACCAACGCCACACGCCAGAGGACACAACATTCTTGCACCGCCGCACCAGCTGCCCGTGCCTGTGCCTGCAGTATACGCGCGCCCCTGTTTTTCTTTTTTTTCCATAAAAAAAAACGAAAATTAGGGGGGGAGGAAGAGGGACACAACCACCAATGGCACACGCGCACCGCACACAGCGCGCACACCGGTGAACGGGCGCCACGAGGGCCAGGACACCGCACACGCGCGTGCACCAAGGGCAACAAAGGGACGAGACACCACGGCCTGGCACACCGGTGAACAAGAGCCAAGAGGCCCGGGACACCGCGCACGCAAAGCAACACACCGAGCGAGCGCACCGGTGAACAGTAGCCAAGTGGCCCAGGACACCGCACACGCAACACAACACACCGAGTGGGCACACCGGTGAGCGGGGGCCAAGGGGCCCAGGACGCCACACGCGCAACACAACACACCGAGCGGACACACCGGTGAACAGGAGCCAAGTGGCCCAGGACACCGCAGACACAACACAACAAACCACGCGGGCACACCGGTGAACAGGAGCCAAGTGGCCCAGGACACCGCACACACAACACAACACATCGAGCGGGCACACCGGTGAACAGGAGCCAAGTGGCCCAGGACACCGCACACGCAAAGCAACACACCGAGCGGGCGCACCGTTGAACAGGAGCCAAGTGGCCTAGGACGCCACACACGCAATACAACACACCGAGCGAGCACAGCGGTGAACAGGAGCCAAGTGGCCCAGGACACCGCAGACGCAACACAGCAAACCGCGCGGGCACACCGGTGAACAGGAGCCAAGCGGCCCAGGACACTGCACACACGTAGGGCGGCGGAGGGACAGGAAAGAACCAACACCCCATGGGTCGGACGCACTGGGGCGACCCAGCCGACCCACCGGGCCAGTGGCAGGAGCGGTACTCCAAGGCCACTGGTCCGAGCCCGGCCAGGCTGCATCGGGGACCATGGCAAACGTCACCCGGAGCCATGGAAGCAACCGGTGACAGGCGAGCCGGTACACAGTCCAGGAGGGGGTCGCCTGCCAAGCACAGTGGCCCCGCAACTCAAGCCACAAGGGTGAGGCGGTCGTACCGTAGACTAGCGGGAGCAATACCCCTTGTGGTGAGAGATACTCCACACGGCTGGGCAGCCCCCAGAGCTGCCGCCCAAAGGAGGGGGCATGTGGCCCTACCCATGGACACATGTGGGGACACCCTCCCACCCGGGACACATGGACCGGGTGGCCGCGACAATGCCTTCCCAAGCACATGCGGGAGCGGCTCAAGAGGCACCTGACATAGGGCAGTGGGAGGGACAGGATGTCCCCTTGGTAAGACCTTCTTCCTGCAATGTCAAAGGAGGCATCCCGAGCTCCCGAAGATACCTACCTACCTACCTACCTGACATATCCAGGGCAGAGCCTATGAATTTATCTATGTTTTCTCATGAATTCTTAGCTGTCCTAGTGGTATGCTGTAAGTGCGGCTAACCCCCATCTGCTCAGATTTTAGCAGATCTGCCCCAGATTGGCTACATTTTGGTCATTTTCTTTGCTTCGGCGGAATCGCCGCCTCGCAGCTCAGTCTCAGGATCAGACCTATATATTTCTGATATGCCGGATCTGATTCCGCGGTCCATTCATCGTAAATCCGTCGCGTTCCGATCATTTACCTGGAATCGCCAATTGCCGCTGATGCGCGCCCGAAGCCAAATCAGCCAAATATTTTTTCACAATCGGATTTATATAAATCTTTTCAGACAGATATGGACACTCAGATGTACTTAGGATAATCCGCATCAATTTTCTTCATAGACTGGGATTTTCTGCCGGATAACAATCAGCATGGATCTTGCTTCCGTTGTTGCTGCTCTCGCCTCCGTTGGTGTCCGTGTATCCGGTTCTACCCCCAACAGCAGCGTTCAGGTCGACTCCTCGCGTGCCTGCCCCACTGGTCTTGCCGGCTCCGAGCCCTCCGGCACCTTCCACGACCCAGGGCAGCACTTTCATGGTAGCAGAGGCTACCTGAATGTTGCTTCACAGCCCTTCAGTCCACAGCCCGCTCCCCAGTACGGCCCCGTAGACCCCGCCGCTTCTGGAGAAGTAACGATTACGCTGCCATGGTGCTGCGCGAACGAGGCCTTGAGAGGAATGCCTTGCGCAAGCCCAAGCCGTCCAAGAAGGGCACACATCAGCAGCTGTGGAGGCCCAGATTACCATTATGATCCCAGTCGAACCTGGCCATTGAGCAGCTGGAATTAGCCGGCCTACGACGATGTCAACGCTCCGGTGGAGCTTACGGACCTGGCAGGTACCAACCTTCCTTACGGAGGTCCAACATTTGAGACCATTGACGCCGATGTGAACGACATTGAGATGGGTGGTCCAGGTGAGGTACCTAGCTACAATCGACCAGCCTCTTGGGCACACTGGGGCGACCATTTGTCCCCAGAAGTGACGCGTAACCTTGAGGCCCTTGAGGCCCTTTGTCTCTTAGCCACGTCTAAGCTGATCGGACAAGAAAGAATCGCCTCTGATTTTTTAATGGAATATTTTTTCCTCCTTCAGGACGAAATTAATACCAGGATGTGGTGGCGTTCTCAAGAAGATGACTCTTTTGCCATTTTTTTGCAGATCTGGAAGGCAAGCCCCTTCCCGAAGGAGAAGGGCACGGCACCTGTTCCCGGGCCCTCCGCCCCTCATCCCCCTGTTTCCATCCGCGACGATCTAGCCGCCGCGGTTGAGGAGGGAATTTTAGAGGCGGCCAGGCAGGCAAGCCTGGAAATCAGGGCTGAAGGAGCTCCCCAAGTGGACTCCTGGCTGCGGACCACCGAGATCAGCGGTCCGACAGCCTGCTCAGGCCCTTCAGGACACGGTATGTACTGTCCTGCCGACTGCTCCTGCAGATTCCAGCAAGATGCTGAGCTCCAAACGCTCAAAGATCAAATGCACCTCATCATTGAAACGCTGGGAATAAAAAATCTTTTCAAGACGCACATGCGGTCTGAGGGCGCCTCATCGGTGGAACAAGCAACAGAGCCGTCGGAGGAGGCGACGGAAATTTTTTCAATTGCTCCTTCGGTAGACTCCAGGACCACCGACGCAAGGATCAGCAGGACCAAGCTAAAGGAAAGGGTTAAAATCTCTCGTTCTGAGAGTAGGACGGCGAAGGCTAGGACTGAGGCTCAGAATGCCAAGCGAACTGCCTCCCGTACTGCCCCTCCTGCTGCTGATTCCAATACCTTAGCCCAGCTGTTGCTCGCCCAGACCCTCGCCGGAGCTGGTGTGGCGAATGATGCCGCCAAGGTGTCTGCCATTACGGCCGGTGTTGGGCTGGATTCGCTTCTTAATCCTACTTCATTGCGACTTCGTCAGGTTGCCAAGCAACCGAAGTATAATGGAAACCCCCGACGTTGGCCTCAGTTCCAACGGGAATTTAAACTGTGGGTTAAGACTCAAAAACTCCAAGATGATCAGTTCCTGATGGCCCTCTTGGATTGCCTTGAGGGAGCGCCGGCCAACACTTGGCTCAGGACTTGGAGTGATCGCAAGGATACAAGTTCCCCCCTTACCTTTGATGAGGTGTGGGAACAATTGGAGGTACGTGGATCCCGGCTGCCAGAGGACCACTACCACCAAATGTTGAAGAATTTTCCTTCATTCTCGCGATTAATCTTGCACGAAGTGCAAGACAAAAAACAGCGCTTCTGGAATTTAGTGGAAGAATCTGAACATTCAGGCGAAAAATTTTCTAGTGCCGAGCTGAAAAATCTGATTTTTGACAAGATCCCCTCAGAAACTGCCGCCACCCTTCGGAACAAACAGTCCGAAGAAAAGGTCAAGACCTGGTGTGCGGAGGTGGAAGGCTTCGATGCCTCTGCCAACAGGTTTACCGTCAGGGAGGCACTTCAAAAGTGCTCCCCCACCTCCTTCTCCAAGGTGAAATTCACTGAGGAGACGTGGAAAATCAAGTTTAATGAACACGAGGATCGGGACTTGTTTGTCCAAGTCCTCAACAGGGGAGTAAGTTTCCATGGCCATCGCCTGAAGGCCAAGAACTGGGTGTTTTCGTTCACCCCGAAGGAACTCTGGGAAGAGGTTGAGCGGCTCGCCGACGCCGCCAATCAGAATTTCCATGAGGGTCTTGGGGGAAACAAGAATACCCAGCAAAACACCCAAAATGGGGCCCAAAAGGGCAACAAAAAGGTGAATGACACCCGGAATGTTCAGCAGCACTGTAGCATCTGCCTTCTTTTAGGTTCTACGAACCGAGCTAAGACGCATTCTACTGATAATCACCGATGGTCTCCTTACGATCACAAGGTGATTAATGAGAATATCAATGATTCGCAGAATTCAGACAGGAATGACAGACAGGTGCATGGTGGGAAGGCTGGAAAAGGGAATCTGACCCCCTCCGGTGGAAACAAAAATCCTGGAGGCCCTGGCGGGTCCCAAGGCACAGGAAATCGGACTCCATTCGGCTCCGGTGGGCAGCCGAACGGCCAGAAAAATCCCAATAGCAACGCCGGAGGCGGAAATCGAAATCCAGGCCAAACCCCTCAATCCGGTACAAACAAGGGAAATGCTCCAGGATCCCAGGGTAAAGGTAAGGGAAATCCTTCTGGGACCCCTTTCTCTGGTAAGGGCAGAGGGCGTGGCGACGGTGGAGGTCCATCATCCGGCGGCCGTGGCCGTGGACGTGGAAAGGGCAACCATCGTGTGGATCAGGTCTCAGGTGCAGATCAGGTGTCCGATGCGGATCGAGATTACGTTGAAAATGCCTTGAATCCAGCAGATGATCCGTTCCAAGATGAGTGGGTCGACGAATCAGGGTGTGTCCACAATGTTAACGCAGCTACTGGAGGTCAGAACGCCTAGGGGAGCCACGAAAATCGCCCCTCCCCAGGCGATTTCAGGCATGATCCCCAGATTCCTTCTCGACCACTACTTGATGTAGGGTCGCTTGTCTCCTCTCCCCTGGATCCGGCAGCGCATCCTTCTGTGGTAGTGGACGAGGTTGGTGTACAGTCCAAGCACAGGGCCCGTCAGTTCGTCACAAAGATGTGGGTCTCTAATCGCAAGGGCAATTTCCACCTCGCCACTTGTTTGTGTGACAATGGATCGGAGGTAAATCTCCAATCCAATTCTTTCTTACCCGACGACTGCGTGTTCGATTCGCCTCTTCCTGTTACCCTCGAGGGAGTTTCTGGACATTCTCTCGCAGGTGGGCAACGCGGTTGTTTTATATCAACTCATTTGGTCGCTCAAGACCTTTGGGAAGAAGGTAATGTGGAGGAAGTTGTCCTTAAGGATGACTACTTCTATCGTGCCGACATAAAGTATGACCTTTACTTGGGCCATCCTTGGCTTCGCAAGAACAGGGTGGCGCCCGTAGGTCATCGGCGTTGTTTTTTGCTGGAGTCAGTTCCCTTGGAGCGTCCTGAATTTCGTTTTTTGCACGCAGGGTTTAAAAGTGCAGAAGAATTTTTGAAGCAAAAGGGTACACCAAAATTTGGCGAAGATGTCACCATTGCAGAGGTGAATGGGAGTGCCGATTACTCCCCAGAGTTAGAATGTCTTCGTAGGGACTCCCAGCCACGACGCCCTTCGCGCTGGCACTCTTCATCCTACAGAGTTGTCGACAAATGGCGCGATACAGTTTGTGAATATTTTTATGAACACCATTCCGTTTGGCCACAGTGTGATGCCTTTGCTAACCGCGAGAACAAGCGCTTTGACAAGCACTTTCGCGACGCTTGGACCCATAAATGGGACAAGAAGTTATGGATTAATCCTCCATTTCACTTAATGCAGCAGGTCATCCACAAAATCAAGCAAGATAAAACCGAGGCGATTTTAGTTGTGCCCTTGTGGGACGACAAGCCTTGGTTTCAGGAATTGCAAGACATTTGTGTAGATTACATCGAACTTCCCAGGAAGATTAAGCTGTATGCCAGGGACGACACAGGTCCCCTGCCACAGCGGCCCTGGAGTTCGCTTGCATTCCTGGTGGATGGAAAGCTTTCTGACTCTAATTCTGCTGATTCTAGTACTGATTCTTGTGTTGGGTCTGAATCTGAGGTTGAGCGTGGTACTGATGATGAATCTATTTTTTCTGATTTTTGTTCGTCAGATGCCCAAGGTGATCCAACGTCAAATGGATCCGCCTCGTCTCCCTCTTCCCCAATACGATCGACATCGAAAAGAATCTTCAGTGCACGGGCGAAGAAAAATTTTAAATCGCGCCGCAAATTCACAGTTTTTTATGAAAAACCCCGTGTGGAAGCTTTCATAGATCCTTTCGAGGAGCTGGATCACGAAGAGAATCTCTGGAATGTCGACACTCGACCCACCTATCTTCAAGAGGCAGTTGATACGGATCTTTTTAGGGACATCCGTAAGAAGATTCTTCCTGCCAAGGCCGAAGAAATCGCCAAAGTTTTTTCGACAGTAATTCCTGGCGATCAGGTGGACACTGAGTTGTGTTCCAAGAAAAGAGACAGGATTTTTGAGGAACGGAAGGACACAACCCTTTCGGGGAAGTTGATCAAAGACCCCCCTGTCCGTGGGCAGTTCGGTGAAGCCTTCATCGAGCTTCGTGAAGGCTATAAGGCGAAGAAACAGCGTCCTTATGAGAACCATGGACACAAACATGAGATACTCAGAAAAATAATCGAGAGAAATCTCAGGGAATTTGGTTGGCTTGAGGGTTGTATGACCAGCGAGTGGTGCTGTGCACCCTTCACAGTCCCGAAGCCGCCGCCTGCAGACCAGAACACTATTGATGGTTGGCGAATGGTTGTTGATTTTCGCAACCTCAACGCCGAAACCAAGGCGGATTCACAGCCCCTGCCCCTCATTGAGGAGGAAAATCTAAGAGGGCAAGAGGTCGTTTGTTTTCTGTGCTGGATCTCCGTCACGGCTTTCACCAAATGCCGTTGAGGAAGGACAGCCGACCTCTCACCTGTATGTGCACGCCATGTGGCCCAGTCCAGTGGACGGTCATGCCCATGGGCCTGAAGAACGCCCCTTCGTTTTTTCAAAGAATGATGGAGGATGTGCTTTTTACAGCTCATCCTGAGCTTCGTGCCTTCGTGAGTGTGTACATAGATGACATAATCATCGCGACAGAGGGGGAGGGACTGACCGAAGCCGAGCTGGTGGCCCTACATGAAAAGCAGCTGAACCAGGTTTTGGACATTCTTGTACCAATCAGCTGATTTGTGGGCCAAAGAAGGGAAAATTATTTTTAAAATCAGTCGAATTTTGTGGTTCTCTTCTTGAGAATGGCACCCGACGACCCAGTCCAGGGAAGCTCGTCGCTATTCAGAAGTGGAAGCGCCCTGAGACGATCACGGAATTGAGAGGATTCCTGGGTTGTTGCAATTTTTACCACACTTTTGTGCCGAATTATGCCAAATTTGCTGCCCCCCTCACTGAACTATTGAAGGTAGGGAGAGATGCGGGCAAGGCAGGTTCAAAGGTTGGTGTCAAGTGGATGTAAGTGCGGCTAGCCCCATCTGCTCAGATTTTCAGACATTCTGCCCAGATTGGCTACATTTTGGTCATTTTCTTTGCTTCGGCGGAATTGCCGCCTCGCAGCTCAGTCACAGGATATTTCCTATATATTTCTGATATGCCGGATTTGATTCTGCGGTCCATTTCCCGTAAATCCGCCGCGTTCCGCTATTTTAGCTGGAATCGCCATTTGCCGCTGACGCGCGCTCGCGGACCAGATCGGCCAAACCTTTTTACATAAATGGATTATTTAAATTCTTTCAGACAGTTTTGGACACTCAGATGTATTTAGAATAATTCCCCTCAATTTTCTTCATAGACTGGGATTTTCTGCCGGACCACAATCAGCATGGACCTTGCTTCTGTTGTCGCTGCTCTCGCCTCCGTTGGTGTCCGAGTGTCCGGTTCTACACCCAATAACAACATCCAGGGAGACTCCTCGCGTGCCTGCCCCACTGGTCTTGCCGGCCCCGAGCCCTCCGGCACCCTCAACGACCCAGGGCAGCACTTTCATGGTAGCAGAGGCTACCTGAATGTTGTTCCTTTGGTGTCCCAACCACAGCTAGCTCCCCAGTACGGCCCCGTAGACTCCGCCACCTCCGGAGACGTAACGATTACGCTGCCGTGGTGCTGTGCGAACGAGGCCTTGAGAGGAATGCCTTGCGCAAGCCCAAATTGCCCAAGAAGGGCACAAATCAGCAGCTGTGGAGGCCCAGATTACAATCAAGATCCCAGTCGAAATTGGCCATCAAGTAGCTGGAATCTTCCAGCTTACGCTAATGGCAACGCTCCGGTGGAGCTTACGGACCTGGCAGGTACTAATACTCCCTACCAATGTCCACATTTCGAGACCATCGACGCCGACATTGACGACATTGAGATGGGTGGTCCAGGTGAGGTACCTACCTATAATCGACCAGCCTCATGGGCACAATGGGACAACCATTTGTCTTCCGAAGTGACCCGTAACCTTGAGGCGCTTGAGGCCCTGTGTCTATTAGCCACGTCTAAGCTGATAGGACAAGAAAGAATCGCCTCTGATTTTTTAATGGAATATTTTTTCCTCCTTCAGGACGAAATTAATACCAGGATGTGGTGGCGTTCTCAAGAAGATGAATCTTTTGCCATTTTCTTGCAGATCTGGGAGGCAAGCCCCTTCCCGAAGGAGAAGACCAAGGCACCTGTTGCCGGGCCCTCCGCCCCTCATCCCTCTGTTTCCATCCGCGACGATCTAGCCGCCGCGGTTGAGGAAGGAATTTTAGAGGCAGCTAGGCAGGCAAGCCTGGAAATTAGGACTGAAGGAGCTCCCCAAGTGGACTCTTGGCTGCGAACCACTGAGATTAGCGGTCCGACAGCCTGCTCAGGCCCTTCAGGACACGGTATGTACTGTCCTGCCGACTGTTCTTGCAGATTACAGCGAGATACTGAGCTCCAATTGCTCAAAGATCAAATGCAACTCATCATTCAGACGCTCAGAATTAAAGATCTTTTCAAGACCCACATGAGGTCTGAGGGCGCATCATCGGTGGAGCAAACAACAGAACCGTCGGAGGAGGCGACAGAAATTTTTTCGATTGCTCCTTCGGTGGACTCTAAGACCACCGACGCAAGGATCAGCAGGACTAAGCTAAAGGAAAGGGTTACAATCTCTCGATCTTAGAGTAGATCGGCGAAGGCTAGGAATGAGGTTCAGAATGCCAAGCGAACTGCCTCCCGTACCGCCCTTCCTGCTGTTGATTCCAATGCCATAGCCCAGATGTTGCTCGCCCAGACCCTCGCCGGAGCTGGTGTGGCTAATGATGCCGCCAAGGTGTCTGCCATTACGGCCGGTGTTGGGCTGGATTCACTCCTAAATCCTACTTCATTGCGACTTCGTCAGGTTGCCAAGCAACCGAAGTATAATGGGAACCCCAGACGTTGGCCTCAGTTCCAACGGGAATTTAAACTGTGGGTTAAGACTCAAAAACTCCAGGATGATCAGTTCCTGATGGCGCTCCTGGACTGCCTTGAGGGAGCGCCGGCCAACACTTGGCTCAGGACCTGGAGTGATCGTGAAGATTCAAGTTCCCCCCTTACCTTTGATGAGGTGTGGGAACAGTTGGAGGTACGTGGATCCCGGCTGCCTGAGGACCATTACCACCAGATGTTGAAGAATTTTCCTTCATTCTCTCGATTAATCTTGCACGAAGTGCAGGATAAGAGACAGCGCTTCTGGAATCTCGTAGAAGAATCTGAACATTCAGGCGAAAAATTTTCTAGTGCCGAGCTGAAAAATCTGATTTTTGACAAGATCCCCTCAGAAACCGCCGCCACCCTTCGGAATAGACAGTCCGAAGAAAAGGTCAAGACCTGGTGGGCGGAAGTGGATGGCTTTGACGCCTCGGCCAACCGGTTTACAGTCAGGGAGGCACTTCAAAAGTGCTCCCCCACGTCGTTTACCAAGGTGAAATTCACTGAAAACACGTGGAAAATCAAGTTTAATGAACACGAGGATCGGGACTTGTTTGTCCAAGTCCTCAATAGGGGAGTAAGTTTCCACGGCCATCGCCTGAAGGCCAGGAACTGGGTGTTTTCGTTCACCCCGCAGGAACTGTGGGAAGAGGTTGAGCGGCTCGCTGACGCCGCCAATCAAAATTTCCATGAGGGTCTTGGGGGAAACAAGAATACCCAGCAAAACACCCAAAATGGGGCCCAAAAGGGCAACAAAAAGGTGAATGACACCCGGAATGTTCAGGATCATTGTAGCATCTGCCTTCTTTTAGGTTCTACGAACCGAGCTAAGACGCATTCTACTGCTAATCACCGATGGTCTGCTTATGATCACAAGGTGATTGGTGAAAATGTCAGTAATTCGCGGACCTCAGACAGGAATGACAGACAGGTGCATGGTGCAAAGGGGGGAAAGGGTAATCCGACCCCCTCCGGTGGAAACAAAAATACCGGAGGCCCTGGCGGGTCCCAAGGCAAAGGAAATCGGACTCCATCCGGTTCCGGTGGGCAGCCAAACGGTCAGACAAGTCCCAATGGCAACGCCGGAGGCGGAAATCGAAATCCAGGCCAAACCCCTCAATTCGGTACAAATAAAGGAAATGCTCCAGGATCACAGGGTAAGGGTAAGGGAAATCCTTCAGGAACCCCCTTCTCTGGTAAGGGCAGAGGGCGTGGCGACGGTGGTGGCCCATCATCCGGCGGCCGTGGCCGTGGACGTGGAAAGGGAAATCATCGTGTGGATCAGGTCTCAGGTGCAGATCAGGTGTCCGATGCGGATCCAGATTATGTCGAAAATGCCCTGAATTCAGCGGATGATCCGTTCCAAGATGAGTGGATCGACGAATCAGGCTGTGTTCACAATGTTAACGCAGCCGCTGGAGGTCAGAACGCCTAGGGGAGCCACGAAAATCGCCCCTCCCCAGGCGATTTCAGGCATGATCCCCAAATTCCTGATCGACCATTACTTGATGTAGGGTCGCTTGTCTCCTCTCCCCTGGATCCGGCAGCGGATCCTTCTGTTGTAGTGGACGAGGTTGGTGTACAGTCCAAGCACAGGGCTCGTCAGTTTGTCACAAAGCTGTGGGTCTCTGATTGCAAGGGAAATTTCCACCTCGCCACTTGTTTGTGTGACAATGGATCAGAGGTAAATCTCCAATCCAATTCATTCTTACCCGACGACTGCGTGTTTGAATCGCCTCATCCTGTTACCCTCGAGGGAGTTTCTGGACATTCTCTCGCAGGTGGGCAACGCGGTTGTTATATATCAACTCATTTGGTCGCTCAAGACCTTTGGGAAGAGCAAAATGTGGAAGAAGTTGTCCTTAAGGATGACTACTTCTATCGTGCCGACATAAAGTATGACCTTTATTTGGGCCATCCTTGGCTTCGCAAGAACAGGGTAGCGCCCGTAGGTCATCGTCGTTGTTTTTTGCTGGAGTCAGGTCCCTTGGAGCGTCCTGAATTTCGTTTTTTGCACGCAGGGTTTAAAAGTGCAGAAGAATTTTTGAAGCAAAAAGTGACACCAAAATTTGGTGAAGATGTCACCATTGCAGAGGTGAATGGGAGTGCCGATTACTCCCAAGAGTTAGAATGTCTTCGTAGGGACTCCCAGCCACGACGCCCCTCGCGCTGGCACTCTTCATCCTACAGAGTTGTCGACAAATGGCGCGATGCAATTTGTGAATACTTTCATGAACACCATTCCTTTTGGCCCCAGTATGATGCCTTTGCTAATCGTATGAACAAGCGCTTTGACGAGCACTTCAGTGACGCTTGGACCCACAAATGGGACAAGAAGTTGTGGATTAATCCTCCGTTTCACTTAATCCAGCAGGTCATCCGCAAAATCAAGCAAGATAAAACCCAGGCAATTTTGGTTGTGCCCTTGTGGGACGACAAGCCTTGGTTTCAGGAATTACAAGACATTTGTGTAGATTACATCGAACTTCCCAGGAAGATTAAGCTGTATGCCAGGGACGACACAGGTCCCCTGCCACAGCGGTCCTGGAGTTCGCTTGCATTCCTGGTGGATGGAAAGCTTTCTGACTCTAATTCTGCTGATTCTAGTACAGATTCCTGTGTTGGGTCTGAATCTGAGGTTGAGCGTGGTACTGATGATGAATCTATTTTTTCTGATTTTTGTTCGTCAGATACCCAAGGTGATTCAACTTCCAATGGATCCGCCTCGGCTCCCTCTTCCCCAATACGGTCGACATCGAAAAGAATCTTCAGTGCACGGGCGAGGAAAAATCTCCAATCGCGCCGCAAATTCAGAGTTTTTTATGAAAAACCCCCTGTGGAAGCTTTCATGGATCCTTTCGAGGAGCTGGATCACGAGGAGAATCTCTGGGATTTCGACACACGACCCACCTATCTTCAAGAGGCAGTTGATACGGACCTGTTCAGGGACATCCGTAAGAAGATTCTTCCTGCCAAAGCCGAAGAAGTTGCCAAAGTTTTTTCGACAGTAATTCCTGGCGATCAGGTGGACACTGAATTGTGTTCCAAGTCAAGAGAAAAGATTTTTGAGGAACGGAAGGACACAACCCTTTCAGGGAAGTTGATCAAAGACCCCCCTGTCCGTGGACAGTTCGGGGAAGCCTTCATCGAGCTTCGTGAAGGGTACAAGGCAAAAAAACAGCGCCCTTATGAAAATCATGGACACAAACATGAGATACTCAGAAAAATAATCGAGAGAAATCTCAGGGTTGTATGACCAGCGAGTGGTGCTGTTCACCCTTCACAGTCCCGAAGCCACCGCCTGCAGACCAGAACACCATTGACGGTTGGCGAATGGTTGTTGATTTTCGCAACCTCAACGCCGAAACCAAGGCGGATTCACATCCCCTGCCCCTCATTGAGGAGGAAATCGCCAAGAGGGCAAGAGGTCGTTTGTTCTCTGTGCTGGATCTCCGTCACGGCTTTCACCAAATGCCGTTGAGGAAGGACAGCAGACCTCTCACCTGTATGTGCACGCCATCCGGCCCAGTCCAATGGACCGTCATGCCCATGGGGCTGAAGAACGCCCCCTCATTTTTTCAAAGAATGATGGAGGATGTGCTGTTCACAACCCATCCTGAGCTTCGTGCCTTCGTGAGTGTGTACATAGATGACATAATCATCGCGACGGAGGGGGAGGGACTGACCGAAGCCGAGCTGGTGGCCCTACATGAGAAGCAGCTGAACCAAGTTTTGGATATTCTTGACGCCAATCAGCTGATTTGTGGGCCAAAGAAGGGAAAATTATTTTTTAAAATCAGTCGAATTTTGTGGTTCTCTCCTAGAGAATGGCACTCGACGACCCAGTCCAGGGAAGCTCGTCGCTATTCAGAAGTGGAAGCGCCCTGAGACGATCACGGCGTTGAGAGGATTCCTGGGTTGTTGCAATGTTTACCACACTTTTGTGCCGAATTATGCCAAATTTGCTGCCCCCCTCACTGAATTATTGAAGGTAGGGAGAGATGCGGGCAAGGCAGGTTCAAAGGTTCGTGTCAAGTGGACTGACGAGTGCGAGGAGGCCTTCCATCACTTGAAGGCGGCCCTCTGCGAAGTCGCCACGTTGCATGTGCCCCAATTTGACCGACCCTTCTACATTAGAACCGACGCTTCTAGGTACGCGATCGGAGCTGTCCTTAAACAGGTTGATGAAGCCACCGGCGATCATTACCCTCTTGCATTTTGGTCTCGGAAGCTAGCCCCACGCCAAATGCAATGGTCGCCGCGTGAGCAAGAAACGTATGCCATAATTTGCGCTCTAAAAAAGTACCAATCGTGGGTTGGCACCAATCGAGTCGAGGTCCTGACGGATCATCGATCTCTGGAGTATTGGGCCACCGAACACATTGATACTGTCGCGAGCCCAGCTGGTCGACGGGCCAGATGGCACGAATTTCTCTCTCTGTTTGACCTCCATGTGTCGTATTTGCCTGGAAAACACAACACGGTAGCGGATGCTCTGAGCCGATGGGCTTACCCCGCCTCAGAGGGGCTGCAAAGTACCAACAGCCATGGTACGGAGCAGGACCGCCATGTCATCATCGAATGGGATCAGGAAGAAAAGAAACTCATTCGACGTGCATGCATGCAGTGCGCTGTTAAACAGCACGCATTGCCGTGTCACGACATCACGGCCATCACAGATCCGGCGCATGCTCACGAGATCTGCACCAAAACGCTGAAAGTCGTGGAAAAAGTCACCGATCCCTCCTCAGGGAGTGTGAAACGGTTTGACTATACCCGACAAGTAAGTCGATTTCGGTTGATCGAGGGCATTAAGCGTCGAGATCCGGCCAAAACTCCACCCCTGCCTAAAGATTCCCTGATAATCCGTGACTGGACGTCCGATTACCTGCAGGATCCCATGTTTAAAGAGGTCTTTGGAAATCTCCAATCCAAAGATGCTCACAAGGATGGGATTTTTGCTGAGTACTCGTTGGGTGGGGGGAAGCTGTGGATGGAGGGTAAATTGTGTGTGCCAGACGCCCTAGCCCCCCGAGTGTTAAACTGGTGGCACAAATGGGAGTCCCCCCACGCACATGGCCGTCGACTGTGGTCGATGATTAAGCATAGGTTGTTTGGATCGAGGCTCTACACTCATTGCATGAAAGTAGCCGCCGGATGTGCCCAATGTGCTGTCTCGACGCCTCCCAGCGCGAAGAAGCACGGCCATCTGAGGCCTCATCCTATTCCGGAGCGCCTCTTTAACAGAGTCACCAGTGATTTCTTCTATCTCGGTGAACTCGATGACGAAGAGTGCCATTGGACTAACAAAAAAGTCAATGGTGTGCTCCTCATTCAGTGCCGTCATTCCGGCTACATTCAAGTGTTGCCTTGCAACATTGAGTCGATGACTGGCAAGGCTGCCGCCAAGTGGTGCGCGCAGACCTGGATGGGAGGCTGGGACGTCCCATCCGAGGTGGTCACGGATTCAGGCAAAGAGCACACCTCCGAATGGTGGAGAGAATTGTGTGCTCAATTATTAATATGCTTCGTAAGGAGCTCGCGAGTGAAAAGGATTTCCATTGGATGGAAGTTCTCTTCGCATTGCTTCGCCGTTACCACAACACGCCTTTGTATCATGGCTTTTCTCCAAATGAAATTGTCTTTGGACGAAAGAAGTGTTGGTGGAATATGCCGTTGAATAATCCTCACCCCTGTAAAGATGCTTCGCTGTTTTTGGACGAAGTCCAACGAGCAGATAAATCTGTGTCGAAATTAATCGAGAAGCATCAAGCTGACTGGCTTTGGGTCCAGAATCAAGGCCGAAAAAACCCCCACAATTTTGAGGTCGATGATCGAGTTTGGCTTCGAAAATCCGAAACCACCCTGGACGGAGATGACAAGCTTCTTCCCTTGTGGGAGGGGCCATTCGCTGTTACAGCGCGTCTTGGTGAGAACAGGTGGAGGATTCGTGTGGATGTCAGCAGGGAAATTGACGTTTCGGGCGATCGCCTCAAGGATCGGGTTAAACCCCTTTTTTGGACTGCAAAACACTTGTCCGATCGGGTCATCGAAGGGGGAAAGTACGAACTCAAGAGGATTGTTGAAGCAAGACGTGACGCCAAGGGCGAATGGGAATTTCTGTGTGAGTGGAGGGGTTTTGATTCCAGTCACAACAACTGGGAACCAGCCCATTCTTTTGTCCATGGGTACACCAAGGGGTTCATTGACTTCCTCAAGAAGCACCCCGAATTTGGCGTACTCCTGACAGATTGTTTGTCGAAACCAGACAGACAAGTGGAGAGCGACGGAAAACGACCTGTGGTGAATCGAGATCCAGCCTTTTACGGCCCTCAGCAGCCACATTCCAGGGCTGATCCGTCGATCCCCCCTCCTGCGGTCAGGCCAGCCCAGGAGCCAAATGAGGACCAAGCTTCAAGTTCGGCCGCTGATTTGCAGCGCCCAAGCCGTACGAGGGCCAGGCCAGACAGGTTGGTGGTCACATGTATTCGTGCTTGGCCGAATTGAGGAAGCCATCCTACCACATTCTGCTCAATCCACTGTTCATTCTTTCTGTTTATGTCATGATGTGGAGAACTGCGAATGTTTGATAATTTGACGTCAATCAACTTTTCTTTGGTCTCCGTTCGGCAGACAAGGCGTAGATACGCTGACGGAGTGTGCTGCCGTGTTCAGAAAAAACCAAACTCAGGCTTAATTCAGGCAGATTCGGGGTAATCTTGTCTCTGTTGGTCTGTGCATCTTTGGAATTTGGCTGCTCGTGCAGATGGAAGCAAATGTACATAATCAAAACACCGGCCGGTGACATGCACCCCTACAGGCACCCCCTGTAGTACTGGCTGCACCAGATGCGACGCCAGGAACTCAGATCTCACCTTCATTTGCTGTGATGCTGACGCCAAAGTCCAGATTCAGATCCAGGATCCTCAAATTTGACTTGAATTTCTCAGGTTTGTCCATCATTCTGCCACTGTTGTACGAAACCCAGACGTCAATTGTTCAGACAATCTTCATCTAGGAGCTCTAGGGACTTCTAACAGCAACCTCTGAAGTCCGTAAGCTTCGTTGTATTTTTGGCACACGCCAATGTGAGCTCAATCCGACCTGAAACTGTCGAAAATGGTGAATTCAAGTGTCTTGTGGGACTACATCGAAAGATTGGCTTTGTCCAAGTCGAGTGACACCACCGCCATTGTAATTTCGGTGTCTCTCAGTTATATACTGTCAGTAAAGCGCCTTCAGAGAACCTTCGGCGCGTTACATGCCAAGGATCCAGGGCTATCATGTCCCATCATGATGCATCATCACATGATCCACATTTTGATGGAATCTGTTGGATGCTCGCGAACCAACGTGCCGGAAAGCACAATTGAGCTGAATGAACGACAATATATATTAACTTTAGTCTAAACGAAAGTGTTAGTAGTTTCAGTTGTAGACATTCCGCTGCATTTCACCTTCATCTCAGGGAATTTACTCATGGTAGGACAATTTAGGTTGATTGCCTTGTCATCTCCCATCATTCCTCGAAGATCTGTTTAGATCTAAGTGAACAGAAAAACATCTTTACCTTCCGTGGTTCACTTACGGTCTACAGACTACATCTGTATTTGTTTTTCCTCACTGTGATTGTCTCATCCCCTTAATCTCTGCTCAATTTGACTCTCAATCTTGCTCAATTTTGTGATCATCCACCAGATGCGCTAATTCTGAGCCACATGCTGTACTTTTCAGAACGACAAAAGCGGGATAACACGATGTAGAGTTCGGCGAGGACACCGTAGCGTGCCCGCGACAGCGAAACTGTGCCAGAGCGCTGAGATGTCACACCAATTCTTGATCCCCCCACTCAATCCATCGATAATCTACCTCATTCTCAACCAATGCATGCTTTGGTATCGATTCTCGATACGTTTACATGCTTTTTAGCCCTTGACCTAATGTTTTACTGCACGGAGGACTGTTTGTCACTTCTCATTCTGTCTCATTTCAGGTTCATCCAGCCTGATTCAGTGCCAATTCAGCCCAAATCAGGTC
Organism: Eutreptiella sp. 'Long Island Sound 2002'; assembly: GCA_964036045.1. Classification (NCBI taxonomy): domain Eukaryota; phylum Euglenozoa; class Euglenophyceae; order Eutreptiales; family Eutreptiaceae; genus Eutreptiella; species Eutreptiella sp. 'Long Island Sound 2002'. The sequence continues at coordinate 1,964,632 of OZ038400.1, read as the reverse complement.
AGATCAAGCAGATTTCGCCCCATCGAGGCTACATTTCTATGTTTTTCTGGGACTTACCCGCACTACGTTCTTCGTTGACGTAGCGACACACCCCAGTGTGTTTTTGGAGGGGGAGTGTAAGTGCGGCTAGCCCCATCTGCTCAGATTTTCAGACATTCTGCCCAGATTGGCTACATTTTGGTCATTTTCTTTGCTTCGGCGGAATTGCCGCCTCGCAGCTCAGTCACAGGATATTTCCTATATATTTCTGATATGCCGGATTTGATTCCGCGGTCCATTTCCCGTAAATCCGCCGCGTTCCGCTATTTTAGCTGGAATCGCCATTTGCCGCTGACGCGCGCTCGCGGGCCAGATCGGCCAAACCTTTTTACATAAATGGATTATTTAAATTCTTTCAGACAGTTTTGGACACTCAGATGTATTTAGAATAATTCCCCTCAATTTTCTTCATAGACTGGGATTTTCTGCCGGACCACAATCAGCATGGACCTTGCTTCTGTTGTCGCTGCTCTCGCCTCCGTTGGTGTCCGAGTGTCCGGTTCTACACCCAATAACAACATCCAGGGAGACTCCTCGCGTGCCTGCCCCACTGGTCTTGCCGGCCCCGAGCCCTCCGGCACCCTCAACGACCCAGGGCAGCACTTTCAGTGGACTGACGAGTGCGAGGAGGCCTTCCATCACTTGAAGGCGGCCCTCTGCGAAGTCGGCACGTTGCATGTGCCGAAATTCGACCGACCCTTCTACATAAGAACCGACGCTTCTAGGTACGCGATCGGAGCTGTCCTTGAACAGGTTGATGAAGCCACAGGTGATCATTACCCTCTTGCATTTTGGTCTCGGAAGCTAGCCCCACGCCAAATGCAATGGTCGCCGCGTGAGCAAGAAACCTACGCCATAATCTGTGCTTTAAAAAAGTACCAATCGTGGGTTGGCACCGATCGAGTCGAGGTCCTAACGGATCATCGATCTCTGGAGTATTGGGCCACCGAACACATTGATACTGTCGCGAGCCCAGCTGGTCGACGGGCCAGATGGCATGAATTTCTCAGTTTGTTTGACCTCCATGTGTCGTATTTGCCTGGAAAACACAACACGGTAGCGGATGCTCTGAGCCGATGGGCTTACCCCGCTTCAGAGGGGCTGCAAAGTACCAACATCCATGGTACGGAGCAGGACCGCCACGTCGTGATCGAGTGGGATCAAGAGGAAAAAAAGCTCATCTGACGTGAATGCATGCAATGTTCTGTTAAACAGCACGCATGCCCGTGTCACGACATCACGGCCTTTTCAGATCCGGCGCATGCTCATGAGATCTGCACCAAATCACTGAAAGTCGTGGAGAAAGTCACCGATCCCTCCTCAGGGAGTGTGAAACGGTTTGACTATACCCGACCTGTAAGTGGATTTCGGTTGATTCAGGGCATTAAGCGTCGAGATCCGGCCAAAACTCCACCCCTGCCGAAAGATTCCCTGATCATCCGTGACTGGACGTCCGATTATCTGCATGATTCCATGTTTAAAGAGGTCTTTGAGAATCTCAAATCCAAAGATGCTCACAAGGATGGATTTTTTTCAAAATATTCTTTGGATGGGGGGAAGCTGTGGATGGAGGGTAAATTGTGCGTACCAGACGCCCTGGCCCCCCGAGTGTTAAACTGGTGGCACAAATGGGAGTCCCCCCACGCACATGGCCGTCGATTATGGTCGATGATTAAACATAGGTTGTTTGGCTCAAGGCTATATACTCATTGCATGAAAGTAGCCGCCGGATGTGCCCAATGTGCTGTCTCGACGCCCCCCAGCGCGAAGAAGCACGGCCATCTGAGGCCACACCCTATTCCGGAGCGCCTCTTTAACAGAGTCACCAGTGATTTTTTCTATCTTGGTGAACTCGATGACGAAGAGTGCCATTGGACGAATAAAAAAGTCAATGGTGTGCTCCTTATTCAGTGCCGTCATTCCGGCTACATTCAGGTGTTGCCTTGCAACGTCGAGTCGATGACTGGCAAGGCTGCCACCAAATGGTGCGCGCAGACCTGGATGGGAGGTTGGGACGTCCCATCCGAGGTGGTTACGGACTCAGGCAAAGAGTACACCTCCGAATGGTGGAGAGAATTATGTGCTCGCCTTGGAATCCACCACCTGAGATGTGAAATCCACTCGCATCGAGCGCTGCCTGGCGAAAGAGCCGGCCGCTCTATTATAAAAATGCTTCGTAAGGAGCTCGCGAGTGAAAAGGATTTCCATTGGCTTGAAGTTCTCTTCGCATTGCTTCGCCGTTACCACAACACGCCTTTGTATCATGGCCTTTCTCCAAATGAAATTGTCTTTGGACGAAAGAAGTGTTGGTGGAACATGCCGTTGAAGAATCCTCGCCCTTGTAAAGATGCTTCGTTGTCTTTGGACGAAATCCAACGAGCAGAAAAAACTGTGTCGAAATTAATCGATAAGCATCAAGCTGACTGGCTTTGGGTCCAGAATCAAGGCCGAAAAAACCCCCACAATTTTGAAGTCGATGATCGAGTTTGGCTTCGAAAATCCGAAACCACCCTGGACGGAGATGACAAGCTTCTTCCCTTGTGGGAGGGGCCATTCGCTGTTACAGCGCGTCTAGGTGAGAACAGGTGGAGGATTCGTGTGGATGTCAGCAGGGAAATTGACGTTTCGGGCGATCGCCTCAAGAGAGAGATCCCCTCCCCCAAGGATCGGGTTAAACCCCTTTTTTGGACTTCGAAATTTTTGTCCGATCGGGTCATCGAAGGGGGGAAGTACGAACTCAAGAGGATTTTAGAAGCAAGACGTGACGAAAAGGGCGAATGGGAATTTCTATGTGAGTGGAGGGGCTTTGATTCCAGTCACAACAACTGGGAACCAGCCCATTCTTTTGTCCATGGGTACACCAAGGGGTTCATCGACTTCCTCAAGAAGCACCCCGAATTTGGCGTACTCCTGACAGATTGTTTGTCGAAACCAGACAGACAGGTGGAGAGCGACGGAAAAAGACCTGTGGTGAATCGAGATCCAGCCTTTTACGGCCCTCAGCAGCCACATTCCAGGGCTGATCCGTCGATCCCCCCTCCTGCGGTCAGGCCAGCCCAGGAGCCAAATGAGGACCAAGCTTCGAGTTCGGCCGCTGATTTGCAGCGCCCAAGCCGTACGAGGGCCCCACCAGACAGGTTGGTGGTCAGATGTATTCGTGCTTGGCCGAATTGAGGGAGACCCGTCGTGACTTGAGTCGCCGACGCCATAATCTGGGTGACAGTCGTCTAGTCCAGGGCGTCATGGCACTCGTCGCTAGGGCTCAAGGGTGTAGGTTCGAAACCCTTGCATGTCCAACTTCTACAAAAGCTCCAGCCTCGCCCCGTCGACCACTTATTCCAATGTGAGTGTTCTGACGACTTGAAAAAACCACATTCTGCTCAATCCACTGTTCATTCTTCCTGATTACATCATGATGTGGAGAACTGCGAATGTTTGATAATATGACGTCAATCAACTTTTCTTTGGTCTCCGTTCGGCAGACAAGGCGTAGATACGCTGCCGAAAGCCACGGAGTGTGCTGTCGTGTTCAGAAAAAACCAAACTCAGGCTTAATTCAGGCAGATTCGGGGTAATCTTGTCTCTGTTGGTCTGTGCATCTTTGGAATTTGGCTACTCGTGCAGATGGAAGCAAATGTACATAGTAAAAACGCTGGCCAGCGACATTCACCCCTACAGGCACCCCCTGTAGTACTGGCTGCACCAGATGCGACGCCAGGAACTCAGATCGTACCTTCATTTGCCGTGATGCGGAAGCCAAAGTCCAGATTCAGATCCAGGATCCTCAAATTTGCCTTGAATTTCTCAGGTTTGTACTTCATTCTGCCATTGTTGCACGAAACCCCGACGTCAATTGTTCAGACAACCTTCAGACAGAGGCTCTAGGGACTTCTAAAAGCAACCTCAGAGGTCCGTAAGCTTCGTTGTATTTTTGGCACACGCTAATGTGAGCTCAATCCGACCTGAAACTGTCGAAAATGGTGAATCCAAGTGTCTTGTGGGACTCAATCGAAAGATTGGCCTTGCCCAAGTCGATTGACACCGCCGCCACTGTAAATAAAGGACTATACGGTGTCTCTCAGTTATATACTGTCAGTAAAGCGCCTTCAGCGAACCTTCGGCGCGTTACATGCCAAGGATCCAGGGCCATCATGTCCCATCATGATGCATCATCACATGATCCAGATTTTCATGGAATCTGTTGGATGCTCGCGAACCAACGTGCCGGAAAGCACAATTCAGCCGAATAAACGACAATATATATTAACTCTAGTCTAAACGAAAGTGTTAGTAGTTTCAGTTCTAGACATTCCGCTTCATTTCACCTTCATCTTAGGGAATTTGCTGATTTTAGGACAGTTTAGGTTGATTTCCTTGTCATCTCCTCTGATTCCTCGAAGATCTGTTATGGCTTTGCCTAACTGAGTGAACAGAAAAACATCCCTGCCTTCAATGGTTCACTTAGGGCCTGCAGACTACATTTGTATTAGTTTTCCCTCTCTGTGATTGTTTCATCTCCTTCATCTCTGCTCAAATTGATTCCCAATCTTGCTGAATCTTGTGATCATCCACCAGATGCGCCAAATCTGAAGCACATGCTGCACTTTTCAGAAGGAGAAAAGCGGGACTAACACGATGTAGAGTACGTGGAGGACACCGTAGCGTGCCCGCGACAGCTAAACTGTGCCAGAGCGCCGAGATGTCACTCCATCTCTTGATTCCCCCACTCAATCCACCAATAATCTACCTCATTCTCAACCAGTGCATGGTTTGGTATCGATTCTCGATACGTTTACATGCTTTTTAGCCCTTAACCTAATGTTTTACTGCACGGAGGACTGTTCGTCACTCCTCATTCTGTCTCATTTCAGGTTCATCCATCCCGATTCAGTGCCAATTCAGCCGGAATCAGGTCAGATCAAGCAGATTTCGCCCCGTCGAGGCTACATTTCTATTTTTTTCTGGGACTTACCCGCACTACGTTCTTCGTTGACGTAGCGACACACACCAGTGTGTTTTTGGAGGGGGAGTGTAAGTGCGGCTAACCCCCATCTGCTCAGATTTTAGCAGATCTGCCCCAGATTGGCTACATTTTGGTCATTTTCTTTGCTTCGGCGGAATCGCCGCCTCGCAGCTCAGTCTCAGGATCAGACCTATATATTTCTGATATGCCGGATCTGATTCCGCGGTCCATTCATCGTAAATCCGTCGCGTTCCGATCATTTACCTGGAATCGCCAATTGCCGCTGATGCGCGCCCGAAGCCAAATCAGCCAAATATTTTTTCACAATCGGATTTATATAAATCTTTTCAGACAGATATGGACACTCAGATGTACTTAGGATAATCCGCATCAATTTTCTTCATAGACTGGGATTTTCTGCCGGATAACAATCAGCATGGATCTTGCTTCCGTTGTTGCTGCTCTCGCCTCCGTTGGTGTCCGTGTATCCGGTTCTACCCCCAACAGCAGCGTTCAGGTCGACTCCTCGCGTGCCTGCCCCACTGGTCTTGCCGGCTCCGAGCCCTCCGGCACCTTCCACGACCCAGGGCAGCACTTTCATATGCACCCTAGGGGGCTAGGCACCTCTTTTTGAGAGGTCCTGGTTTCAATTCCCGGTCAGCCTATCTAAGTAGGAAGATCCCATGTGACATGGCAGTGACCTCATTGCCACATGCCCTGCCACCTCAGCACATATGGGACCCAAAACAAAGAGTGCACATCTCCTGAGATGGCACTATGGAGATTGAGTGACCATGGGGCAGTTTTCCAACTCTTTTTCCAAAACATTTCAGCTATCTTTGTGAATATGCAATCCGATTTGACCTGAGTTGCAGTTTCTGTGAATATCCTTGCATCTTTCACTGTTTACACTGCAGCCCTTCATGCTTTGCTCCTGATTCTCTTCTACTTGCTTATCTCTGGCTTGGGCTATCCTGGATTGATTGTATTTCAGCAACTAAAACATTTTTATCTTCAAAAACAAGCAGCAGGAAACCCTACACCAGCAGCAAGCAGCAGGAGAGGCACAAACACAGTGTTGAAATCACTATAAAACTTTCTAAAAATAGTGGGTATGGGGCCGAAAGGAAATATGGCGGGAGTCATTTCAAGTAAAAGTTGTATGCAAGTAGTTCGTGCAACTCCTGGTGAAATGTGGTAAAACGGCCCCCCAGGGCGCCGTTTTTTGGGAAAAAAACGGGCAAATGAGCCTTTTAGAAATGTTTTCATGAGGACCGTCTGTTTTTTCGGGGTGCTGAATCCAAAAACAGTGGGTATGGGGCCGAAAGGAAATATGGAAGGAGTCATTTCAAGTAAAAGTTGTATGCAGGTAGTTGGTGCAACGTCTGGTGAAATCTGATAAAACGCCGCACCCCCCCCGGGGGCCATTTTTTGCAAAAAAAACCGGTAAATGAGCCTTTTGAAAATGTTTTCATGAGGACCACACCTATTTTGGGGGCGCTGAATCCAAAAAACATGGCTCCCGAGCCCAAAAAATTTCTTTCCGGGTACTTTGTGAGTAAAGTGACATAGGATTTGATACATTTTGCAGAGGTCCCCTGCGCTCTGCCTAGCACGTGTCTTATTTGGTGACATTGTTGGCATTCACTCATATCTAATTTGACGATCAGGTTTGTATGTGTCGTTATGCGAAGGCGAATTTTTTTTTGAGACAAGGGGCCAACCAGTGGGTCCAATCGATGCTGGGAGCTTGGTTTCATTTGTTTTTGCTTTGTCTTTGATTGATTGCCTGCTTTTTGCTAAAGATGTCTCACACCCATGATCCACTGCATTTCATTTTGTTGTCAGAGGCAAGGTGTTTGCAGGGGTGTTTTCCGACAGATTCCAACACTTCATAGAGACTAAATGTCCTTGGTAAGGAACATTAGAGACTTTTTGGAGGCCTTTCACATCTTTTTGATTTACAGACGGTGCAAATGTCATCAGTGCATTACGGGGCCCGTGGATGCATTTTGCTGTCGATTTGTTTGATGGGTGAACCAGGTAGGAGCATCTGTGCATTGCTGTGTTCTTCACATTTCTTGCATCCAAGGCACTGTACTGGACTCTGTATCATGCAGACCTCTGAGTTACTTCGCAATTTCAGCCATGAATGTGGTTGGTATTGACACGTATACACCCCGTACGGTTGTGCCTGCAACGACTTGTGGTTCATATGCCTTTGTGTTTGTCTGTGCGTTGGACTCAGGGACTCAGGGACTCAGGGGGGCAAGTTTGGAAATAAATCGGATATATAACCATTTTCAAAAGGTTTTCATGAAGAACCCCCTCTTTTTTGGGGGCGCTGATTCCAAGAACAGTGGGTATGGGGCCGAGAGGACATATGGCACGAGTCATTTCAAGTAAAAGTTGCATGCACGTAGTTAGTGCCACACCTCGTGAAAACTGGTAAAAGCCCCCCCCCCGGGGGGGCCATTTTTTGGAAAAAACGGGTAACTGAGCGTTTTGAAAATGTTTTCATGATGACCCCCCCTATTTTGGGGGCACTGAATCCAAAAAACATGCTTCAAAAGTCCCAAAAAATGCTTTTTTGGTACTTTTTGAGTAAATTTGTATGCAGGTAGTTAGTGCCACATGTGGTGAAATCTGGTAAAACGCCCCCCCCCCCCCGGGGGCCATTTTTTGGAAAAAACGGGTAAATGAGCCTTTTGGAAATGTTTTCATGAGGACACCCCATATTTTTGGGGCACTGAGTACAAAAAACATGCTTCCGGAGTCCCAAAAATTGCTTTTTCGGTACATTTTGAGTAAAGTTGTATGCAGGTAGCTAGTGCCACGTCTGGTGGAATCTGGTAAAACGCCCCCCCGCCCGGGGGCCATTTTTTTGAAAAAACGGGTAAATGAGCCTTTTGAAAATGTTTTCATGAGGACCCCCCCTATTTTGGGCTCACTGAATCCAAAGAACATGCCATTGCTGTCCAAAAAATTGCTCTTTGGGTACTTTTTGAAGAAAGTGACGTTTTGGCGCGTAAAATCCTAGGTGATGCTAATAGTGTTATAATTCTCCAATCACTGTTTCAATAGTCAATCACCAATAGACAAGGCACTAAGATGCAATGAAAGGTTCCAATCAGAAAGATGTCCTTGATTAGTGCCCTATAGATTTTGATGAAATCCTGCAGGTTTTTGTTGATGAATTCCCAAAAACCAAAGGAGCAAGTAGAGCAAGAACAGGATGTGGATCGAATCAATGAATAGTTTGAAATCCAGTGTAACACAGAAGGGCTGCAGATAGACAAAGCAGGTATAAACACAAAGATTCAATCACAAATGGATAATACAAACGATTTTATATGAAAACTGGTCTGACTCTAGCCTCCAAGTTAGCATCAAGCACTTCATGTGAACTCTTTTGGGTGAAATGGTGCTGGTTAGGAATGTGGGGCATAGGTGTCAGGCCAACACAGAAAATGACTTGGCCAAGCAACTGAATTCAGAAACAGTTAAAAAGTAGAACCACAATAAGTGGTAGAAACAATTGAGTATAGGGGTCTTGGGGTGGGAGACCACTAGGCTTCACCTCCAAGGCCTAAAGCATGAAATGCCTATTTTATTTCGGTATATCCTCCATGAAGGAAGATACCTCCGCTCAGTTGAGTGGTAGGGGTGAACTTCATGGGGGGCTAGGGTTACAACCCTAGTTACTTTGAGAAAGTGTACTTTAGGCTTCAAAAGAGAGATAAAAATACTTAAGTTAGTCTTAGCATCAACAAAAGGGTTTTAAGGGGGGCTTGGCCTGGATCAAGCCCTCCAAGAAAGACATGGCAGTGACTTTTTCTTACTCCCCCCTGGAGTACTAGCTGGCTAAGCTAGTAGGACCCAGGAAAAAGGCTCAGATATTCCCAAAATTACCTCAGAAAATGCATTAAACTTACCAAAAACATCCTCATCAGTTCATAGAAGCCTATCACACTGTAGGTACCCTCGAAAAACAGTGTAATGTACCGTGAATCATGTCCCTTCGATGGGGCATTCCTCAAAAGTCGCCGGTGTGCGACGAAAACTTTTGGTAAAACTTTGGGGGTAGTGGGGTTTGAACCCAGGACTCCCTCCCTAGAGCACATATGCTTGCCCACTAGGGTACAGTGGAACGCTCTAATGCGGACAGCTATCGCTGCATAAACAGCGTTTTAGTAAACGTCCTGACCAAGGGCAAGGGCGGAGCAATACTCCCAATGGAGGACACAAATCTCCAGGAGCTGAATACAAATAGAAATGTAACCAACAGGGAGTGATTCCTGCGGTTTCGCGAAAGGTGTAGCGATTTAACAAGTCAAATCGCTGAAAATTGACGAAATCACGCGAGAAATCGTCATTTTTACACCAAAACTCAAAGTCGCAGAGAAGAGCAACGGAAGCGGACTTCAAAAACAAGGTTGCGCAAGCGTAAACGGCTTTCGAAGAAGAAGGTATGAGCTGTAGTTTTTAAAGTTCTAAAGGAAATTTTTGCACAGTTGCATCAAAATTTTTATAAACTTTAGGGAAAAGTATTGAAACTCAACCCACACCACAGAGCAGGTGGACAACCCACCTCTCAGGTATGCCAGTGTTATCTCACACGCATGCATTGCGTTCGTGTTGGTTGCTTCGTTAAAACGTTACGGTTGTCAACGCTGTGTTCCTTGGGGGACTGTATTCTCCTCTCTCTTGCTCTGCACAGGTCAAAACACGAATGAAAGGTATGCGATGCGCATGGAGCGTGCAGCGCGCACGTAGGGTTAGAATATGCGCTGTGCTCGCGATGCATGTGCCTAATTGACGCAATCACACGCTGTGGCGCTTTCCCTGTACCCCAATTCACCCTTGTTCTCTCTTCACAGGTAAGAAAAGAAAGTGCTTGCTCGTCTTTGTGTGCTCGTGTGTAGCCGTAGTGCTAAAGTAGGGTTGCTTAAAACGCTTAGGCTTGTTTTGCGCTGTGCAGTGCGCCACTTTCTCTCCTCTTTCTGCAGGAAACAAGACAAGGGCAGCGTGCATGACACACAGTGCATTAATCGCTTAGGGTGGTTTATAATTCGCCGTAGGTTTGTTTGAGCGCGCAGGGTTGTTTTGCGCTCGCGTTTCCTCGGCATTCACATGATGCGTGGTGAGTAAGGTAGGTAAGCCCAGGAGGAGCTCACCTCCTGGTTGAGTCACGCTGAGATTGGTTATGTTGGGTTAAATTGAAAGATCAGTGCTTACTGGTGCAAGCATATGACGCATTAAAGGGTAGGCCACGCGGAGTGCGCACGGTATAACTCTTGTTTAGGTTACCCAGGGGCTCCACCCTACGTTCTTTAAGAGAACGGGTGGAGTTCCTTAAGCTTGCTTGCTTGTACTGAGGTTCAGGAACAGCGTATTATAGGGCAGCCTGAGAAGCGTATAACACGTGGAGGCTGTCTTGGTTCCTCAGTCCTGAACCTCAGCCATTGGCCTTTGCTTTACAGGTGGGAAGGTCAGGGTGAACTGGTGCAGTCCCTTGAGCCGTGCTAAAATATACGGCGCTGCTCACACAAACAACAAGCTACGACTCAGCCAGGAGTGGCAAGCGTAGCCCGACATCTTCAACATTCACGCTGTGCACGCAACAAGAGCACCCCTTCCCTCCAAGCCCTAGCAGGGTAACGCGTTGTGGCGTCCCTGTTAGGCCACACAAGCTTAGTAGCTCTTTGTTTTCTTGCACTCTCACAGGTGAGCCGCTAGGGCTCTTGTCTGCATCATCAACGCCACCCAGTAGAGCGTGCGTGTAGGAGTGGTAGTCCTGAGTGGGGGCTTGTGCCAGTTGCAGAAGTGCTCGCCCACCAGGATGGTGCCACTGTAGGTAGGGTGTGTAGAGTAGTGGTGTCTCCTGTCCCGCGTGCTTTTCCACATGGGCAGGGGAGTGCGTTAGCTTTTGGCCTTTATCAAAAATGGGCGTTTTGTATGCCCTTAGCACACTTGGCCACCCCTCCCCTCTAGTAGGTAGGGCTTTTGCCGTCTTCCCCCAAGGATAGGCCCAGCACAGAAATTGGGCGCCATAGGAGTGGTAATAGTACCTGATTAGGAACTTCGGTCCGACGTCAGCGAAGACCGGTCTCCGGGAGCCGCGCCGGGGAGAGAAGTGAGACACACACAGACATACATAGCACATATAGGGGTATGGTAAACCCTGTAAGGAAGGGTAGAACCCCATGGGTCTGGACCAGTCAGGGGTCCTAACTGTGGGCTCGCTTGTCCTCAAGGAGGGAAGGCACACCTTGCCTCATAACACCTTGCTTGTCATTCCCCCCTGGTGTAGTAAGCCACCGTTCTTCGTTGGCTCCCCAAGGTCATTACATCAGGGCAGTCCCCATGCAACACATGGTCAACAAGGCATACACTCGCTGGGTGGCTGCAAACCTGATAAGCGGCCACCTGGTCCACGCTGAAAACCATAGGCATGGGTCTGCAGGGCACAGACAGGGTCAGTGCAGTGCTCAGTAAGCAGTAGTCTGTGAAAAACCAATGGCCTTCGGCCAGGGAGTGGTTGTCACGGGGGGCTAACGGTCCTGTCCTGCGATGCAATGCGGGGCAACTGTGACAACTGCTCTTACACCCATACACAGGCACGTCTGCACAAGAGTGCTCACTGCACCTGTGAGGTTAGAACACAGTCAGTGGACTGACACAGGGAAATTAGTTTTGCTTTTTACGCTGGGACATAGTCGCAGCACGGGTTAGGAGCTGCCCCTCGTTGTTCGCAACGAGGTAGGTGCGGAAGATGGGGTTGATACTCCCATCTGGTTGTATGAAGGCTGACATAGGTTCCCAGGTCGCCGCAGATAACCCATAGCCATCACACAGGGTTAGGAATTTCCAGCCCTGTTTATACTCGTGGCGAGCAATACCTGCAACCACGTAGTAACCATCGACTGCCACCTCTTCGGCAGTCATCTCTTCGAGTTTGTCTGCCTCCTCTGGACTAGCAGCGTTCTCTAGGTCTATACGCTCGACCTCACTTTCGCTGAGGCGCCACTCATCCCAGGACAAATCGTCAGGGGAGTGATAGTGCCTCAACTGTTTAGGTGCACACAGCAGTTCACCACCTAGACGTGGACTGCACCTGACATGGATCCTGGATCCATCTATGCTGATGATACGACAGGGTCCAAAATAAGGGTCCTGTAGGCAGTTACGTGGCCAGGAGGGTAGACCTGGATGGTGAACCAAAACAAGGTCACCAACCTTGAAGCTGGCAGGTCGCCGTAGGCGGTTCCGTCGGCTCAGTTCACGGTCACGAATGTGTCTCAGGTTAGTCCCAGCCTGGTTAGCCATAGACTGCTTGTGTTCCAGCCAATCTCCCACAGGGGTCTTGAAGTCCTCAGGAAAGGGGGTTTTGAAGAACCAAGCAGGTTGTCCTCCATGGAACAGTTCGTTGGGGGTGAAACCTGTAGAGGAGCTCCGCTGTGAGTTCATGGTCAGCACTGCCCAGGGCACTAGGCGTACCCAGTCCTTGGTACGCTCCTTTTTCATCAGGATTCTTAAGTTTTGCTCCACCACACGGTTCTGTCTCTCACAGAGAGGGTTAGACGTGTGGGTATAGGGCACACCTGTGGTTACCTCCACGTTGAGGGCATTTAGCACTCGTTTGTATCACCCAGTGTCACTGCGGATGCGTACATCCTCATCAGAGTGCACCTGCTTAGGTGCTCCATAGGGTTCGAACCATTGTTCGACCAACATCTTCACAGTCTGCTCACCTGTGATTTTCTTATTGCAAGGGAACACACGGGTGAAGCGAGATGGGCCACAGGTGACCACTAGGCAACTATCATAGCCGCCGAAGCGTGGTAGGCCGTGGATGAAATCCACGTAGAGAAGAGAGTTAGCACAATATGGTATGGGTAAGCTGGAGATCAGGCCCCTATCCCTGCTGTGGCTCTGCTTGCTGGCATGACAGCCACAAGCATCCACAATGGCCTGCATACGCGACCTCAGTTCAGTCAGGGTTAGACTAGAGTAGAAACACTCACGGAAGAATTCCACTGAGCGATGAGCGCCAGTGTGACCAGAGCTGAGATGGGACCACTGTAGGCACCCATCCAGTCGTGCCTCAGGCACCACGATTCGGTCCTCGTAGAAGAGGTACTGATTGCTTTTATACCACTGGTGCCCGTCAATGACACGGGGTTCGAGACCAGTGCTGAGGGTTTGGAGAATTTCTTTATACTCTGACTGATAGTCGGTTAGACTCCAACCCTCCAGGATTCCAGCAGTGCGCATGGATAGGTCAAGCTGGGCATCCATACGCTGGAAAGCCTCTCTGGCGAGCGCCTCAGAGCTCTCACCTATAAGCGCATCGGAGTTGTTGCGCGATATATAGTCAAACAGTTCATTCTTTATTCCGGGGATATGATGAACATTCAGCCTGAACTGGCTCAGGTAAGTCCACCACCGCTTTAGCTTTGCTTTCTCTGGTGGTGGGCCCTTCTGAAAAGACTTCACAGGTTCCTGGTCACACAGCCAGACAGTAGGGTTAGATCCCAGGAGTCGGGATTGTGACAAAAGCACCAACATACCGGCCAGGAGTTCCTGGTCATAGGTGCTGTAATTGGAACGCGCTTGGTTCAATTTCCAATTCCAGTGTCCCAGTGGCACCAGCCGCCACTCACTGGTAGGATAGTCATGTTTCAACGAACCATCGCGGTTCAGTCCACTAGTACGATAATGGCAGTGGGTTAGTTCAGCGGGGTTGAGCTCCTGCCATTGGTAGATCGTACCACCCCCCCCTACATCACTGGCATCAGTGATCAGGACTATCTCGCCTTTAGGGTGGGGTACTCCCAGGCAGTTGGAGGAGGCAATTTTCTTCTTCAACTCCTGGAAACACTCTTCCTCTCTGGCCGTCCACCTCAAGGGAGTAGTTTTCTTGATTAGGTCAGTGAGGGGGGCAGAGGAGTAAGTAAAATTGTGGATGTGACCCCGATAGAAATTACAGGCGCCCACAAAACTCCTCACGTCGTGTAGACCCTTCTTAGGGTCATCGCGAATCTGCTTGTCCTGTAGGGGCTGCATCTTAGACGCGGCTGGTTTCCACCAACCATACCCCACGTCGAAACCCAAATATTCCATCTCCTCTTTCGTAAACTCACATTTTTCGAGTTTGATTCGGAGATGGTTTTCTTGACAAACAAACAAAATTCACGGAGGAGAAGGACATGGTCCTCTTGGGTATTAGTACCCAAACTCACGTCGTCGATGTGGGCCTCCATTGCTGCACCCCGAGAAATCAACTCCTGTACTAGAGGCCTGCGCCTCAGTATGTACAAAATTTGGTTCATTAGCTCTTGGAAAAGCGCTGGGGCATTAGCCACCCCGAAAGGCATAACCTTCCACTTAAAGACACGGCCCTTAGGGGTTATAAAAGCCAGCAGCTCCTGAGCTGCGGCGGTTAGGTCGACCTGCCAGAAACCAGAGCGTTTGTCCATTTTGGTCTTGTACCTGCATTTGGCAATACGCTCCAGGGTATTTTCCATGTTAGGAATACTCCCTGAGTGGTTCTGGGTTTTCTTGTTGACCTCACCATAGTCAACAACCAGTCGTAGGGCAGTCGACCCTGGTTTGGCGACCAGGAAACAGGGACTGCAGTGATGGAGGTAGTCCCCCTTCTCATATTCTTCAACGAGGCCAGGATCAATACATTCCTTGATCTGGCGCTCGATTTCTTCAACCTGTTCCTGTGGAGCGGGATAGGGACGACGCCTCACTCGCGTCTTTTCAAATTCAGGTTTCAGTTTCAGGTCCATCTTGACCAGTTTTTTACAAGAGAGGGGGGGCTGCAAGGCGCCGAATACCTCCTAATAGGTTATCAGCAGTTTCTTCAGTCGGGGGTCAAGGTTAAGACTCTCAAGTTTCTGCAGGAAATCCTCCTCAGCATGGAGGTTGCTCTTTCCATGTTCTTTCTTTTTCTGCCGATCAGCAGTTCCGGCAGGCACAGAACCATCGTCCCACTCAGGGAAACATTGCTGCCCATAGTGCAGAGAATGCACTAGCGGTATCTCAGGATCAGGCAGCGTATAGGAATCATCGTCCTCCTCAGACCAGATGGAGGATTTCCAGGTCTGTCTGAGGTATTGCAGCCGCTCTTGGCGCTCAATACCTTCGGCCTTCAGGTACAACAGCCGCCGGAGTTCCTGAGTGTCATGCTCAGACAATGGCATGTTATTAGAAGCAGGCCGCGCCAGAGCATCAGCAATCCGGGCCACGGGTTCACCTGTGTGCATAGGCTGCATGTGTAGCACTGGCTTCCCAACAGGGGAAGGGGGCTCAGAGGTTGACTCTAGATCTACCTCCTCAAGCAACAGCTGGGCTAGGTAGGCACTGTGTTTTAGGTCAACAGAGCTGGGATCAACAGGAGGAATACTGCTGGCGATCTCAGACAGTTGGTCGTCAGCATCCTCCTTTACAGCTGCAGGTTCCAGATAGCCATCGGGAGACTCACACCCTGTAAGTGTGGCAGATAGGTGCTCAGGAGATCGATTTTTGAGATCAGAAAGGGTCAGGCCACGATTTTCGGCCATGACTTCTTTCAGTAGCACCTGGTCTACGTCACACAGGGGTACAGGATTGAGAGATCCATCAACGATGGATAAGAAACTGGCCCACTCAGGGGCCTGCATAGCTGTGTCTGAGTCCTAAGGCACATAGATGGGACCGTCGGGGAGTTGCACTCTTCCCACGGTCATTCGATCTAGCATACGGCGCCAGTAAGCATGTTCACCAGAGCAGCCCCAGTCAGGGGTGCACATGACAACCCTTCCTCCCTCATAAGCGATTTTGGTTAGAACCTTCGCGAGCAGGGAGAAGGGAGGGTTAGCATACGCTAGGCCCATTGCTTTCCAGAAGAAACGGAAAGCACTGTTCAATTGTTTCGAGCAGTACAACTGCATGATGTGCTGTTGTTGGCTCGCAAACAATTCTACCTGGATCTCATCCAGGTTCACCTGAAGGGCCGCCAGTCCATTTTCAAGAACGTGAAGGGCCAATTGGTAGTTTTCAGTACGATAGTTAGTCTTGGATGCGTAGCGCAGCCCAGACTCTTTTTGTCCTGACAGCTCCAAAGGTACGGAGAACAGCCCACTGCCAAAGTCGCAGTGCAAAGAATAGGGGCGCTGGAGAGACAGCATTTTTACCTGGGGGTTTCTTCGTAGGAAGTCTGTACCAATGACGATGTCAAAGGCGTCGGTGTCCAGCACTCTGCAGTGTTGGGTCACAGTTTCGTCGCCCAGGAATATAGTCACATCGACCCCCCCCAAGGAATGGATGGTACGCCCATCCCCTACTCTTTTGGCCACGGTCTTAGTTTTCTTGAAAGTTCTTAGCAGGCGCCGGGCCACTACGGAAAGTGTTGCTCCGGTGTCAAGCACCGCTCGAAAAACTTGATCCCCGATTTTCAGGAGGATCCAGAAAACCAAGTCCTCCTCTTCGGAGCCGCCCCCCTACTCCTCATCAGGGAACTTGACATCCAGCCCTGCAGCTATGAGGGACCTGGCCATCCAGGCCAATCGCCTCTTCTTGGAGTTATTCCCCTCAGGGGTAGCGTTATCCCCCTGTGGGCGCTTCTTGGGATCACCTGCGGCAGGAGGGGGTGTAGCAGCAGGAGGGCGTGTAGCAACGGGCGCTGATGAGCGCCTCTGGCGGTTAGGGGGTCCACCTTTGCCACCCCCCTTGCCACCTCCTTTACCACCTTTATCCCCATTCTTGGGGTTTTTGGTGGGTGTTTGGGTCTTCTGGCGTTCAGCCTCCTGCCGCTTGAGTTTATCACTCCCGCGTTTCTTTATGTGACATTCCTCCTCGTAGTGACGAGGTTTGCCACAATAGCCACAGGTGATGGTACACCTGTAATGATCCTGATGGGTCACAGGTTTCCCATCCTTGGTATGCTGCTGTCGTACCATCTGCAGCATACAGCTACTGCGTTGATCGCAGTCAGGGGCATGACAAGGCCCCCCCTTGTCATTGACAGGTTTGCAGTAGAACAAAGGGGGTGTACCTGCATCAGGTTTAACCTCATTCATGGCACGTAGGTTACCCCTTCATTTACCACCTCCCTGGTTGGCGTTAGTGGGATTTTTAGGCCCTTTCCCTTCGCCACGTTCGGGGGTAGGGCTACCCCCTCGACCCAAGTGCTTCTTGAGGAATTTCTCCATGTGGGAATCATTCTCCCTCTCAAGAGCTAGCTCAATCAGAAGGTCCACCAGTTCATCGTACGAGTGGGTCCGACTCTTCCTCTCAGAGGTAGCGCGGCAATCATCCCACGTACGTTGGGGGATCTTACTCATGAGCCACAGGTGGGGCTCAGTGGCTCCGTAGGAGCCCACGTTCATCCGTGAAAACAGATACTCCAGATCGCACACGTATTCAGAGATTCGCGCAGCGGAAGGAAACTCAGGGAGCATAGGTAGCTCCTCTATCTTTGTGCGCACACTGAGGTCAGTCTCATAGACTGGGAACATTTTCTCCAACCTCTGGAGTACCTCTGCCAAGGTGGAACAGGTTTTCACAATCTGTTTCACCTGTTTTTGCAAAAACTTCTTTTTGCATGAGCGTTTCAGCAGTGAGCATTTGGTGGCCACATCCACATGGGATTGGCCAGTCAGCAAAAGAAACTCAGCAAATTCTTCTGCCCATTCGGGCAGATTTTTGGGGTCGAACTCCGGCAGTTCCAGCTGGATGTTCGCCTGGGCAATAGGTCTGCCACTCTTCCCACCCCCCGGAGTTAGGCCAGAAGGTGATACGCCGGCAAGAGGTGCCAGGGCTGACAGCCCTCTTTTCTCAGTCTCCGTCACCGGCACATCCTGTAGTTGAGCAATAGGGACTGTCCTGGCGCGAGGGTGAAAAGGGCTCCGGCAAGTGACCTTGGGTAGCAACCTGGACCCTTGATCTTTTGAGATCATAAGCCAACGTGCTAAATCTTGGTGAAGGTGAGAGTAGCGCTGGCTTGGGTAAGGGTTCAGTGATACCCAATTTTGCCTTGACAGCCTATGACAGAGCTGTCACATCCGGGTCTTCCGATCCGGATAGAAGTTTGGCCAAAAGTTCGGCCGTACGATCCAGAGCCCCATGGGTGGGCTCTGGGCGAAGAGGATCCATTATTGGCAGGTCTGGATGCCTTGCTCTCGGGTGTTCGTGTACTCTCGGTCGGCTCGGTAGTGATACTGTGTCCGCCATGTCTGTAGATGGCCCAGAATAGAGGAAGGAGCCCATCTCAGTTTGGGGCGGCGACCCGAGATCATCAGGAGGTATTTCTCCATCTTCTCGTACGGTGGACTTGTGGTACTCTTCGTGGAGCATGAACTCGTCCATCCTCCTTCGTAGGTCCTCTTGTTCTTGAGGACCAACTCCAAGTGTGAAAGAAGACGAAGCTGGACATGCTAACCGGGCGATGGAAGCTTCGACACGCCTGCGAAGCCTTCGCAGGCTGTCTTCACCATGGGCCGCCAAGGTTTCCATGGTTAATGGGATTGTTCTGGGTGTATGTAGTTACACCCTTCTGTGCTCTGGATCTTCCTGAGACCCAGATGCTGCTCTGAGTGGCGGTTCACTCACTGGGTGAGATAGTTGAACTTGTACACTTCTGATTGGCCAGGTTCGGTAGGACATGTTCAGTGTGTTTTTCTTGTGCTTCTGCTCAGAGTCGGTTCAAAAGGTTCTCAGGGTTTGCCTCTGCTACCGGAAAGATGTCCTTGATTAGTGCCCTATAGATTTTGATGAAATCCTGCAGGTTTTTGTTGGTGAATTCCCAAAACCAAAGGAGCAAGTAGAGCAAGAACAGGATGTGGATCGAATCAATGAATAGTTTGAAATCCAGTGTAACACAGAAGGGCTGCAGATAGACAAAGCAGGCTTAAATACTAAGATTCAATCACAAATCGATAACACAAAAGATTTTATATGAAAACTGGCCTAACTCTAGCCTCCAAGTTAGCATCAAGCACTTCATGTGCACTCTTTTGGGTGAAATGGTGCTGGTTAGGAATCTGGGGCATAGGTGTCAGGCCAACACAAAAAATGACTTGGCCAAGCAACTGAATTCAGAAACAGTTAAAAAGTAGAACCACAATAAGTGGTAGAAACAATTGAGTATAGAGGTCTTGGGGTGGGAGACCACTAGGCTTCACCTCCAAGGCCGAAAGCATGAAATGCCTATTTTATTTCGGTATATCCCCCATGAAGGAAGATACCTCCGCTCAGTTGAGTGGTAGGGGTGAACTTCATGGGGGGCTAGGGTTACAACCCTAGTTACTTTGAGAAAGTGTACTTTAGGCTTCAAAAGAGAGATAAAAATACTTAAGTTAGTCTTAGCATCAACAAAAGGGTTTTAAGGGGGGCTTGGCCATGATCAAGCCCTCCAAGAAAGACATGGCAGTGACTTTTTCTCACTCAATCCGCAAAACACCAACCTGAACATAGATGCAAGAAGATGGAAACAAAAATCATAGAAAATAGCAATTATACATTGTAAAAACAAATAATTTCGTTTCCAAAACTCATTTTATTCACAGCACAGCAAATTAGGAAATACCCCTATGGAAATAGATTTAAGCCTAACAGCCGGCTTTTTGTTGGTAAGGAGGGGAGCTAGGTGGGTATTCGGCTGCAGCGCG
The DNA here is from genome assembly GCA_964036045.1 of Eutreptiella sp. 'Long Island Sound 2002'. Lineage (NCBI taxonomy): Eukaryota > Euglenozoa > Euglenophyceae > Eutreptiales > Eutreptiaceae > Eutreptiella > Eutreptiella sp. 'Long Island Sound 2002'. The sequence goes on along the minus strand of OZ038400.1, from coordinate 1,944,970 downwards.
CGGCGCCCACGGCTTATAAGGATTTGCGTGCAAGCAAGTAAACGATTTGTTGCAGAATGTGATCCCCGGCAGCCTCCAATTAGGCTCAAATTGCCCCCACCAAGCTCGCGCTGGGTTGCCGGGGGCCATTTGACCCTAATTGGAGGTTTCTGGGGATCGCACACTACCCCACCAAATCAAAAAATCCCGGACAAAAAGTCTACGTGTGAAGAGATGATGCGGATGGCCCAAGGGACCCTATGGGATGACAAAAATGCGATCTCTTCACACTTGCCTAGCGTTAGGGGTGATTTTTCGGGCAAACTCGTGACGGATGGCAATCCCAGCACCCTACTCTGTCCAAATCCCTCTCAAATGACAAATGCTCACATCATGCAACAATGTAGGACACAATGTAATGTTGTTTTCTTCGATTTAGTGCACAGAAATGATCATCCAATATCTTGCAACCATTGCAATCACATCGGTAGTCCGATTTGCCCCCCACAAATGTGTCATTAGGGTTAGGGTCACCGAGCTGGTGGAACCAGTCTTGGTTTTATAACCCTTTTTAGGGTCTAGGGTGGACCTACCAGGTTTAGCAGCAGCAGCAACAAGCAACAAGCAGCAAGCAGCAACAAGCAGCAAGCAGCACACGCGAAATGGGGAAAAATCAGACATCCGTCTTGGTGCTTCACATTCGGCTGAAATTTTGGTGGATGATACCTATCGGTGTGAGGGACGACCACACAAAGTTTGAGCCGGAAACTCAACGGTGGCGGCCAGGAAAGGGTGTCGCAAGTGGCGGACCTCAGTTTCAAAAACTGCAATTTAGGGCCAAAAACTGCCATTTTTGGGCCAAAAGAGCCCTAGAACCCATTCAAAACGGCCAAGGAAAGGGAAAGGGTGGGTGCACTCCATGTGCGGCTTGACTTTCTTGTGTCAACGAGCCATTTGCGGCCCTCTGACTCCACCATGTGTCCCGGAAACGGCCCAAAAAGGCCCCCACAAGCCCCAAGTTTTGTGCAGATTGGCTGGCGACAGCCATAAACCAAGAATAGGCCATATCTTTGGCTACATGGCTCAAAACGCGATTCCGAGGGCACCTAATCCACCCGCAACCCCCCTCGTTTTGTGGTTTCCACCCCTCAAAATCGCCCAAATGGACGCCTAGACCCCCGTACCCAAGCCCAGTAGGCTGCGGCAAGCTGCAAGCTCAAGCCCAAACAGGTGGGTGCCCAAATGGGTCAATAGGGTCCAATAGGGGCAAAAAACTGACTTTTCTCAAAAATGATCCTAGACCATGTGTGATGCTAAAACAAGTGTTTTTGGACCGTTTTGAGCTTGTGGTGGCCCATTTTGGTCCTCCGAAAATCCCAAAATGCCTTGAAGATGCACTGTTTTGGGACCAAAAATGGGTCAAAAATGGGTCAAAAACGCATTTTTCCAAAACACATCCTGAACCATTTGGGGTGCACAAACGGGTGAAATGAGCCTATTTTGAGCCCATTTTGGGGCATTTTGGCCCCTCACAAGTCCACAAACGCCTTGAAAGTGGGCCTTGTGGTGAAGGGGATCACTTGCAAGCTGATTCCACCCTGTCAACGGCCTTCAATGTGTAACTCATTGGTGTCCCTCACCATTCATATCTAATGTTCCCTCCCCCACCAGCTCGGTCCCAATATTCAGTCTTGATTAGGGTTAGGGTCTGCTAAATTTGCTTTTACTCGCAAAGGGCCCACCATTAGCATAGAGTTCTCCCCTGTACCAAAGAAAAGAGTAGGAAACAGTCATTTAGGGCTAGGGTTGGGCCCTCCGCAACACCACATTGGCTCCTCTTAGGGTTACCCAAGGTCGTTGCACTCGTCCCGGAGCTTGCCAGACCCAACCAATGCATATGCAAATATCCTGTACTGTAACGGGAACTCAAGATCCGCAACATCATCCCACCGCCCTTGCCAAATGGTGCTAGAAACGCTCGCAGACAACTAACAGTTATCTAATTGATACAATCGACACAAAAAATTAGAGATTCGACAGCCCTGTGAATTACGAAATCCATCAAAACCGCCACGAAAGTGCTAGAAATTTAGCATGAATCGATCCACATTAAAAAAATTCTCTACATAAATATTTGCACAAATCGTGCAGAAACCCGAATCGACTTTATGTCCAGCTGGTGCTGTAAGGGAAAACGCCGCTAACCTGGACCGAACCGCGACGCGCAGAGTTTTGAGATTTTCTCGAAATTTTTGGCAGATGAAAGGTTGAGACGCTGGGAATGTCTTTTTCAGGTGTCTGTTTACCAGGTGAGCTATCTGTAATGTCGTCGAGTCGTCGATTTCGCAGTGTAATTTGGTCAAACTTTCAGACACTTACAGGACCACTTTTTGCCCCACCCCCACTAACTTGGACTGAGTTGTATGTAGACGCATTTGAATAACTTTGTGCCACTGCTTGCGTTCGAAGTGGTGTTTTTTGCATAGGACAGCTTGCAGCTGTCTAGTCATGTCGAAAACGTGGTTTGAGTTGTCTTTTGGTTGGTACTGTGTTGTACTTGTTGGGGGTTTGTTCCCTGAAAGTGAAACTTTGGTCATTCGTCATGTACTCTGAGCATGCCATGTCCTTGAGACATGATGGGTTGGATCTCGACATGTCCCACGTTTCGAGTTTAGAAGTTCGTTTTTGGGTGTTTGGCCACAAGGTGATGTATGTTTTATGGTTTTAACTCGCGGTTAGGGTCCCTTTCCATAGGTCACAAGTTCGTTGTTCGGCCGTTAGGGTGTTTGGACCAATTCTGCACATGTTGGTTGGGAGGGAGACGTGCAATTGTGAAGATTGTTTGCTTTTGCCACCAAAATGTGGCTTGCATCTGCCTGCACAAGGTAAGTCATGGTCATTCAACACATTTCTAAGTGCTTTTGACGTTTACAACACAAGGCTGGCTTGGGGATGTGTCGTAATTATAGCATTTGTTGGTTGCCTATCATCAAGGGTGGCAAATTGGTGTGGTACAATGTTGTAGTGACCAACGTTTGCTCCAACTTTTGTTGCAAAACCACTAGAAGCAGAGAGAATACACATTATTTGTTGACATACGTTGTGGGTTGTGGAGTGGTCTCACAGCACTTGTGGTGCTTTAGTGCTTGAGTGGCACACTATGCGGCGGTGTTGGGGTGCTACAAACCATCTCTAGGGGTGTCACTCCACGACCCCTCATAGAGTACAAGTTAGTGTCAACCTATATTGGTTACCATTGCACTTCAATATCTCTGCATAATAGCTCACGGGGCTTTAACATCAACCTACAAGCTTTCCAAGCTATCCTTTCCTTATGCACCCAAACACTTTTTATTGCAGCATATAGCACTCTGGAGTTAACATAGTGCACGGCGGGCAGCAAAAGTGGAAAAATGCACAAAATGGCCAAAAATGCGCACACTCATGGTTGGGGCAAATGAGGCACATGCCCGACTTGGACCGGAGTATGCCATAGGATTGGTACCAAGTCATATGTGTCCAACATATCTTTTGGGCGTCGCCCAACTCCTCCGGTATTGGGAATGGCAGGGTCGCCAAGTGAGCCCATGATTTGGGATAGTCCCAAATCGCCAACATGGCGGCCACGGTATGCCAAGCCTAAGAGGAGTTATTCGCCGGGTTCAAGATATGTTGGGGACCGAAGTATGTACCCTCATAACATACTTGGGTCATGATGTCAATTGAGCGCAACGTTGAGATACACGGTCGCCACTTGACATCATGACGGGCCAAAAACGGCAAAATTGGTACAAAGACACACAAAGGTGCCTTGAAAGGTGCACAATTATATTATAATATCTTTGGATTGGATCGTGCAATCAACTAATCCTTCTAAACACAATGACTTGACACCAATGACCTTCGATCCCACATATGTGCTCCACTTGGGGCGCCTTGAAAGGTTACGAGCGCTACTTCCCAAGTGGGCACATGAAAATATGGAGAATTGCAAAACACACACCTTGCTCCCAACGCATCGCTTCGGGATCACCACACAAGCTTCCCTTCACGAAGGTTAGGCTTGCAATTGATCGTGGGGAGTATGGAGAAGGGGCTTGCACAATATGAGGTCCATTGGTGGGTTTGGCTTGGAGCAATAGACCCGCCAAATGGGCACGCAACACAACACAAGGCACATACTCCATATTGCCCAAAAAGGTAGCTCCCACCACGATATGTCATGCCCCTCCAAGGGCATAACTTTGTGTCAATCGCTCATAGGAACTCAAGGAGAGTTCCTATGCAACACCAACACTTGCGCGCTACACTCGAAAGTTATCTTAACGCACGCAATATCATGGCCAAAGAGTTATAACGCAAACTCTACCCTCTTGACCATGATCCATTACACTAGCGCACACGTGTGGAAACGCAAGGCATATAATGCTTCCTAAATTACGTCGGGAGTATTGTGAATACATCCCACGTTTCCTTATTGTAATTCCTCGCAAGCAACACGAGATATGACCTTCACAAGTGGCCTTACGAATCAACTTTGTTTTGCCCATATCTTTAGGACAAATGGAGGGCAAGAGAAAAGGAAAGTTGATTCGTGCATAGGGAAGCACGTAGGTCCACTCGAAAGAGGTCAAATCAAGTGCGGGGATGTCGAAGTCGAAAATCCGATTTCGACATCCTGAAAAATTCGGATTAAGGTTGCGAGTATTAATTATGAAAATTGCGGATGCATCAATGCAGTTCCTGACGACTTTAGAGTCTTCGTCTCGGATAGCGTTAAAATTTCCATTATAAACAGTTAAACTGGCGGTTACGGTAAAGTCGCGATCCAACCGCCAGCAGTCAAAACAGTGAATATCAGAACGGAAGCGTAAAAATTGACGGAAACAATATGAAGATAAAACCCTGTTGATTCCTGATATTCTGATACACAAATCTCCGCTGGCGGTGCATCGGTTGCCGATGCGGGGCTTCACGGCACGGAACACGCTCCCGCCGGGCTCGCACCGGGCGTCAACGGGCGCCTTCCGTACATGGGGTTAGTGGACCGGAGACCGGTCTTCCCTTCCGTACTTGGGGTTAGTGGACCGGAGACCGGTTGTATGCCCTAACCTAGCCATGGGGTTCTGGGTACCGCTTCACCCCCCTCCTTAGAGCAAACCCTGGGGGGGGCTCGATAACACCCAAGCATGGCAGCGGGTACCCAGGACCATCCCCTGAGGGGGGGGGGTGTCACATCCTCACTTCATCACAGTAAGATAGGTATGACGCGGTAAAAGCTCGTAGCACATGTATAGTATCAAGTATCAAATCCCGGGTCCTGGCGGCGATTGTTCGGCATCCAAAGGACCCGTTAACCCATACCAGGCGCACCGGGTGCCGGCTGCTACGGTCACCACCACAGTGGCAGTGGCATACACGGCCAACATAGGCGACACACGACGACCGAGGTGGTCCCACAGGTCGAGAGCGACCACAAAGATCCATCAGGCTACCCCAAGCTTCCCAAGGCCCGCCGACTGGGGAGAGTCCCCACGGGTCCTTCCTCGGGCGCACCATGTCCATATCCATACGACGCGAGTCCAGAGTGCCATAGTCGAACTCCTTAAGAACCCCAAATCTTAAGGGAGCTCCTCCTTAAGGGATCGGGCATCAAGGCCGTCTTTTCCCTCGCCCTACTGCCACGAAGGCCATACATGAGGGAGTCCTCATGCAGTGTGGGCGGAGGCGTCGACTCCTCAAACCACCAGTTTCCCAGGCAGACTGACCGAGGTCAGGAGCACCGGAGGCCGCCATCCGAATGCAAGTGCGTCTGCGAATCGGTAGGCTCACACTGGGACTGACAGTGGCGGACCGCTGGGAGTGTAGTCAGGCAACTGGGCTTCCCGCCTGGCGCCATCAGGATCTCCACACATCACAGCGAATAGGGCAACACGGTATCACGGGCACTCAAACAGTAGAATCTGTATTCGGGTACTGGTCCAGGCTGGACCAGGCTGTATGAGCATGTACACGGCGACTCAAGGCGCCTTCGTATTCGATCAGTGAAAAACAGTCCACACTCCGGTGATGGGCTGAAGACAGCAACATACAGATGCACATATCCTGGAGGGCAGAAAAGCAAAACAAGCGGGGTAAATAGGCGTGTAAACACACTCTGAACAGAGCGCCAAACCACGCCACGGTCAGGATAAGGCCAATGCAGGAGGGTGGACAGGAAAACGCCTGAGTTCAGGGCATATATAGTCTCGAGACACACGTCGACTGGTCTGGATCCCGCAAATGCCATGGGACCAGACCACACACCAAAAATCGCAATGCCGATGACAGCGGCATCCGTTGCGCAACGTCGTATGGGCTTTAAGGCCCCAAGAGCTCACAAATATGAAGGTCAGTCGCCCTACCTGGTTTCCCAAGGATTCAGCAGGGGGGGTGAGTGACGAATAGAAGAAGAGAGGGGCCATCCTCCTCTGGATTCAGCAGGGGGGGGTATATGGCCACTCCGATGGCAGGTCACCGAAAGATGGGAAAGAGCAAGTAAGTAAGGGACGATCCGTCGACCTCACAAGCGCTGAAAACACATCAGGGGAGAGCTCAGGGCGCTGATCAGGCACCCCTGGCTGCAATCGCCCGGGTGAGCGCCGCCAAGTCCGAAACGTGGATCTTGGTCTTGTGCTTGCGGATGTACTCCATGAAGGGAGTATTGACCCGCGGCACGAGTGAGGAGACGGGTTCCCAGGTATCGTCGGACGGCCCATAGCCTCGCCAACGAACCTTGAACTCCAGCCCTCCGGGTGCCAAGGCTTTCGGACGCTGAGCCAGGATCTTCTCGACGGTATAGTCGTCCTGCTCAGCATAGTCGTCGTCCGAATCGGCCTCATGTGCGGCATAGCTCAGGGACACATGTTGGCCACGGAGGTCGGGTTCCCGCACACGGAGTTGACTCTCGTGGCGCTCCCGGAACTGTCCGTGACCCACCTTGATGCGGTAGGTGTCCTCACCAATCCTGCGGACCACCTCGCCGGGTGTGAACCAGGTTTTGGTGCGGTGGGTGCCCATAGGGCGGGGTCTCATCACCCACACCGGGTCTCCCACCCTGAACTTCTGCGCTGTCGAGCTCGGGGCGGACTTCTGACGCTCAGCATGCTCCTTCTCGAGCTGCTGGCGGATGTCCCGCGCCGTTTGCTCTTGCCGCGCAAAGAACTCCTTGGCATCCATAGCCATGCCGTCACCAGACAAGGGAAGTCCCCTACCCAGGGGGTCCCTGCCGAACAGAATCTGGTGAGGGGACAAGCCGCCCGGAGTGGGGGTGTCATGATGGGCCTTCAGAGCAGGCCACATCTCCTCAAACCAGTTCCGACGTGGATTGGTGATGTGGATCTTGCGCAGCTTCTCGAACAGCTGCCGCCCAGCCACTTCAGCACGGCCGTTGGACCGGCTGAGATAGGCGACGCTCTTGGCATGACGTATTCCCATGAGGGAACACATAGCCTTGAACCAGCCACCAGTAAACTGGGGCCCTCGGTCACTGCAAATGGTGCGGGGGATGTCAAAGACGGTCAGCCAATGACGAATCATCATGACTGCCACTTCCTTGGCAAGCAACCCCTTTTTGCGTGCCGGAACGGCTACAACGTAGCCGCTGTGGCGGTCCACACAAAGAACCACACAGTCGAAGGTCTCCTTGCCAATGTGGACTTCGGGCATGGAGAAGACGTCCATGGCCACGCTCTCCATGGGCTGGTCAGGAACCGGGGTCCATTGGGCTTCCCCCTTGACGTTCCGGTTATCGGGATTGCAGGCCTGGCAGACCGAACAACCCTTCCTGACCTTCTTGATGGCGGTGTAGAGAACGATATGGTCGATCTCGAACCGACGCTGCATGTCAAGAGCTTGCTTCTTGACCCCTGGGTGCAGCATGTGGTGGTGCCAAGCTTCACAAAGCTCGAGCACCCGGGACTCCGGTACTAGCAGCTTACCATTCCGGTAGAGCTTGCCATCTTCCTCGGTCGGCCCCTCTGGCCACTTCTGCCCGTCGTCAGGGTCGGTCACAGCCCTATACTCGGCCGCAAAGGCCTCAGACTTGGCGTAATCGTCGGTCCAGTCGTCCTGGAGGCAAGACTCCGGGAACAGGTGCTTGTCGGACTCAGCTCCCTCAGGGGCGAGTACACTGACCGCTCTGCTCACCCTCGACGCGAGGGGGGCATCCGCAGCCATGACGACGAAGCATTTCGCACCCTCCTCCTCCATCAAGCGCTCCATTTCAATGATCCTCTTGGCTTCAGCGGTCTCAGCCTCATCGCCACGGGCAGAGATGTCCTGCATGCCCTTGCTGGCGGGATAGGCCCACCTACTGAGACAGTCCGCCACGGTGTTATCCTTTCCAGGAATATAAACAACCGTAAGGTCGAACTTGGCCAAGGTCTCATGCCATCTTGCCCGTCGGGAGGCAGGACCTGAGGGGGTGTCCACGTGCTCCTTGTGCCACGACTGCAGACTCTGATGGTCGGTGCAGACGGTGACGGGATGGAGTGCTATGTACCCAGCCCATTTCCTGAGAGCCATGACGATGGCATACGCCTCCTTTTCACGGGGCGTCCACGTCCGTCTCTGGCCTTCCGCCAGGACTCGGCTCCAGAAGGCCACGGGCACGTGCCTCCCGTCGTCAAGCACTTGCTCCAACACAGCGCCAATGGCGTAGTCGGAAGCGTCGGTGCGCAGGACGAACCCTCCGTCGGGATCCACGAGGTGCAGACCCACTGCGGATAGCAGCGCCTGCTTCATCCCCTCAAAGGCACGGTCGGACTCAGCTGTCCAGACCAGAGCCTTCTTGGACCCCTTCTTGGTCTCCTCTCGGTTGCCCTTGAGCATGGTCGTCATGGGGGCTGCATACTCGGCATACATTTTGATATACCCCGAGTAGTAATTGCAGAACCCCAGATACGCCCGTAGCTCAGAGACCGTTTTGGGCTTTTCCCAGTGCTCAATCGCAGCCACTTTGCCAGGTATGGGCTTTCGCTGCCCGTTCCGAACTACGTGGCCAGCGAAGACCACCTCGCTTACCGCAATGGTGGCCTTGTCACTGCTGCCCGTGAGCTTGTGCCGAACCAGAAGGTCCAGCACTCGAGTGACGTCCCTTTCATGTGCCTCCAGGAGCTCCTCGTAGCACATACTGGGGTCCCCGGACGCGATGATCACGTCGTCCACGAAGGGGTCCGCACAGTCGCGCACCGGCTCAAGCAGGTTCTCCAGCATCCGCTGAAAAGCCGCATTGCCGTTGGTGACGCCCATGGGCATCACCTTCCACTGGAGAGGTCCAAGTGGGGTGCTCATGGCTGTGCAGGCACGGGACTCCTCGGCGAGAGGCATCTGATGATAACCATGTTTCAGGTCAATCACCGTGAAGATCCTCCGCCGGTGTTGCTTTTGCAGCATGTCCTCAATGAGGGGCAGCGTATAGCTGTCGTGCTGCGTTTGGGCGTTCAGGCCGCGGTAGTCGACCACGAGCCGCCACTCACCGGCAACCTTCTTGGGGACGACGAAGCAGGGAGAGGCCCACTCGGAGTGGCACGGCTCAAGCCAGCCTCTCTGGATGAAGTCACGGAGGATCTTCTCCATGGCCTCTTTCTTCTCGCCCCTCAGGGCAAACTCCCGGTGCCGATACACACGGGGGTCCTGCTTCAGTCGTATCTTGGCCTCGCCATACGGTCCACGCACCGGTGGGGGGAACACAGGTTTTCCGCTGAAGAAGGTCTCACCATACTTCTGCTTCAGCCTGGCCCTCAACGCCTGGATCTTGGGGCAATCATCGGACTCCGCCTTGGCTTTTCCGGGCACCTGGACCACGGAGCTTACTTGAGGGGTAGCGACCCCGCTCGTCTTCTGCTCAGGCGGTCTTCCCAGGTGGCCCAAAGGGCCATCTCTGGTCTTGCCCCGGAATAGACCGCCGTAGGTGGGTGGGTTACCCCCGATTGGCTCGTCCTGGCTGGACAGGTGGTCCAGTACCCTCCTTACGAAGGTATCTCCGTCATAGGAGCCAGAGACGATCGAGTCCACTTCCCACCAGGCTTTGTCCTGGCCTTTGACCTCACGCTGGTTTCCCCAGTCGTGAAAGGGCTGATCCATATACCCCTGAACCAGATCCCACTCCTCTTCAGTGAGGGGCTCTTCCGATTCTGATTCTTCGATGTCAACAGGGGGAACCGCAAAGCATTGCCTCCAAGGCTCCGCTATGATACGGTTGACACACACGAAGTCCGTGGTGTCGGCCTGATCAAGGCCCCCATCCACATAGTGGAATTCCGTTGGCCATCTCTGGGGTGGCATGGGCTGTCCCTTAGCGTCCTGATAGACACTCTCTCCAGCCGGTAGGACGACCTTGTTCAAGGTCATGTTGGTCAATGAGGCTACCCAATGTCGGGTACCTTCCTCCTCGGTGCATCCCATAGGAACAACCAGCACTGCCTTGGAGCGGTCCTTGCGAATCTTCGCTATCGCTCTTGGAATGTCCCAACGGGGGCAATGGATCCACATCAATCCCTGATGCGGACCCCAGTGCTTCTTCCACGCGGAGTCCTGTGCGCTCCAGTACTTCTCACACACCCGAAGATGGGCGGAGGTTCCTGAAGAGAACGCATCCAGGGCCAGATCCGAAGCTCCCAAGTCCGCGACAACTCGGCTCGCCACTTCCGGCCTTACGCCGTACTCCTGGTTTGCGGGACCAGTTGGCTCAGTGTCCAGCGCGGCCACTTCGAGCTGATTGTGTTCGGGGTGGATCCATTGGCATTCCACATGGTGCTCAGGTGACGAAAGCCACGAGAGTTGGTCGTCCTGGTACAGGGTCATGGAGGCCTGGGCCGGGAGAACGCCGGAGTCCGTCTCCATCATGAAGTCGTACCCAACGATCATGTCCCAGTCCATCTCGGCCTCGTAGAAGCGACCGTGCAGGAGGATTTCCTTGCCGAGGTCTGGGCGGCTCAGCTCACGATGGTTCACGAACTGCAGCCCAATGGCCGCTTCCTTCGTGCCTCCCACCATATACTGGCCGTTCGCCACCTTCAGCCTGACAGGCTTCCGACTGTCGGTCAGACACTCTGGTGGAAGTAGGCCAGCCTTGACCAAGCTGACTTGAGTTCCCGTGTCGACCAACACGTCGAAAACCTTTTCCACTTCCCCGCATAGGGCACGGACCTTAAGATGCAACTGCCGCTCGCGCCCAACACGGCGCACGGCGTGCAAACTCAGGATCTCCGGCCGTTCCAGAAGCTCCACAAGCGACTGGTGCAGGTCGTGGACAATGGGCTCAGGCTGCCCATCTGCAGCATCCAGCTGCGGTCCGGGTGATCCTCCGATACTCTCGGATAGAATCTGTAGTACATCAAACACATTCTTGGTCGCGAAGGACGGACGGGTGCAAGGGTTCGTGCCTTCACTTGCCCTCACCCCGCCTCCGCGACTGGGCGCCGGACCGGGCCTTCCGCCCGCGGCAGTCCCCTTGTGCTTATCTACTCCCGACTGGGATGGTTCGGCGCTTCCCACGTCACCATCCTGCGACCGCCCTAGCTGGGGCCCTTGGCTGCAGGGGCTCCGCTAGGGGGCGTCGGTTGTGGAAGAGGGGGTGTTCTCCTCGGCCTCAACGTCGTTGACGCCCTTCTTCCTCCTCTCACTACGAGTAGGCTTCTTGTCCTTGTCCTTGTTCTGGTTGTTCTGGTTGTTCTCCTTGTTCTTGTTGTCCGACCTGGGGACCCAGTTCCGCTTGATCTCCTGGATCTCCTTGGCCAACTCGGTCCCCACCGACGACATCAGCTTGGCCAGCTCGTCCTTGTCGACCTCCATTTTGGCTTCCCGGATACCCGCGGGCGCACGCTTCTTCGACCCGTGCGCCTTCTTGTAAGCCTCCGTGTCGGCCTTGTGGACGGGGCATGTTCGGTGGTCATGGTTGAAGCCTCGCTTCCTCCCATAACACACGAAACAGCCCTGAGGGTGAGCTCGTATGAACTCCCCAAAGGACAGCGGAGGGTCGCCAATGCGGCGAGGGTCCCTCTTCTCCTGCTTCCTCCAACCCTGCTGCAGGTACTTCCAGTTTCCCGGTTTGCTCCCCGCGCTCAGGTTCCTGGCCACGAAGGCACTAACGGCCACTTCGGCGGGCTCATCGTCGTCGTCATCGTCGACGAGAGTCTCATCGCCGCCGGCTCCCGCTGGGTCCATGGCATCTTCCCCACCAGGTCCCTCGCCAACGTAGTTGACGTCGCGGTCGCCGGGCCTCAACCCGCGGGTGTGGTGGAGGTTTCGGTACTCCTTGAGTACTTCCTCGCCAACCCACTCCAGGATCTCGTCGCAGCTCATCCGCGCCGGGATGGGCTGCAGACGGATGGTCTGGCCGCTCAACTCACAATCGTCAAGGCGCCACATCGTGGTCTTCTCGCGATCGCCCGAGACGGTGATGAGAAGAGCGTTCCGCAGGGAGTGCCGTTTGACATCCCGGGCCACGTTCTTCTTCGCCCAAGCCACCACGTTCGTATGATACTCCTTGGGGAGCATCATCTTGACCGTGTGGTTGGACCTGGCCCGCTTGGATTCCTCCTTGGTGACCCTCTTGATCCATGCTTCCGGCAGCATGGAGAGCAGGCGAGCCTGCTCGTCACCCTCGTTCCAATCCTCCACATTGCGGCGGAAGAGGGTGTATTTCCCTCGGAAGTCTCGCCAATCTCGTAGGCGGATCTCCCGTCCATCATGCTCAAGCTTGATGGACTTCCAGCGCTTGGCAGCCACCTGCGGAGCGTCCACCCGCTCCTGCTCGTTGAGCCACTTCTTGGCTTCCTTGAGGGTCTTGATTCTCCCCTCCTTGGTCGCCACGAAGTATAGCTCGCCGAGCACTTCCGGCAGGCGGTACCTGAACCGTTTGAAGACATATCTCTCCGCATCCGCGGGAGGCAGGTCTTCAGTGACGGTCAGCCCCCAATCGCCCAGCTTCTCCAAGAAGCGGTCGAGGTTGAGGGGGTTGCCATCGTACATGGGGGGCTTGATGTCCTTCAAGTCTTCCCACACGGCGGCGTCCGCGGCCTTAGAGACCATGAACGCCGGCCGCGAGGTCGACCGAGGTTTCCATCGGCCTCGCCCACGGACTCCCACGGCCGCCACGTCCATCTCCTCCATGGAACCCCTGTGGCTACGCCGCGGTTCCTCCACGTACGCTGAACCAAAATGTTCACGCCGTACTGCTTCCATGTACGCATCCTCATCACGGCGCCGGCGGCTGAGTTCAGCGGCCTCCCGTCGTACACCACGCGGCGGGCTGATGTCGAACTCCTCCAGGTCCAGGTCCAGGTCCTCACCTTCGCCGACATCCCACTCCACGTCTCCTCTGGGGACCTCGTCCCTGAGTCCACCATAACGTCCTCCAGCCATTGGGATTGGCACCGGGGCTGGTGCCGGGCGTCGGGGGCGTACAGGCGTCCGCGGTGGAGCACGGCGGTTGCGGTACTCCGCGCTGAGCCACTCATCACGCCATTCCTCACTGCCACTGCCGGGCGGCACGCGCTCGTTGCGGCGGCCCGCGCTGTGGTGAGAGGGGGCGGTGAGAGAGGGGGCACTGGCGCTGGGGCGACTCCTGGGGGCTCCGCCGGGGGCGTGGGGTCTGCCTGGACCTGGTCCGGGTCCCCAGCCGTCGTCCGACGAGCCAGACTCCAGGGGTGGGTGGTCGCTGCCGACGCTCCCACGGGCTTCCAGCGCGTCCAGCCTCTCCTGCAGGCCGCTGACGACGTTGGTCAGCGACTTGGTCTCGGCCCTGGCGATGTCCAGCTCCTTCTGCGCGCGCGCGGCGACCCTGGAGATGCGAGCCATCTCGCCCTTGCCCGTGTCTACCTCCAGCTCGAGCAACTGGACTCTCCTGTGGAGGTAGACAATCCACCGCCAGGTGGTACCCGGGTCGCCGTTCCCTGATGGGTCGTCGGGGTCCCCAGGGGGTCCTCCAGGAGGGCCTCCGCCGGGTCCGCCCGGTCCAGGGGGTCCTCCCCCGCCCGGTGGTCCGCCTCCAGGGGGTCCACTTGGTGGGCGTCCTCCAGGGGGTCCTGATGGTCCTCCGCCAGGGGGTCCCGGTGGGTCTCCGCCGGGTCGCCTCGGTGGGTCCGAGGATGGGCGCTTGCTCGTGATGCCGAAGTCCATGTCGTCATCCTCGTCCATGTCGCCCCACCTGGGCGTCTCGGTCACGGAAGACTCCGAGCTCCGGTAGGGAGGAGGGAGATCCTCATCCTCACCTTCCGGTTCCATGGGGACGTCTCCGCCGCCTCCGCCCGTCCAAGCCACCACTTGGCGATGTCGGCGGCCTCGTTCATCCCCGTCACTGGCGGTGAAGAAGGGGTCACTGTCGTGGGGGTGCCCACCCGCTGGCCTCCGCGGCCTCTCGGGGGTCTTCCCCTTGCCCTTCCTCCGTCGATGGGCGGTGGTGCCACTGCTCCCACTGCTGCCCGTGTCCGCCTCATCCAGCGTCATCCTGGAGGAGGCGTCCCCTTCGAAAAGCTTTCGAAGGGTCTCCACTCGTGATCTTCCCGAGGGAGTCTCGCGGCGGAGTTTGGCCTCTGCCTCCTCCATTGCGGCGGCGGTGGCTGCGGCAGCTCGCGCTTCGGCTTCTTCCCGAGCACGAGCCGCCTCGGCTTCCCGGGCCTGCTGCAGCCGCGCCTTCTGCGCTTCCAACGCTGCCAGCTCCGCCTCCGTCTTGGCCTTCTCCTCAGCGACCTTCCGTCGCGCGGCCTCGATGGCTTCCTTCTTGGCGGCGTCCTCCTGGGCCTTAGCCGTCGCTTCGGCGTGGGCCCTTTCCTCCGCCTCCTTCTTTGCCCTCTCTTGGGCAAGCGCCTCTTCCAGCGCCTTCACCTCGGCCTCCTTGCAGGCAATGGCCTCCTGCGTCCGGCGGGCTTCCTCGTCGGTTGCCCTCATCCGGCCAGCCACTGCCTCATGGGCGGCCGCAGCCGTGAGACCTACCGCGATGGCTGCCACTTTCGAGGCGTGGTAGTCCATGCCTCTGCCCCACTCGGTGGCCTCCTCATGGGCGATGCCGACGGCGCCCTCCACGGCAGCGTTCTGCTGCGTGGCCCGTTGCCGGGCAACCCGAAGGTTGCAGGGCACCCTGCAGACGCGCTCACAGGCGCGCGCCACGTCCCTTTGGGCGGGAGCGGCGCTGCTGCTGGAGCTGGCCTGGTCGGCCGGCATCCTCCCGCGGTGGGCCGACTCCACGTCGCTGCTGGGGCCTGCTGGGGCCTGCTGGGGCCTCAGGAGCACTCGACGGGGCTTGGCCTGGGTCTGCTTGGCGACTTTGATGTAGTCGCCAAGGGTGGTGGAGCCGGGGTGATGACCACCATTGGCCCGTTGGGGACTGGGGGCTGGGGTTCCGCCCTTGGCGCCTTGGGCGGCTTCGGCGGCCAGGGACTCCTGGTACTCCCGCCACCTCCGGTCCCGCTTCTTGTCCCCGGCGGACCGCTTCTCCTTCCCCGGAGACGCGCTGCTGCTGCCCTGCAGCCTGCGCTCGCTCCCCGGTTCCGGGAAGTTCTTCTCGATCACGTCCCACAGGGAGACGTTGATCGAGGCGCCCGACGGGTACACGTTGGGCTCCTCGTCCTCCTCAGTCCCGTCGGGGCGCAGGCCATCGCCAGGCCTGTCCGGCCGGGTCCACGTCCTCCAGCGCCTCTGCTGGTGGCGGTACTCGTACCCTTCCGCCCGCAGCCAGTCCTCCACGGCCTGCAGGCGGTCGGGGGCGATGTCCGTGCGGAGCTCGAAGCTCCTGGGCATGCCGCCTTCGCACTGGGGGTGGCTGTGGCGGTAGTGCTGGTCCCAAACCAACCCACGCAGCAGGCGTGCTGCATGGGGGTGGGGCCGCGGCCACGTCCTCTCCGCTTCCTGCCAATTCACCATGGCAGCGGGGGCGTAGTTGGTCTTGAGGTCCTTGGTGTGCACTCGTTCAACTCAACGAACTGGTGGTGGTTGTTGAGGCGGGTGCTGCAGCACTGGATTGGGAGTGCGGCTGGTGCTGTTCAGCCGGTGGTTGTGGAGGTGGTTGACGCGGCCTTGCTGGTCGGCCGATGGGACTCCGGGTCGGCCGATGGGGCTGATGCAGGAGTCCTGGTCTGTGCACCTCTTTCACGGTCGCTGCGCGGTCAGGGCGATGCTCTGGTCGGCGCTGCGGGCTCCGTGACGAACTCGGCGCTGTCGCTGGGCAGCGCTGCGAGCCGCTGCGCTGCGCTGCGAGCTGCTGCGCTGCGCTGCGAGCTGCGAGCTGCGAGCTGCTGCGACGCGCTGCTCGGGGTTGGTGGCCCCGAGTGGCACGCGAGGGTTGGGTAACCCCGCGGCGGTGAAACGCTTTTGACGCGTTCCCGTGGGGGGCCGGCCACGGGACGCTGCGGGACACGCGCAAGTGAGCAGGCAGGCAAAGCACTACGCTCACAGGGGCATCAATGCGCTCATGTCATGTGACAAAGCGTTTCAGGATCCTTGCCACTCTGCAACAAGGGAACGAAAGTATGTACAGCAACACATCAGGATATGTACACATGGGGTTAAGACTGGACTGGGGTAAGGGCATCACAGAACAATAGACACTCTATCCTAACTTGTATCCCAATCCCAGGTCCGACCCTCTCAGTGGCTGGTGGGGGCGGGAGCTCAAACACAACCCATGCCCTGCTCAGTCCGGACCCTGAAACCCTGCCAATGGGAGAGGTGTCGCGCCCAGCCACAGGCGAGTTCCTGGGAACCAAGGGGCTCCAAGGCCAACCCACGGTGGCTCCCTATGCTCCCTTAACGGCAGGTCCCAACTCCTCTCTGAGCCAGAGATATGGCCCCGCCATAATCCCTCAGGAGTTGGTAGCTGAAAATGGGCTGTTTCAGCCCAAACTGATATTAGCTCCAAAATTCCCAAAATTGACCCCTCGTCCGGACCCGCCAGAGGTAGGGACGAGGCAACTGACCCTATGCCCTTCGAGTACGAACTCCCTGGAGCCCTCACCCAACCTGGTTCCCTCTGAGGTCCCGGCATCAGGGCAACACACATGAGTCAAGTGGGGTCGTGATGCCAAAATTACCAAAATTGGCGTCATTCCCACGCGTGGCTCGCTCGACCGAGGTAAGGCCAATGGCCCACAGGGTAGGAGGCAGGACCTAGGACTTTTATCTGAGTGTACAACTTGGATTTAGGTCCGGGCTCCCTATGGGCTTAGAGAAATGGGGCCGCCAATTGACCACACGGAAGGGGGAAATTGGGGTCCCAAAATTGGGTCATTTTGGCTGCCTGAAATGAGCCAAAATTCGGTGTGCTCCCAATAGTATATCTCCACGCCGGCTTGGAGATCGGATTCGCCATTCCATACGCGATCCACCTGGAGTCCAACGAAGACTCCCAAGACCTTGGCTCTCAAAGATCTCCATGCCACTTGGCGTGGTGACGATCCCAATTGGGTCCACAAATGCCAAAATGGCAAAATTGCCCACACTCACTTTGGGCTAGCGCCTTAACGAAGGTTGCTCCGCTTCGCCCACGTGGCGTGTGAACCATGGGGACCAATATACATAACACCCATGTCATATATGGTCCATTGGTCCATGCGTCCGGCGTGCACGGGTGGGCTCAACATAGTGCACGGCGGGCAGCAAAAGTGGAAAAATGCACAAAATGGCCAAAAATGCGCACACTCATGGTTGGGGCAAATGAGGCACATGCCCGACTTGGACCGGAGTATGCCATAGGATTGGTACCAAGTCATATGTGTCCAACATATCTTTTGGGCGTCGCCCAACTCCTCCGGAATTGGGAATGGCAGGGTCGCCAAGTGAGCCCATGATTTGGGATAGTCCCAAATCGCCAACATGGCGGCCACGGTATGCCAAGCCTAAGAGGAGTTATTCGCCGGGTCCAAGATATGTTGGGGACCGAAGTATGTACCCTCATAACATACTTGGGTCATGATGTCAATTGAGCGCAACGTTGAGATACACGGTCGCCACTTGACATCATGACGGGCCAAAAACGGCAAAATTGGTACAAAGACACACAAAGGTGCCTTGAAAGGTGCACAATTATATTATAATATCTTTGGATTGGATCGTGCAATCAACTAATCCTTCTAAACACAATGACTTGACACCAATGACCTTCGATCCCACATATGTGCTCCACTTGGGGCGCCTTGAAAGGTTACGAGCGCTACTTCCCAAGTGGGCACATGAAAATATGGAGAATTGCAAAACACACACCTTGCTCCCAACGCATCGCTTCGGGATCACCACACAAGCTTCCCTTCACGAAGGTTAGGCTTGCAATTGATCGTGGGGAGTATGGAGAAGGGGCTTGCACAATATGAGGTCCATTGGTGGGTTTGGCTTGGAGCAATAGACCCGCCAAATGGGCACGCAACACAACACAAGGCACATACTCCATATTGCCCAAAAAGGTAGCTCCCACCACGATATGTCATGCCCCTCCAAGGGCATAACTTTGTGTCAATCGCTCATAGGAACTCAAGGAGAGTTCCTATGCAACACCAACACTTGCGCGCTACACTCGAAAGTTATCTTAACGCACGCAATATCATGGCCAAAGAGTTATAACGCAAACTCTACCCTCTTGACCATGATCCATTACACTAGCGCACACGTGTGGAAACGCAAGGCATATAATGCTTCCTAAATTACGTCGGGAGTATTGTGAATACATCCCACGTTTCCTTATCGTAATTCCTCGCAAGCAACACGAGATATGACCTTCACAAGTGGCCTTACGAATCAACTTTGTTTTGCCCATATCTTTAAGACAAATGGAGGGCAAGAGAAAAGGAAAGTTGATTCGTCCATAGGGAAGCACGTAGGTCCACTCGAAAGAGGTCAAATCAAGTGCGGGGATGTCGAAGTCGAAAATCCGATTTCGACATCCTGAAAATTTCGGATTAAGGTTGCGAGTATTAATTATGAAAATTGCGGATGCATCAATGCAGTTCCTGACGACTTTAGAGTCTTCGTCTCGGATAGCGTTAAAATTTCCATTATAAACAGTTAAACTGGCGGTTACGGTAAAGTCGCGATCCAACCGCCAGCAGTCAAAACAGTGAATATCAGAACGGAAGCGTAAAAATTGACGGAAACAATATGAAGATAAAACCCTGTTGATTCCTGATATTCTGATACACAAATCTCCGCTGGCGGTGCATCGGTTGCCGATGCGGGGCTTCACGGCACGGAACACGCTCCCGCCGGGCTCGCACCGGGCGTCAACGGGCGCCTTCCGTACATGGGGTTAGTGGACCGGAGACCGGTCTTCCCTTCCGTACTTGGGGTTAGTGGACCGGAGACCGGTTGTATGCCCTAACCCAGCCATGGGGTTCTGGGTACCGCTTCATTGGTACTCTAGGGTGCCACTTTTCTACCCCCCCACTCTTGTGGTAAGATGTACTCTTGTGGTAAGGTGTGATATGGGGTGTTCTTTTTGTGTTCAACCCCCACCCTTAGGCTAAGGTTTGACCATCCCTAGGGCCGTGACGGATAGGGTGTGTTCTTTTTGTGTTAAGAAGGTCTTCCGAACTCAAAAAAGTTCCAAGGAAAACTCACCTTTGGGGCAAAGTTTTGGCCCAAGCACCTCTTTGGCCCCTCCCTTCACCAATAGGCTCAATGATGGAAATGGGCCAGTGTTTGTGCACAATGTGACCGAAAGTGGTCAAGTTTGTAACTCAACCGAGGTGCCCGAGGGGCCCAGGGGCCGTCCACAACCTTGGCGCATGGCTGCGAAAAGCCAGCAGCCGCCGGCTTCGGCCGGTGGCTTGGTTTTTTTTTAAAAAATTCGTCGGAGGGACCAAATCCATAAATGATATTTTCGGACGACGTTGCAGGCGACCCAATGGTCCAATGGGTGGACACGGGCGTATTATTCGTGGGAGGGAGCACTCCGGCGGTTCGAGACCCGCAGTGTCCCCTTTTTTCCGTTTGGGGGGACTGGCGCGCAGTCAGATTTCGGCGCGCATCGGCGCACGCCAGTCCAACAGGCGGGGTAATCTAGGGTGATTTGCCGAACTCCGAGGGGAATGGCTATGCAGGACTACGGCTTAGGACTACGCGTAGGACTAAAGGATCTGCCCACATTGCGCACGCGCATCCACATCAAATTTTGACAGAACTGAAAACCTTTTTGTTTTATCACAGTACATTTCTGACAGGGGGGACAGATGCATCGCGTGCCAGGTTAAGGGATGTGCATTTCCTGGCGCTCTGTAGCTCTTAATTTCGCCAAAGTCACTGCCACTGCTGCTTGGGACTGGAAGGACCCCGAGGACGCAGACCAGGCTCCGGGTCCCCACCCAATCAGCGCACCCATCCAAGTACCCCCATCGCCGCCCCACGACCCTCATGTGGTGCCCCCCCAAGGATTTAACCAGCCATGGAAGGGAAAAATTGGGAAGGGAGGCAAGGAAGTCGAGTTGCCGGACGAGGCGTACGAGACGGATGCATGGAGTCCCACGAAATATTGGTGGTCCCACCCGGATGGTATGTGGTTGCAAACATTTCGATTTGGTTGTGCGTTTCACGTCATTTTCATGCAAAATGCGTGCTTTCCCTATCCTACCTCCATCCTACCTATTCTTTGTGTTGCAGAAGAGGATGAGGTCGCCTTTGATGGGGCCCAACCGTGGCATGTCAATTGGTATGACAGCCTTGGCGACCGACAACGTCACCAACTTCACGCGCAACGACCCCAACCAGACGACCCACACGCGCAAGGGCAAGAAGAGATTGTGATTGAGCGCTTGGCTGACATTGCTCGTACTCCAAGTCCAAGTCCAACTCCAACTCCGCCGGGCACGCCGAAGCACTCCCCGGAACCCCGAACCGAGGCGGAACGTGGTATGCACCGCTACGCACCATTGCACCATGGCACGTGTTACATGGTTCCGTTCCTTCACCGTCAACCCTTGTTTACAGCAACAATGGAGCAAAGGAAGAAGGACTGGGAGGGGAGACGCCGTTCGCCGGAGCCACGCGCCGAGGGTGCACCCAAGACGCCAAGCGAGCGAGGTATCCCCGTGGTGGCGTCACTTGTCTGCTTGTCCTTTTTGTGTTCATTGTGCATTTTTTCTTGTTTGCCCCTTTTTTCTCCCGCATATTGTACATTTGTTGGTTGGTTTGTTTAGGGAGAAAGGGTGCGGAGGAGCTCCTTCGGAGGATGAAGGAGCGCAAGGAAGCCAAGGACCGTGAGGAGGAAGCGAAACTTAAGGAGTTAGGTATGTGCCTTTTCCATCCTCTTTGCCGTGCCGTGACAATGGCCCATTACGGGCCCATATGTGCATAGAAGCGTGTTTGGTTTTTGTTTGGGTTAGGTGACCCAAGCTTGGAGTGGGGTTTGGGAGCGCGCCTCTCGTCTTTGAGGCCTTAGCAATGGCCCATTACGGGCCCATATGTGCATAGAAGCGTGTTCCGTTTTTGTTTGGGTTAGGTGACACAAGCTTGGAGTGGGGTTTGGGAGCGCGCCTCTCGTCTTTGAGGCCTTAGCAATGGCCCATTACGGGCCCATATGTGTATAGAAGCGTGTTTGGGTGTGGTTTGGGTTAGGTGACACAAGCTTGGAGTGGGGTTTGGAAGGGCGCCTCTTGTCTTTGAGGCCTTAGCAATGGCCCATTACGGGCCCATATGTGTATAGAAGCGTGTTTAGGTTTTGTTTGGGTTAGGTGACACAACCTTGGAGTGGGGTTTGGGAGCGCGCCTCTTGTCGTTGGCACACTTTACTGCATGTATCCTTTTTGCAGCATTGGTCAGCACCATGCAGAAGGACGAGGTGCTGGCCATCGCCGACCCCAAGGACCGCGAGCTCGTGCGGTTCAGTGTGGGGGAGACCTTCGACGCCAACGTCAAGGTCTTGCAGGCCGTGGTTCCCCGGCCCCAAAGCACAGGCCCGCGCGACACGTACATCGTGCGCCGGGTCTGCAAGGGACCCCCCTTCGCGAGGTGGCGCCGCGGGGTTCGCGAGGGTGGCGCATTGCCCCCCACATGGGATCCCCCGGCGGTGATTGTGGGTGACGAGGAGGGCAATACCTTCATGGGGGAATGGTATTGCCCTCAAGTTACCATTAGTTCTTTTTGGGACGCCAAAAAGAACACCAAAAAGCGGCAGGAACATTCCGCAATGTTCCGGGGGTGGGGGAGGGGGGCCAACCCGAAACATTTTTTTTCGGGATTTCTGACTTCGCGACTGTCAAGGTCGCGGAGGACAGAGAAGAGCGGGGTTTGCCCGCATGGGCAAACGAGGAGGTGGAATGGGAGGTGCCCTGCGAGCTCCTCCTGCCCCTTGCGCACCCATTGGGCCGGGCGGTGCGCAAAATTTTTTGGGACAAGGGGGACTTGGGGGACGTGAGGGTGCCGGCGCACCAACACGCGGAGGAGGTGTACCAAAGGGGGGAACATCTCCGCCTCCGTGAGTGGTTGCCCGACGACGTCGCCGACTACGAGGAGCGCCTACGGTATTTCCAGGGGGACCGTGTTTTTGTGGGGGGGGAGGGGGTGGAGGGGGCCGAAGAGGAGGAGGGGGAGGAGGCCGAAGAGGAGGAGGGGGAGGAGGCCGAGGAGGAGGGGGGGGAGGAGACCGAAGAGGAGGAGGGGGGGGAGGAGAAAGAGGAGGAGCGGCAGGCCCCGGTGGACATTGAACCGGAGTTGAGTATTGAGGTGGACGTCGACGCACCCCCCCAGCCCCCCGCCCCCCGGCCCAAACCAAGCCCCAAACCTCCCGCCAAGGGTGCCGTACGCCGGAAGCCTCAGCCGGCGTACAAGTATGGGGGGAAGAAGGAGTTGGTGGAGAGTGCGAGCCATGGCACGCTCCGAGAGGTCCCGGATGTGTATTACATCCCGGGGAGGTGGGTGGACCGGCGCCACCCCCTGACCCTCCGGCGGTTGGGTGCCCCCCATGGCGCTCCGGGTGTGGGGCACCTGTATGCCCTGTTTTTTGAGGCCCACCCGGACGGCACGATGCGCACGCGCGTGTGTGAGACGGGTGGTGCGGGGTATGCCGAGGTGGAGTACATATGTGCCCACCTCGGCACTCTGTTTGAGGGGGTCCCGGGGTGCACCAAAATGCCCCCGGTCCACTTTTGGGTGTCCCCGCCTAAGCGGGAGACAAAGTTTTCAGTGCGGAGGGACGGGAATAGGGGGGTTGCGCGATGTGCGTTGCTTTTGGCACGCATTGTGGGGCATTGGATCAAGGGAGGCCATTACGTCCCCCTTGAGGACCTCCCCGGAGTCGGCGCGGGCGTGGAGTTCACGACCGTTGCCGAGATGTGGGGGGATGTTGCCATGTTGGCTGCATGGGGGGGGGACATGGCGCGTAGGCCGGGCCAGCGGCCCTCCGGCAAGCTGGGCGCCGTGTGCGACGAGGTGACGGCCATGGTGGAGGCCCGGACGGATGAGCCTCCCCTCGTGCCATTGTCTTGGGTGGGGTACCTTGCGTTGGCGCTTGCGGGTGAGGAGTCGTTGCGCGTGCCGTTTGGGTGTGTTGTGCCCTACTCTTGGGGGGGGCGTTTTGGAGAAATCCAAAAGTTCATGTCCGAGGGGAGGTGGGAGAAGGTTAGGACGGAGGCCAAGCGCACCGGCAGGGTGCAACAAAGGGTGTGGTTGGCCCAATGGGTGTCGGGGGGCGAGGGGCGTAAGGGGGTTGCACACAAGCAACCAAAGGCACGCGTGGGTAAGAAGAGGAAGTTGACGGTGGGATAAGGGGAATGGGTGCCATGTGCCCCTTGTGGTGGGCTCCCGAGCGGGGTCATATTCAATCCATTCAAGGGGGGGGGGGTGCAGTACGGGCCCCCATGTGCCCTCTAACCCCATGCATGACCCCAACGACCCACGTGCCAAGGGGAAGACGCACGGTGGGAGCGCGCCCCTTGTCATGGGCCCCCAAGCGGGGCCATGTTCCATCCAATTCAGGGGGGGGAGGGGAGCAGTACGGGCCCCCATGTGCCCTCTAACCCCATGCGTGACCCCAACGACCCACGTGCCAAGGGGAAGAGGCACGGTGGGAGCGCGCCCCTTGTCATGGGCCCCCAAGCGGGGCCATATTCAATCCATTCCAGGGGGGGGTGGGGTGCAGTACGGGCCCCCATGTGCCCTCTAACCCCATGCATGACCCCGTTGCACCACGTGCCAAGGACACGCCGAACCAAGGGAGCGCGCCCCTTGTCATGGGCCCTCAAGGGGGGCCATATTCAATCCAATCCAGGGGGGGGAGGGGTGCAGTACGGGCCCCCATGTGCCCTCTAACCCCATGCATGACCCCGTTGCACCACGTGCCAAGGACACGCCGAACCGAGGGAGCGCGCCCCTTGTCTTCGCACGACGTCACTCAGATTGCATTCCATTACTTCTTTGCCTTGCCTCTGCCCTTGCCCTTGCCTTTACCGCCCCCTTTCTTGGGCGCCGGTGGTGCAGGGTTCAGAATTTGATCCAAGGGAAAGTATGCGGCATCCGTTGTTGGCACAAACCCGGGGTTGGGCCAACATTGCATGCCCATGGACAATGGGACTTGTGAGCCTTGCGTGTATAAGTATGGATGCGGGATGGGAATTTGACTACTTGGGGTGGCTTGAGAGTAGGGGAGGGTTGGGGGTTGCAATGATTGGGTGCTAGACGTAGCTTGGGAGGAGTGCACACCCTGAGACAAAAGGGCAATACCGGAGGGTGGTGGAGCCGGAAGGGAGGGTGTGAATGAGGAAGGGGGGGGCACCCTGCGAAGCATAACTACATCATCACTTCCCTCTTGATGAATCGGTTGGTTAGCAAAAGGCATTGGGGGGTAAGCGGGGACGAAGGGGGGTACAAACGGGGGGGTGACGTACACTTGTGGTGGGGGTACGGAGGGGGTTGGGACGTCGGGCTCCGCGGTGTTTTTCTTTTTCTTCTTTCCGCCGGTAGCCATCTCCGATGCCTTTCGTTTTTGTGCTTTGGTGGGTGGCTTTGCTGGATTGTCCGCTTTAAGGTCACCCAATGGTTTCCTTTGCGTGTCAATCCACGTCTGCAAAGTAAATCTAGCATCTTCAAAGCGTTCTTGCGAAACAAGCGCCACATCCACAAACTCCCTAGCCAAGGCACTCAATTGGAACCGGTTCCTTATTCTTTGGACCTCCCCTTGGCGCACTAGTAGTGCCGCCTCACCCTCCCCCTCGGGAACGATGCCTTCCACACTCGGTGCCTCCACGGGACAAGGACCGACACGCTCATGGTTGTGGTAAAGCTTCCCAACCACGTTCCGGGACATAAGCTCCAACTCCTCATGCATGGGAGGGTCCTCCAAGAAATATTGGGAATGCACAAGGCCCAAGTGGAAAGCGGCGAATGCGTCGTCTCGCAATACTCGCCAAAAATGCCTACAGGGCATCCCAAGCATGGTAGGAAATGCACAAGTGCACACCAGGTCACGGTACAAGGTGTAGGTGATAGATCCAACGGAGGTCCGGACCGGCCCCGAGAGTTGAACATAGTGAGCTACATTGGTTCCCTGTCTGGAAACTTCAAAGATGGCTGCATTAGGCGCGGGGATCACCATTCTGGGGGGGAGATCATACTCCAAAAGATCCTCCACCCCCTTTGTGGGGTCAGGACAGTCGTCCAAGGTGGGAGGGGCCAGAGCCTCGTATGCGTGGTCCGGCAGCCTCTTCATGTCGTACCCAAAGGAAAGGACCATCTGATGGGCTGCCTCATCCCTTCCCCATGTGGTCAGCCGGTCCTTCATTGCCTCATACGGCATTGGAAAAATTTGCTGGGCCGTCTCATGCCGGGAGCGAAAGGAGCCCGTTGTCACGCGTGTGTCCAGACGCCCCCACTTCAAAATCAGCTCCCCCACAGTGACCATGAGTGCGTCAAAAACGTCGTTCAGCTTTTTCCGCTTGGTTAGGCGGCCCTCCTTTGCCCACCTATGGATGCCCTCGTCCCGTTGTGTGGACACGATCCCCCGTGTGAACACACCCACCTGAAAACAGCGTGCCCAGCGTCGCACCTTGTCCCCCCCCCACGTAGCACTCAAATATGTATGTCCACTTGAAAAGATTGGGTCCCCAAGAATTTCAACATTCCACATGTGCTCAAAGACAACAATGGAGACTTGGCGGTGTGCACGGGCCATGAGGCGGACCAATTTAGTGAAAGTGTCGTGGCCAAGAACGCCTTTCAGGTTCTTGGCCACGTTCTTGGCAATGTGCCAGTAACACCAGTAGTGCTTGGCGTTGGGGAAAACGGTGGCAACGGCCCCCGAAGCCTTCACACATGCATCCGTGAACATGACCACGGGCGCGATGCCCACGGCCGCCAACCAGTGGGTAAACTGGTACTCAAAGTCGCGAGTTTTTTCGCCCACGACAATGGCTTGGCCCATGAGCACTGACTGCCCATAGTTGTTGGCCCCCACGAAGAGGCCAATGTTCAGGTTATACCTATTACTTTGATAGGTATTACCATGGAGGATTAGAAACGGGAAGCGCCGGGCAATAGCAATTTGCTCGACGCTCATCCAGAAGACATGGGATAGTTTCCCAATGTCATCCTTCACCACATGGGTGTACCACCCATATTCGCCCTTTTCCTCAAGGCGGTTGACCAACTCATGGGCATCCAGCGTTGAGGAGTAGCCTTCGGCATCATAAATATTCTGCACCTGTTTTGCGGTGATCTCGACACCGCGGGTCCGCATGAAATGTACCACATTGCGGGGGGGCATGAAGGCTTGTCCCAAGTTCATGATCATATCAGCATCCTCACGGGACAAATTCACCGGACCAAGGAATTTTTTTTGCTTGGCCGTTTGCGGTGGATGGTTATGGTCTAGGCGGAGTCCTTTGTGACTCACGGACCACACCTCGTGCATGCCATCCTTACGGCGAGAAATGTACACGTTGAAGGGACAACAATCCCCCTTTGACTCCGGTGCATATGTTGGCACCGTCCTACTATCCTCGGGAAGGACCCCGGATTGGGCTGCGTTGCGATTGTGCTGCTTTTGGCGGCCTACTTTGGCGCAATAAAAATATGCTTGGCCTTTGTTTTTATCGCCACGACGACTGAGAACATAGCCGTTCTCATCCGCCCATTCCTCCATGCGGTCACAAGCTTCTTGGTGACTTGAGCCGGCAAACGCATTTACAACCGGCTCCCAGGTGGCACCCATCTCCGGAAACTTCATGCTGTCATCTTCAGAATCGCTATCTTCCTCATCGGAGCACGCTTCATATGGGTCTTCTTCGAGGACCTCCGATGGTGCCGGGGACAAGGGAAGGGGACTGTAGTTGATCTCAGATGATGTGTCTGACATCTGTGTGACAATAATCTGTGTCTTCTGTGTCTGAAAAATAGTAGAACAGATGCGCTTGATGCTGGCATTTATAAAAATACGCTGTTCAGCCACAGCAATCAATTAAATCAGAAAATCAATTCCATTTTTTTCCCATTTTCAGTTAATTCAAGCGCATGCGCCAGATGTGGGCAGATCCTTTAGTCCTACGCGTAGTCCTAAGCCGTACTAGCCTTTAGCCCGCGCAAATGCGCGGGTAGCCTTCAGCCCGCGCAAATGCGCGGGTAGAAAATTTGGTGCTAGCATCCAATTTTTTCTGATAGATGTAGATTTCTTGCCCGCGCTACGCACGGGAAAACTTGAGCCAAGCCTTGAGGTATTTCCAGAAAATGTAGACGGGCGTAGACGGCATATTTTATCTCACTACGGACTTGCAGCACACACATGTCCGGCGAACGAATACACTATCTAAGTGTCAATTTTATTTCGGTATACACCGGTACTTCTGGTCAGTGGTTTTGAAGATACACTTTCTAAGTGTCTATTTAATTTGGGTATTCACCCCTTGTACACACATGTCCGCTGCTGAAACGATACACTTTCTGAGTAACTATTTTATTTCGTTATACACCTAGAGCACACACATGTCCGCTGCACCAAAATACTCAATGCAGTCCGGGTGTATACCGAAATAAAATAGACACTCAGAAAGTGTAACCTTGCAGCCCATGCTCCGTCCGGGGGTCTCCCACCCGAGTAGGGTCCAAGTAGAGTAGGCTTAACTAAGGGCCTGAGGAGAAGTGCATACCCAAGCCCAGGAAGAACCCCGCAAGAAGTGCGCCAACTCCTGATTAGTCAACCCTGCAAGAAGTATGCCATATCTGGATTACGCAGCTGCCTGTGAGATGTGTGTGGCACAGCTGCTGCGCTGCCCGCACAATGACCCCAGATGGGATTATTGCCACAATCGCGGATGGGTTTGTTAGCACAAGTGAAAGCTGCTGGCCTACTACTACGACCGCTGGCCAATGATGCAATGCCGGCAAGAAGTTCACTATAACCTGCACAGGAGGTAGAGAAAGTATGGGGAGTTCCACGGAAACTGACTGGTAGATGTTCCGTGCTGTGCACCGCCGGCGCTGGCGCATTCGATAACGTCCACGGATAGCGCTAACAGGTGGTTCTGTGAGTAGTTACAGGCGGTTAGCGCCCGCTCGGCCAACTAAACAGCCAGAATCGGCGAAGATGCAACCGTACTGCACACCGATCGATGCGCCTCAAAAATGCGCATACATCTGTGTAATTGGAAAAAAAAATGCCGCCTGCTAGCATAAATTCTTTTCTGCCATGCGCACACGCGCGCCGCCGCCGGGCCCGCGCCTTTTCACGACGACGACGACCAGTCTGAAAATAATGGAAACTAGTGCGAATGCCCGCGCTTGAAACGCGGGCCATATCACCATAGCACCATAGCACCATATCTCACACCGCACCGCATTTCACATACCCAATACAACACACCTCATGTCCCGTACCTCATATCCCGTGCCACCTGACTCATGTCTCAAACATCGTATCCCGTACTCTATGAGTGAAACTTACCCCTCCTAAACTGTACTCTGACACCACATTTGACACCGCGATTCGCATAATCCATATTTCCAAACACATCACCCATACCTCACACTGTGTACAACATACCGCATATCCCGTACCTCGTATCCCGTACCTCACTCAAACATCATATCTGATACTCTATGAGTCAAATTTACCCCTCCTAAACTGTACTCTGACACCACATTTCACACCGCGATTCGCATAATCCATATTTCCAAACACATCACCCATACCTCACACTGTGTACAACATACCGCATATCCCGTACCTTGTATCCCGTACCTCATGAGTCATGTCTCAAACCTCATATCCCGTACTATATAAGCGAGAGAACTGTCACCACTGCTGCCTGTTGGCTAAAATCGCCAAAAGTCAACAGGCGGGATGATTCGTGTGGATACCCGGAAAATCGATTGTCCAGCACATACAGGTTTTCAAAACACGTGATTCCGTGATTTCAGATCGATTTCTCGTGCCAGAAATCGAAATCGCAAATCCGCCAGATGCCATTTGACGGGCACGCGCGCGCGCCTGCAGCAGCGGCACAATTGGGAGGATTTTTTGGGTATGACGAACGACGACGACAGACGACGACGACGAACGACGACGAACCATAGCACAATTAAATATAATAAGAGAGTCTTGCATAGCCATTCCCAACTCCGAGCATTCTCCGCCCGTGGGTCACAGTCGCGTCGATTTCTCAATATTTTTTGGGGATCTGCTGGATTTTTCTGGATAAATCTACAGATTGAGAGCTAGGCTCTCGATTGATGTAAAAAAATCCAGAATTGGTGCTAAAAATCGCCAGAACTGGCGCTGGGAACATAGCGCTCTCAGAAGGTGCGCTAAATGCGGGACTTGCCAAATGGCGAGCATATCCGATGCGGGTCACAGTCACGGCTCGTTTTGACGCTACATAGCACCAAATCTTTGAAATTGTGGTTCTACGGGTAGCTACGGACCCAGGCTAGGTAGGAGGGACGGATCCAGAGTGTTTTTTCTGGTTCGGCCCTTTTTTTTTCTTCGGCACTGACGGTACCTCCTGCTTTTCACTACGGTTTTCTTGTTTTTCTCAACGGTGTCCATGGAAAATAGCCACCCTGGTCTTGATGAAGGACAGTTTTCTTTGTCCTTCAAGTGGACAGATTCCACAAGTCTCCTGTTGGCTCAAAAGGATCCTTTTGCGGCTGCTCTACTCGATGAAATAGAGAGTAGTGTGGGTTTGAGCAGGGAGCAGTCGAGCAGTTCAGAGGGACTGCTGTTTTCTGCCAGTGACGTTGAAGAGTCAGATAACGAAGAAGAAACCGACAAACAAAAGAACGCAAATCTAGACACGATTCTAGACTTTGTTCCTTGCTCACAACCAGATTCTGATGAGGGGACGAGTCATCATGACCATTCTCCTCTCAAAAATCTGGAAGATGCATCCGTAAATCGTAGTGGTCGACCGGTGCGGGCTGCCTCACTTGGGGTGGCTCAATACTTGGTGGCAGCCAAGGAGGCTGCCTCTTCCCGGGCTTGTGTTGAGGCCGGACCAAGGGGTTTGCGGACCAAGAGTCAAAAGAGGACGGTGAGTCAAACGGCAATGCGCCGATCACAGGCCGAATCATGCATGCCGGGATCTGGTGTCGTGCAAACGCATTTCCTTTGCCCGTTGGACACCCATTGCTTCCGGCCCATGAAACAGGTGTTCGTAAAGGTGTTCGATGGGCATATGAATAGCTATAAATCGGACATGGATCGATTCGTGAAGGAGTTTGGTGAGGTATACAACAAAGGGCTTACCGAGAATAACCTTAGGAACGGGTTTGCCGACCTGGGTCTTTGGCCCCCTGCATGGCCAAAGATTAGCGAAAAGCTGGATGGGTATCGCAACCGCGAGGCCATGCAGAAGGCCGAAGATGATGCACAGGACGCGGCAATCCGCGAGGAGTTGGCGGTTGCCGCGGCCGAGCGGCCCATTCGGGAGGTCCGCGTCGTGGTGGAATGGGACCCCGACATGCACGCGCCTGTACCTTCCTCTCCCAGCGCCGCTTCGCCCCGTCCCCCTGCCACCCCTGCTGTGTCCAACCGGAGCTCAAGCACCAGCACCAGCGTTGGCGCGTCGCCACCAGGTATGACGGCGGCGGGCACTCAGGTATCCCCGGGGTTGAAGGTGCGTCAGCGCTTGTGGAAGAAGAAACCGGACGCCCCCGGGTACCACAAGCCCCGCCGCCTGGACATCGTGCTGGTGCAAGGGGGAGAGCTGACCGGTGATGAGGTTGTGCAGGACCTGCAGGTAGAGGTGGATGAGAAAGAACAGAAAAAGGTAGAAGCGGAGCGACGCAAGAGAGAGCGCGAGCAGAAATGGGACGAAAAGAGGAAAGAGGAGGAGGAGAGGAAAAGGAAACAAGAGGAACGCAAACGGGCCGCAGAGGAAAAGAAACAAAAGGCAGCGGAGGACAAACAGCGACGCGACGCGGAACGTGCGGAGGCGAAGCGGAAGAAAGAGGAGGAGCGGGCTGCCACGCAGGCATCCCGACCCCGCCGCGGCACCAAGCGGAAGGCGCCCGAGCCCGACATGTGGGATGACGGCACCACGTGCCCCTGCGGCCAGGATGTGGGCACCGGCAAGACTGAGAATTGGGCCCAGTGTGATGCATGTGACGGCTGGATCCATGATGGTTGCTTTGGGACCGATTGGGGGCGTGATGGCCCCTACATTGAGCAGAGCGAAAGCCGCTGGCAATGCTCTTTGTGTGCGCCCAGGTCCGATGACGACTCGGATGGTGACTCCCAGCCCAATATGGCTGGGAGTGACAGCCAGTAGCGAGTCGTAGATTGGGGAGGGGGGTGGGGGTCACAAAGGGGTGGGTAGGGGGGCGGGGGACCAAAAAAAGGGGGTTGGGGGCACCATGGACACCGTTGGGATGACAAAAAGGCCTAGTGAGAGCATGAGCAATGCCCCCATGCGCCGAAGGTATACCCTCCCTCCTTTAGTGTAGCAGGCCCCATTTGTGGCAGCATGCAGATTTCAGCTATATCTACGTGCGCGCCTCATAGTTTGGGGTAGATATGTCCATTTCATGAAAAATTGGTGTATATGAGTAGGGTGGATCGTCCTCTACAAGATGACCAACTTGGTTTTTGCGTGGTGAGCCAATAACCCCTCTCCCGAAGCGCGACCGTGACCGGTACTCAACAGAAATCAGCAAAAAACTGCAGTTGGGCAGTGAACTCTTGAGCAAAACCCTCTCCCTCCATGGGGTAAATCGTGTCAAAACAAAGCAACGAAGGCATTTCTGAGTAGCCTGGGTCAAGCCCTACGCGTACATATGTTTAGATTTTGCCAACTCATCGGTGACATCACTCACTAAGCTTGACCGTGACCCGCGCAGTTCTGGACACGAACAGCTGGCTTATCGGCAAATCACCCTAAGTCGCGGGGTTTTCTCTTAGTGCGCATTCTGCAAGAAAACCCTGTGCCCAGTGAGGGTGAATCCTAGCGACAAATACCCACCAAGTACCAGCGGTACCGTTTTGTTCCCTGCAAAATGCCACGGGGCGGCTTTTGGTAGATAGCAAATCCGATATCTCAATTTCGTCCTTCCCCTTGGGCCGCCCTGAACGGAACTGAAGGTATGTGTTTGCGCAGCAGGAAACATTTCTTTTCGACGAGAATTTACGATACTGTAAAAGTAAAGTTAAAACAACGGAGGAGGAAGTTGATCGAGATGAGGAGGGGGAGGATGACACTCATCTCCCGAATCAGCTCGCTGAATGCTTCCATATCAACACCTACACCACTCGGGGGGGGCATCAGACAAAGGTCCCAGTTAAGTAGACTTAGCACTCTTCGGCACATCGATTCGGCAATCAGATGGGACCATGTTTTGTTGTGCTCGTGTCTTTCTGCTTGTATGTGTCATAGTAAGTAAATGACAATTGGGAGCATCAAAAAACAAGTAATAAGTAAGGACGCTTGTGGATGAATTAAAGAAAAAAAGTGATAAGTATTAAGTAAAGCTTTTCGGGAAACCATTAATATATTGTTTTAACTTTATTTTTACAGTAGCTTCGGCATGTGCACTCCACTATCCTATTGGCTGGAGGCCCACAAAGATGCACTCGCTGGTCCGGAACATGTGCTTGACTCAGTGTTCACCAACATTGAAAATATTGCACTTGTTTGATGGGGTTGTGGTGCTTATGCATGGGGATTGGCTGGCAGACCCCTGCACGGTGAATGCCAAAACAGAGGTCCGTTTCCGCTATACCTTTAGATTTGCAGAGTTGGGTCTGGAGGAAAGCTATGGAGCGCACACAATGTCACTTGGGGTGCTAAAGTACTGGCAAGACTCGTCAGCGGGCAGGACAAAGCAACAAAACGGCGTTAGCCCATAGACTGTGGAACACGAATGTGTGAGCGTCTTTCGTCAAGCCAGAGTGCACATAAAACAGGGGGCCGGAGCCCCCTGGAATCACCAAGTCATCAAAGGCCAAGTATATTGGCACTGCAGAGTGCAGTTGTGGCATCCGTACCAGGCAACCCCAGGCTGTGGAGCACAGGATTACATACGGGGGGCAGGGAGGGAGCAGGCGGGTAAAGCAGACCTAGAACCAGATCACGGTCACACAAATTAGACCGGGTGAGTCCCGAATAAAGACCAGGTTTCCACCATGAGGTGGGGTACCGCTTCATGTGTAATTCGTGCACGCATGCAAGGGCATTGTGTTGTACATCGGACCAGCGCGTGGAGTACCCAGCGGATTTGAGTCCCAGGGTGACTGCAATGCTCTTGGTGGAGCGTTTTGCTTGGACAGCCTCGGGGTCTGGGAATCGGGAGAATCGTTTGTGGGGGGGCACACTCCAATCTACCTTAGTTTTCAGGCGCATTGATACCTCTGCGGTGTCAGGTAGCACGCACAGAACCGCTTCCAGGCTGGGAATCACCAGACCCTCGGATTCCTGCTGCAATTCCAGCCCATACAGTTTTTCGAACATACGCTGGAGTCTAGTCAGGCCAATATTCCCACATATGGCGCCTACAATATTGTCCATGTACCTGTAAGGGGGGATGGGAAGGGCATGTTTGGGCAGGCGTCGTGACAGCTTGTGAGCCGGAGAGCCGGAGGAAGTGTTAAACGACAATTCACGCATCATGCAAAAAAGTTGCGCAGCTTGCGCCGAGCACAGACCGCCTATCGCAACGCCGCGTTTTTGAAGCGGGATTGACGATTGTGGAACGTTTGGAAACATTTCTTCCATGTCCAGCTCGCCCAAGAGCTCGTGGGGGTTTGGTAGGGGCCTTAGGTGGGTTACAATATATATATATATATATATATACAAAATATATATAAAAAAATTTTATCCATGCACGATTTGCAACATATGTTGCAAATCGTGCATGGATAAAATTTCTTTTGCATCCTTTTGACTCGTCGCAAACTTCCAGATGAGCGTGAGCTAGGCACCTACTGATTTTTGGGGCTACAAGTCGCACTTGATCTGCGCCCTCCCCTCGCCAAAAACTCTCGTGGGCACTGACACCATTGCATGGGCACACCAGTTGTGGGGCCAAGGCCCAGCACCCGAACCTATGGCAGGTTTTGCCCAGCCTTTAAATTGCCACCGACTTTGTTGAAGCTAACTTTTTTTTTTGTTACGGCGCTTATATCCGCTATCTGTCTCACAATTTCTCAATGAAGAAACGCTATCACCGACCCTAGTGGCTGATAGTATTTCTTCCCAAAGAAATGCTACTTGATAGCATTTCATGATAGCATTTCTTGATTGGTGATAACATTTCTCCCCGAAGAATCTCTATCTCATCCACTTTTAGTATACTTACAAAATGTCGAAGAAACATGTAGGTGTTGTACCCCAAACCCTTGCGGTGTATCATCAAAAGGGAAAACAGGTGAAAACACAAGCAGCCATGTTGCAAAGTAGGTACAATGTGGAGAATCCTAAAGACGAGAGCAAAATCAAAGCCGAGCCTTGCCCCAAACCACCAGTGAAAGCAGAACCTTGTCAACCACTGGCAAAGCAAGCTTCACACACATGCCCTTCACAGCTGCCAAGAACCTAAGGTAGCCCCATAGAAGCCAAAGGCTGAACCTGGTGTATGCTATATGTGTGATGAGCCAATTCCCCGAAAACGTGACACTATTGCTCTTATATCCGTTATTGGTCTCACAATTTCTCGACGAAGAAATGTGATCACCGACCCCGCTGGCTGATATCATTTCTTGGCGAAGAAATGTGAGTAGATAACATTTCTTGGCCAAGAAATGCTATCATGTAGCGTTTCTTGTATAGTGTCCTGCTCTGCACAATATGCATCTCTGTCGCTATGTCACCCGGAACGGTCAGTGTCGTCCGCGGCGCTTGCCACCATGTGCCTAGAAGTGTATGCAATTTGTCATTGATGCCATCTCACCACACATCAAAACACGTGAAGCCTGTGGCAAGTCCATCCCTTTCCGAGAAGCACAACTCCAATTTACAAATCACTTCCCGTCGGTAGCCATAAATGCTCCCATGTTTGAGAGTATGCCAGGCGACTCCACACCCACTTCCCTTGTCCGCATGCTCGATGATTTTAGCCTGAATGCCCCCGCCATGCTGTGCAGTTTTGTCCCCAATGCTGTGAAAAAGTGTAGCCGGTACTCCTTCTCCAGTGAACAATTTACAGCCAATGTTGGCAAGCTCGTTTCCGTGCTACAAAACAAACAGTATCCCTATGCTTGGTGGCGTTCGCTCCTCCTTGCCTCAGCAGCTAAGGTAGACTGGGAACCGGAGTGCCGCACTGGGCTGTTAACGTGTGCCAGCCATGCACCGCGTACACTAATACATACCACTGAAAATGGAACAGTTAGGCCAAGTACCCACCCAAACCCTCCCTAATGAAAGCGGAGGTTATGGACCTTACTGCAGAAGAGGATCATGAGTTGCACCCCCTCAGAGAATCCCGGGTATCGTCTTGCCCGGATTTGGGCAGAACCCCGGTTATGTATACATATGCACCCGGCTTACACATAGAAGATGTGGAAAGAACACCTTTAAAACAAAAGAATTGAGGGCGAGCCTACTGCAATGCTGTGTACTGTGGGTGCCACTTGCATGGCGTAGTCATGGTAAAAAAGCATCACGGACAATAAACGTGACAAACTTCTTGCTCTTGGGCAACCCAAGTATTGCCCAAAGTCCCGTCAAGGAATTGGAACTGGGTGTTCCATGCTTGACTCCTCGAGTAGCATGACTGACAAGCGGCATACTCAGCAATGCCAGGCAAATGTCCCAAGGTACGTTGAAAATGTGGAAAACATATGAAAAGGGGACAAGCTCTATCCATGGCTAGATTTGCGGTCCGTGAGTATTAGACGAAGCAGAGAGTGATCACTAGAACTAACCTGATCAAGATTTGCAAAAATGGCACCACAAATTGAGGGCTCTTCCTATTGATGGTCACATGGTGAGTTGAGGTTGTGTTGTTGAGGTAAAGTTCTACCGAATCAACTGTGAGTTTGAATGCGAGCACTTCAAGGCACAATTGTTGCGCTGGAAGTCGCAGTTAAATAGCAACATTGAAAAGAAATGGTGCCCCGTGAAAGCTCCATGCCTCAGGATTTTTGGGGTGAGGTCAAACTTTCCTACCAACACCGGCGATTCCGAGGACCCCGCACTTTCCGGGTTTCTTTTTTTTCTTTGGCATCCACTCATTCGAGGGGGTGCCTAATCTGCGTCCACTCGTGACTTACCCCGCGCTGGCTTGACCACTTTGACTGAATAATGGCATGGTCAATTTTCAGCACAACAAATGGATTCCAAACGGCCATAATGGACGGCTATGTTGGATATGGTCTATGTGGCCCATTCTTGTGTATGTTCCCCACACCTATTAGGGTGTGGGGAACACACCGTGATAGGCACACATTAATGCTAGAGGTGTCCGTAGTTGGGCATTGGAAGTCATGATCAAATCTCATATGCAGATTACACTTCCAGGGACAGTTGAGCTTATTCACCACTCCCCTGATGAAACAGTGCTAGCCCATGACATGTTTGTCTCCAGGACAGTGCACCTGGTTACTCCAGAGACATTGTGCCAGTCAGGTTTCTCAGGGTGGTGGTCCCCTGCAGACAGAACCTTTGCCACCGCCGAAGTTGCAGGCCACCATGTACGCTTCATACATACCCTCCCCTGGGATGGAGCGGAGGGGGGACGACTGCAGAGTATTGTGCGGCATTCAACACGGAAAAACAAGCGCGTGGTGATGCAGTTTTTTCGAAATTTTGATGCGCTGAATGGGGTGGTGGGGGAGATCTTGTCTGCAGAGGCTGAGGGTGTTGATACAGGCCCCTCATCTCAGTCCAGACCAGTGGTCATCATGTCACGATATAGGGATAATATCTACTTTGCTATGGCGGGCATCTCCCCCTTTCTCGAGGCCCCCACTTTATTTTTGATTGAGCAATTGACTGCGGTGTTGTACAATATCCCACTGAAGTGGGAACCCCATGGGAGTGTTACTACGTGGGGAGAAGCATCTATGCTTCTTGACCAGCATACGGGATTTTTCAAGCACAGTTTTGGTCTGCAGAGAAAAGGAGTTGTTCAAAAACTCAGTGACTGGGTCACAGGGACAGTGACAGCAGAGTGGGAAAACTGGGTCGACGCCCACTCGCCCAATGCACGGATGGTGTTGCGCTCCCTTCTGCCCTCTTTGCTGTATAAGTCTCTCCTGTATGCCTTGAACAAACGAGATGTCGTATCAAACATGCGATCACTTCTGTGGGGCCTTGGTGTGAAAAGATATCCAGACCAGTGGTGGAGACCTGCCCTGCATCGCTTCTTTCACAGATTCCGACTTCACAGGGTAGTAGGTTTTAAAACCATGATGTGTTGGTACCAAGAAGGGCGTCAGGTTCTCAGTGTGTGACCTCGTGCTCTGTGCCAGACACCTTGTTGGTTGAAGTGCCAGTGGCGAGTTCGCTGCGGCGTTTCCCACGGTGTCTGTGCATGGAGACGTCGTGACCAACTAGCCCTATGCACATGGCATGAATGACATGGTTGAGGAAGTTGGTACCAAGGAGGACGACAGGTTCTCGGTGTATGACAGTTTTCTTTGCTGGATCTAACCCTATTGACATGACATGCATGACACGGTTGAGGACAAGTGAGATTGTTTGTTTCACATAATCTGGTGTTAGGGTGCAAAATACGAAAGACGGTGGACTAAGATGAGTAGAAGAACGTTGTTTCCCATACTTGATCTTCAGTCTATTGCAACTGATGAGTGTTTTGCTGCTTTGCTGCTCGCTGTAAAGCCCCCTTCTACTTGAACAACATGTTGTGTAGTGTTGTGCAATTGGGCTTCTTAGATGGTTTTGGAGGGTGGTAGAAAAAATTGCCTTTCATTTTGCAGGGACATCATGGATGCTATGGATGGAAAGTGAACCCAGCAAACACAGAACATCTAAGCCTGTGTCTAAATGTATTCGAGAGCATATGGTCTAAGTTCAGGTGAAACCAAAATCCTTGTTGAATGACAGTTAATTGGCTGTCTATAGACGGGTGTAGGGTGGACCCTAGGGCCGTTGCGCCATGCACGTGACTTTCACTCGTCACGTTTTGGGCATCCCTTCTGCCAGAGCTTTGCCATTTGTCAATGTAGTGCTTGCGCTTTGTGTGCTTGCAAAGATTGTTCGCAAGCATAGAACCATGGTGCCAAACGAGAATTGTCTTTATGGGAAAAATGTTGACATATCCGGATGGTCAGTGCAATAATTGGCCTCATGATCACCCCTTCAATGAATGAATACGCCCCGCATCCGCCCTGAGACCTTAAGAACCCCAAAACACATAGAATCCCCGCTTTTTGTGAAACGACTTGAGGCCTTGTCTAGGCCGACCCCTTAAGCCACAACACTTGTGTTGTATTCATGTGTTTCCGACGGTGGTGACTTGCGAGCCTCCGTTGCAGCATGTGCCCAAAATGGGCGCATCTGCAGGATTATCACAAGAATCAACAAGGTTGGGTCTCAATTCGTGCTTAAAAGAAAGGGATACGTTGCACACGGAGAGGGAAGACAAGTACAAACGTGGCCTACAGGTCCTAAAAGAAAGGGATAAGTTGCACACGGAGAGGGGAGACAAGTACAAACGTGGCCTACAGGTCCTAAATGAGCAGACTAGTAGCAGCGTCGACGAGTTCAAGCTACTGTCCAAGATGCCTTGGTGGTGCAGCAAACCTTTTGGTCCATCACTTGCCACGTCTGCCGTAGGTCGTGTTGTCCACCAAAGGATGACGGGCTCGGACTCTATGCAAACGATGTCGCATAAAGGGCTCGAAGACACGGACACGGACGAGGACCATGCGGCTGTGCGTGTTGACAGCGATGATGGTCACGTGGAACACTCATGGCGCAAGCCCGTCAACAACCCCCGCGACCATCTTATTTGGGCTGAACTATACTGGGCTTACTCCCTCTTCGCCAACCTGCAACCTCCGGTCAAGGGCCAAGAGGGCCCGCCCCTTCTCGGGTCGGAGGCCTGCCGCCGCATGGTCCGGGGGCACGCGCAGCAAAACCCCTCCACGGAGCAGATGGCGGAGGTGCTGGACTCCCTCACGGTGGGCGACACCCCTGAAGCGCGCGAGCTTGACGTAGCCGAGGAGGACCTCTTGGCGGAGGACAAGACTGGGTGCCTCGCGAAGGTGAAGGGGAAGTTGAAGAAGAAGAAGTCCAAGAAGACGGTGGAGTCAAAGGGCGTGACGTTCCTCGACTTCGTGGCAGTGCTGAGCGCGTGGACGCGCGGGGGGGACCAGGGCCGGACCCTGGAGCACCTGCGGCACTTCAAGCGCAAGACCTTCTACGACATCCGGTCGGACTGGATGGTGGCCCGGCTGCTGTGGGTGTCCATGTGGTTGTCGGCGCTGATCGCGTTCCCCTTCTCTTGGCTCTATGAGAAGATGCAGGATTGCAGACGGGAGGTGCTTCCCTCGATTGCCTCTGCTGCTAGCACGCCCCAACGTGACGCCTCTGTCGGCCCACAAAGACGGGGGAGGGGGCCTGCGCCTCTCGCCCAAGAACTGACTGGGTTCTGTGGTGCTGTGAACCCCGGCCCCCATCTCTCTAACCCCCAAAGAGGTCCAACACATGCTTGGCAAGTGTTTTCTTCTCATCCTCCGAGTATTGTGGGTGAGAGTGGAACGTCTGTCCCACCGCTCACAATTTGCAGCCTTCTGCCCCCCGTGGCGTCCACCCGATCAACCAACACCCGATTGGGATTGCCAAACACCGCTGTGGCAGTTGGGGCCCGATTGTGCTTCCGAAAACCGGCCTTCCACTGGGCCAACAGCTGGCCAACTACAGGGCTAAAGGCTGCACCATGTGCGCCCGCACATCGTATCATGGTTGAGACCAGAGTGGAGTATCTTGCGGCACAAGATCAACGTAGTCAGGAGTTCGGGGATGTGTTGGTTAGCCTTAGTGTTGGGGAACAGGCTTGGGCAGCCGTTGGGGTTAGATTCCAAGAATTCCGGAGTGTTATAGGGGTAGTAGCCCCACCCCCCAGGCCGCTTTGTTGGTCCTCCCGCCTTCGTCGTAGGAGTGCTACGAACATGAAACTGAATGCGTGCCCAGTATTCATTCCCACGTGCTGCGGGTTGTAGATGTGGGAGGTCGGTATGAGACCATCATCCGCGGTCTCTTATGCGCCCCCACCGCCTCCCAAACAAACCACACACACGATGGACGACACCACGGCATAGCGGACGACGTAAGAGGGCCAAGTACGTGTCGTCCAGGCCTCGATGTCGAGGGTGCGTCTCTGGGGATTCACGAACTAGGCCACGCTGAATGTTGGGCCAACATCCGTACAACCTTGTGGGCAGCTACTAGAACAGGGCAAAATACCTGAACTGGAGTTCCAGGATGACAAACTCATGCGAATGTGAACATCCATGTGTCCTACATGTGCTAGTCCTGTTCCATGGTGTAGATTTGGACGTACTCGATGATATTAATGCACGAACGACATCAAGGGTTAGGATACAATGGAGTCTTGGTGCAGTTGTTTATCACCTTAAGTTGCGCGATGGGGAAGGCCCAGAGAAGAATTCTTGTTGCATTCTCAGCAGTGGTGGTAGTTACATGCGGTTGTTCATGCAGGTTATTCGTATGACTGCAAAGCAGGCTGTTGGTCCTTTCGATAGGGTGACGGTGAAACAACACGAAGGGTTCAACGAATCAATTTTTCATGTTGTGGGGCCTTCCCCGTCTGCAATGTCCTGGGTCCACTGGCCTAACTGTGTCACTCAGATGACTGAGGCCGGGTGGGACGCGGACCTATCCCAGGCCATACTGCTGCTGGGGTTTGTCATCCCGTACTCGTGCTTCTTCGGGGCATTCGGGTGGTTCCAAATTCCGGGCATGAACAAGTGGCTCAGCCTCATCCCCATCATCGGGGCGGGCCTCGCAATCTTCATCAGCGTCCACACCATCGGCTGGAAGCGACGCCCGGAGGACTTCGGGGAGTACTCCGGCGCGATCGGTGCGCTCAACGGCATCAACCTCGCCACGCTCCTTCTCGCATTCTACTCGACGATCATGGCCATCCTCGCGGCCTTCCACGTGTCGGTCCCCAAACTGAAGGCGGGAGCCTTTTGGAGGAAGCGCGCGGACGCCAACCGTAACTTCGTGTGCTACACAATGCAGCGCCTCAGCGACGGCGTGCACTACGCCCAGCCGATGCCGCGGCAGTCCATGAAGGTGTCCTTCAAGGACGAGGGAGAGGCAGGGTTTCTTTGGAACTGTGTGCCAAGAGGAGTGTGTGCTGCGTGCCAAGAGGAGGAGAGGCCTGCTCCGCACGGAGCGCCTACCGGCTGGATGTGTGAGTGGTAAGAGCGGTGGATCCACGCTCGGAAGGCTCTCGGCTCGAACCCAACTGGCCCACCATCTGGAGCAACGGGGGGCTGATCTGCCGGTACAGGGGACCCGGATCATCATAAAGGTGCTCGGAGATGCCTCGAGACACTCACCTTATCGCACACCTTGTATCCCCTGGACCCCCACCCCTCTTCTGTTCAACGGGGTCACTGGGTCGGGAGTATTCCAAAGTCTCAGATGCAACCATCTGCTCAGGGTGCGGATGTCGCATGTGCT
This sequence comes from Eutreptiella sp. 'Long Island Sound 2002', assembly GCA_964036045.1. NCBI lineage: Eukaryota > Euglenozoa > Euglenophyceae > Eutreptiales > Eutreptiaceae > Eutreptiella > Eutreptiella sp. 'Long Island Sound 2002'. Next base: position 1,902,935 of record OZ038400.1, on the reverse strand, counting down.
GCAGGCCACACTATTGGACAGGCCGTTAACAACGGAAAGCCTGCATTTGTCGGTCGCGTTGGATGATTTGGTGGGCACTGATGCGACGCAGGTGCACAGGCCCCGTGTGGCATGGTTGCACGTGCATGAGTTGACCGTCAGCGAGTGACGCAGGCGGCCGTCGGAGGGTGACTGACAGCCGGCCAGGGTAATCTGCGGGTGATCGACGGCATCCGAAGGCGGCTGGAGATGTTTCGGGGCATCAGTCACCCGTGTGAGGACCTCTCGCGGATACGCGGGACTGGGTGTGGTTGCACCCATCGGCCTCACACTGCACGTTTGCTCAACGCCCCCGTGTCCACGCGCGCGCGCGCGGCAGGTGAACGCGCATGTTTGGTCGGGGGAGGGGATCCCGGGCAAAATGGACAGGGCCGTCGTCTCAGCGTTGGCCGTGCGTCCGTGAGACTGCCTCCCCCCCCCCCTCTTCTCTTCGAAGCCAAAGAGACAGAGAGTGCCCAGGCGATCTCCGGACTCTGGCGCACTGCCGCCCTTTCCCGTCCGCGGTGCCCCTTCCGGCACCGGCGCCCGCGCGCCCGGGACAGCCGTGCGTTCTTGCGTGTGCCGCATGGTACAATGACAACATGCAATGACAGTGTCAGAGGATTATTTTGCGACTGTGACAGTGACAGTGATAGTGACAGTGAACTTGAATAATACACCATGTGCTTGACCAGAGGCTGGAGCAGTTCTCAAGGATGAATATCAACGCGCCGGGCATCTTTTTTTGACCATTCCCCACCCGTGCCTGTTTTTGCCCCCACCTCACCAAACAATTTGGAGTACCTTCTCACCGTGTCTAAGAATTTGGCCCATCTTTTGCACCCAGTTTATGACGATGGCAAGGGTGGTGGTTGGAAGTGGTGGGAGTGTCATTTTGTGTTGTTGAAACCTCATATTTCGGTTTATGCAAGGTGCGTTGCAGGGAAGGTTTGCGGTCTAGTGCGGTCTACTTGGAGGACTTCCCGAGGTGAGGATAAACCTGGGGCTAGAGATAAGATACTTAGTACAAAGTTAGGGCGCCGGGCAAACATTCCCCCAAATATTCAAGGGACTTTACACGTCATGACCACACCAACCATCCCCTCTGAGTGTGCCCACCCGCTGTCATGGTGTCCAGCCTCTACGGCTGGGTGACCAGCCCCTTCCACCCGCCTATGGGCCAGTGTCAAATTCCAGCGCCATCCCAGTGACTCATGGGCAGGCGTCCCCATCACCGCAAACACATGGTACAGAGTTACTGTATTGAATGGCCGGATGCAACTACGCAGGTGGTCACGCTATACGGTCACTCCCTTTTGCCCCGTAATGCCGATGCTGTCGCCGAGGCTCGAACCCGCGGACCTGTTGGTCGCGTGCCACATGCCATGACTACTGTGCCACGTGGCCTCCAGGTATCCTTCAAGGAGTGGTTCGGGCTGATGCGGGGCACCGAGGACACCACGAAGTCCCCGATCTTCGTCAGCAGCTCCATGATGATGGTGGGCCTCATCATGTTCGGGGTGGCCGTCGTGGCCTGCGCCTTCAGCTTCACGTACATCAGCCGGCAGCAGGACGACCTCTACGAGATCGCCGCGAACCTGACGGCCACCTTTAACGCCTCGGACGCGACGATCAACGAGATCGCCACCACGTACAACCTCACGAACGACCAGGCGTCGCAGCTGTACGACGACATCATGAACAACCCGGCGTTTACAACCGTGCGCAAGATCGCGAAGTATGCCCCCCTAGGGTCGTCCCGCACCGCAGGCAGGGGGGGGGAAGGGGCCAAAAAAGTGCACACACGCACATGCGGTGTGCAGTACCCTCCAAAAGTAGAAGCACACCAGCCTTTTGTACGGATTCGCAGTGAGTGTGGAGCCCAGTGGTGGTGGCAAAGGATTCACACAGTCACTCACACAGCGATCAAAAGGGGAAAGGTGTTCAGCCCCAGGCTGCATTGGGGAAGAAGAGGCACGGAACAACAGCATACCGGGGAGGGGAAAATTAGGAACCGGCGAAATTTGGAATACCAAACTTTGGCACAACCAAAGCAAGCACCTTTTTCTATTCAACGAAAACGATGGCCTGTGGCAAGGGGTTCTTTGTCACAGCAGCTACCGGTCCTGGTCTGCAATGCCCCGCGGACCAAATGGAACAATGGATCTCACAGCCAAACTTTTTCAAGGCACGCTTGACTCATGACCCTGTTTGTTTGAAGCTTCAATGAAAGTGAAACCAGTAGGACAGCAACTGAAACCACACCAGGGCAGAGCGGCGCATTGTCCATACGAAACACAGAACCGATTCGGCCCCTGCTCGGAACCGAACAGGTTCTAGCTTCTAGCTTTGGTGAAAAAAGATGACTCACTTGTGCAAGCTCAGATCCTAGGATTCCCCAACGTAGTAGGCATTCTTCGGGCTGCATGTCGTTAAAGAGGTCCACAAGGGGAGCCACCCAACACATGCACGCTACAGTGTGCATGGGGTAACAGCACACCTCTGGCTGCCTTCTCCCAACACATGGCATGGCTCTCTAAACAATTTCGCTCTCCCCCTCCCACACTCATCGACAGTTTCCGTCTCAAACACCCACACAGTCAAAAATTTTCTGGGTACGAATCCATCAATCACCGGAATTAAGCCCGCCGAGATCTTATTTTAATTTCTCCAGGTTTCAAGGTTACGGGCTTATGTTGACTGGTGCAACACATTCTCCGACCATCACCCCGTCACACTTCAAGTCAAAATCCCCCCATATACCCACCATTGCTTTTACCCAGCATCCATCTCCCATTTTTCGTCGCCTCACTCAAGATGAGCAAGCATCTTTCACTAAACAACTTAAACAAATCGCCTCCTGGGCTCTCGATACACATGGCTCTCCCCAAAACTATTGAAAATACCTTGCCATTTTCCTTTTCGGATCCTCTTCTCTTGTTCAAACTCTATCTTTCCGAAGTCCTTCTTCAACTCACTCTCTCACCTTCCCATCTCTGTCCCTAAATGGGTCATTGTCATTCACCTAATCCCCATCAACACCCTAGCCTACCGTTTGCAGGCCCATGACCTCTCCCCCTGTGAACTTGACTCACTTCGAACGACCATTTGGAATCACCTCTGCAAACATGCCTCTCTTTCTTCCATCACTTCCCCCAAAGATAGATACACCTCCCGTCTTGTTGGCGGTCTAGGTCTTCGTCTCCCTACAATCGTCCACACCCACACCATCAACACAGCCCAGCAACACTGACTTAAAGACCCTATTTCTCTTCACTCTTATATGCTAGAGGCATATTTTGCTCCGCCCCATCCTGTCCAAGAGCAGTTGGTGGACGCCCGCCACTACCTCGGCCTCGAGGCAAATGGGTTTGGCATTTGGAACCCCTGCTTGGTCTCCCTATGATAGGAGGGTGCCCTAGTGTTCATCCAACTACTGGATGGTTTCGTTCCTGGCATTGTCCTTTCCACCACCAACTCCTCCGCTCTTATTCAAACCAAATGGGGCAAATCCCCTCTTTCTAACAGAAACACATTCACATTTCGCGATCCGTTCTCCCCATCCCTTCCCCCCACACATTACCCTCATGCCACCCTTCTCCCCGCACCCACCCACCCACCGCAAACCCTGCCTCAAGCAACACCCCCCCTTTTGAGTGCTCAAACATTACCCCCCACAGACTACCTCTTCCAGTGCCTGCTCCCTGACATCACTCACACACTAGATGGTTGCAATTTATCCAACTAGAATTGCACTGAACCCTTCCGACTCCTTTCTCCTGCCCAACCAAACACTCATTGGATTTACACAAATGGTTCAGATGGTTCGGCAAAAGACCCAAAATATGGCTTAGCAATGGCCGTCTTCTCCCCCCATGAGCACCCTAAAGTTCTTGCCTCCCCCTCCGTACTCCCTTCATCCCTCGGTTCACAAATCCAAGCTTTGTGCATTGTGTGAGTGTTTTGGGAGGGAAGCATGGATGACGTGTTGGGGTGTTTTACAGATCCAAGGCATGTGATGGAAGGAAATTGAGCCTTTGGAGGGGGGATGGGGGGGGGGGGGGCAGGTGGCCTCAGCAATCCATTTGTCAAAAAGACGGCGATTTAATTGCGCTGAAAACCCTACATGTGCTTGAATGTCCTTGTGCCCCAAAAGCACTTTCCCTCAGCTATTTTTTTATTCTTGGCCCAGGTCGTTTGCTCCTATCATCTCAACCTGGTTCTCCATTGCCTTGAGAGGCCAAAAAAGAAATTTCATCCGTACACTCATCCCAACTTCCCTTGCTTCCTGCCTCCTACACCACTTCTCGTCTGAAGACGTTTGCAAGGCACTGAAATTACGGAGGTCAACTCTTACCTCCACCATTGACCAAGCAATCACCTGGCTGCAGGACAACCCAGTGCTGTCCTTCATGAGCATTTCCACTTTCTTGGACGTACTCTCTACCATGATCCGTTCCCAGTCCAATACTTGGTCACTTGTGGCACGGGCATACCACCATGGGTCACCTCCCTTCTTGGACTCCTTCCTTGGCTTCCACGGCCAATGCCCCGTGCCCCACCCCTTAAAACGGTAGATGGTCCCACTTACGTGCTAATGAACAGTTCCAGCCAACCGTAGTACCATTGCGGCCTCTGTCCACCACCAACATGCAATGGGGTTGCTCTACCTCTCCCTTCAGCACATCTTTCCCCAAAGCGTCTAGGACCTGCTCACGCTCTCATCAAGACTACATTGAGCCAAAACTCCCTATTTCAGTCATGGTCAGCCATCCACATATTCTTCAGCTATGGCTGGTGTTCTACTTCATCTAGACTGTCCTCAATCCCGTTCACAGGGGTTCGCAGGGGTGTTATCCGCTTCCACATGCCCCCCCCCCCACACACACACTTTGACCTCACCTCTCCCTGCTTTCAGTGCAATAAAATCCATCCATGGAACCGCTTTCAATGGTCCCCCCCAACACAGCTCAGACCCCCCCCCCCCCTTCAGAATCCCAGCACAGCTCGCAAACCACTGCCACACTCGATTCCCTTCAGCCCAAAGTTACCGCAACGTCAAAACCAGTCCACACCAACTTAGAAACGCAAACTATTCCACTTGCTCCAGCCTTGCAAGAAAATCCAAACCCCACCACCCTCCCACCTCCACCTCCAAGTCCGGGACCCCCCTTTTAAGTTTCCCTGCCCCCATGTGTTGCTTTGGCCAAAAGATCCTTGAGATCAAATTGATCACAATAACGGATGAAACTCTTGTTGACATTTCTGTCATCGAGCACGATAGCACTGATAGACTCCCAAGTGTTCTCATTTTGGCCATAGCCTCTCCATTGCACATGCAACCACCAGCATCTTTTGTAGGAGTGTCTGAGGATCTTGGTGATGTAGTAATAGCTTTGCTTGGCCATTTCTTTTTCGTTCAACACTTCCTTAGTTTTTGGATACTTTTCCTTTGGATTCTTTCTTTCGAGTCTTCCTTGGTACTTGGGTTCTTATTCACTCTTTTTCTTAGTGCTCTTTCAACTCTTTCTCCAACTTCTTCTTCGACACCTTCATCTTTGTCAACGCCTTTGACGTCTTCTTTTGCAGCTTTTTCAGATAGGATAGAGAAATGCTCTTCATCCTCTACCTAGTCGTACAAGGCGTCAAGGATGTCGTACCTCTTGAGTTGCGAGAAACTAGTGTCGGTCTCTCCACCCATCTTAGGACATGGTTTCACCGTCACATTTTCAGATTGCACAGATGTGACTAGGAATGGTCGAAACTAGGGGTCTTCTAGCATGTTTCTTTCCCAGTTTTTTAAGCGGGAGTGGTGCACTGGGACACAATCTCCGGATTGGTACGATGCTTCAACTCTTATCTTGTTCATCCGCTTGTTTTCTCTTGACCTTATCCACTTGAGTGTCTTGTGGCAGCAGTCTGCTACTCGCTTTTGTTCCGTTGGCCATTCATTTGCCTTCGGGTTTGCTTCAGGCGTAGGCGTAGGAAAGTCGAAATTGAAACCAGGTCTTCCCATGAACAACGCGGTTGGCGTCAATCCTGTTCGAGAGCTCACTTGGTCGTTCACGAGGAACACGGCGTAGGGTACTAGCTTCAGCCAGGTTGGGCTTCTCCATGGTGCATGAGAATCATCATCACCGTTTTGAAAGCGTCAATCTGGCGTTCGCAGGGAGGATGTTTCATCCTCAAGTAGGGTGTGCCAAACTGTGCTTCGGTCCCTGGAGACTCAAACACAGATTTGTACCAACCTGTAGGGCTCGTGAACCTGACGCCGTTGTTGGAGTGGATGATCTTGGGGCATATGTAGCACTGGACCCACCCCTCATCTTTTAGAACTCTTTCTCTGTCACGTGTCTTTGTCAGTGGATACCCTTTCGTGTACGGACTTAGACCATTGGTTACAATCATGGTCATGCTGGGGTGCAGCTGTGGGTACCAGGGGTCTCGGCATCCCCTGCATCTTCTGCATCTGCCACGGCCCCCAGCATCTACCGCAACAGATTGATGTTCCCAGGCGCGTCACCGGGGTGCCTAGGTAGCTTATGCCTGTCTTATGGCCTCGTCTCATTGGGTTTGGTGCACACCGACCCCAGTGTGCGTCTTGTGCCCCCCCCCCCCCTGTGCGTTTCTCCTGCGCCAACCCCCCCCCCCCCCCTGTGCGCTCCTTCTGTGCCTCCTCCCCCTGTGCGCTCCTCCTGTGCCCCCCCCCCCCCCCCCCCGTTGTCAGTGTGCCCAAACAGGCGTGATCCAACTGACGAGTGTCTCCCCTGCTTCTGCCCCGTGCCCCTCCTCTTCCGCACAGCTACATCGAGAGCTTGGCGGACGTGCTGGTCTACTCTGCCTACCCGTCGATCGTGATCACGCTGATTGTCATCTGCGTGCAGATCCCCTTCGTCGTTGTGGGGATGATCACGAACATCCGCAAGTGGCGCTGCCTCCACCGGCCGGTGCTGTGGGGCCAGTTCAACCTGACGAAGACCCCGATGGTCATCTCGTACGGCTGGGCCATTTCCCTGTCCGGCTTCATCATCATCGAGTTCGTCATCACCCTCGTTGTGCTGTGCTTCTCCTGGAACTTTCTGCGGGAGATCTGGTGGGCGTACCGGAGCTACATCATCTCGTGGGGCATTACGTACATGATCCAGTCCGTCCTCCTGCAGATGATCATCAACAAGAAGGTGCCTGTCACTCCCTCTGGCCGGCGCCTGCGTGCGCCCACGCATCTTCCTCTCTCTCTCTCTCTCTCTCTCTCTCTCTCTCTCTCCGCCCCCCACCCTCTCTCTATCTCCCTGGCATTCGCGATCCTGCTCTCTCTCTGTGTCACTCCCTCTGCCTTTTGCGATCATGTGCCCTCTTTCTGTTTCATCCCCCCCCCACCCCAATCATTTGTGCCCCCCTCTCTCAAAGTAATTGACATTGATCATCCACAGGAGGATGCATATTACCAAAATGAAAGCAATTTAGCTTTGACTGTAGGAAATTGATTTTAGCAGGATTTCAACAATAAAAATGTACAGAAGAATAGTGTACAGATGAATAGGATGTTTGTTTTACTTCTAGTGAAACTAACATTTGTAAAAGTTGGTTTCCTGTTCAGACTTTCAATTTTTCAATGACACAACCTAAGCCGAATAGTAGTAATAGTCACCCTCCCTCACTCACAGGTCCCTCTGTCGCGTCATGCCTCCCGAGCAAGCCGAGACGGCAGGGGCGGGGGTCAGACCCTGCCTTCGCTCTGCAATTAACCCCCAGGTGCACCAGCGCCTTGGACTTTAATAGACTAGTGCCCTCCCTCACACACACACACCGAGGTCTCATAACCCACAGCCACCAGAGGCTCTGGCCTAGGCGAGGGTGACGACTCTCAAGGGGGGCCAGTGCAGTCATGATGACATCCTTCTGGCACAGGCCCTCCCCCGCTGAGCGCCCACTCCTGGACCCATGCAGGCCTTCCTCTATAATATGGCATTCCCCCCCCTCCCTCACACACACACACACACACACACTCTCTCTCTCTCTCTCTCTCTCTCTCTCTCTCTCTCTGACCTGACAGTTGCAATTCTTTGTGCCCTCCCCCCTCCCCACTCGCTGTCTGTCAGATTCTGGCGTACAACGGCAAGATGGAGCGGTATCCTCTCAATTTTTCCATCTCCAGCTTCTTGGATCTTTCCGTGTCGCTAATCACGTCGCTCACGGTCGGGGTGATGCGGCTCCTGTACCTCCTCGGCTTCTCCACCGCCTGGTTCGTGCGGATGGATTACTGTCTGTTCCCCAAGGGCTTTTTGATGATGTTTGATGGCGTGTGGAAGGCCTGGTATGGCTGTGTCGGGCGCCTGCACGTGCTCGGTATGGAGGGCTTAGTAGAAGGCCGTGACGCGTCTGCACGTCTGCTTCTGCTCGCCTGCTGGGCCCGTGCGACGTGCTTGCTGGGAGTTGGTGCTTTGTGGGGATCATGGTGGGAGGATCCGGTGCTTTGTGTGTGTGCGCTTTGTTACGCCAGATGATTAAGGTTTTCTGTATGGAGCGGGCGATACCAGCGATCGTTGCATTCGCGCCTGATCTGGTGTTTTGGTCAATTTAGACGTGGCACATAGGCCCCAGGAGGACAATCGTTTTGTCCCTGGGACTATTCTGCATGACATGACGCGAAGAGCGCTGAGTTTCCTGGAAGTTCGGATCCCGACCTCCCTCCGGAACTTGGTCAATCTTAGAGAACGATGGGGAGTTGAGGCTCACCCTTAGAGTCAAGTGGGTCGGGTTTGATGCAAGGGACATGGATTTTCTGAGTTTGGACGGAGTCGAGGGTCATATCATGATGATATAACTGAAATGAGGGAATACACCATAGTGTCATGGGCATGCAAGAGGGAAAATTGGGTCATGTTGTCGACCCATATGTCCAAATGGCTCGTATGAAGCCCATATGTTGTATGCGACGATGTTTGTAATAGAAAACATCATTTCAGTGCACATCAAGTGATTTTGAGTGATGTACATATAAGTCACTTGAGCTCGATATTGCAATATGCAGCCGATATGGCATGTACAAAGCCTCGTTTTTCACTTTCCTTTTGGCTTTGTGACGACTGGGGAAGCGCCTAGATCGCATGGTTGTTGTGTTGTGGATGAGTGCAACCGATGCGTTTAGAGCGCTTCTGGATAGTGATGTGGTCGCATACCGTTGTATGGTATGTGGCCACATTACCAAATTTGCCATTTTTCGATGTATATGTGCACTGTAGTAATATCATAGATATGTAATTGGTTTCGGATCGAATCCACGTCCATTATTTCGCCCATGAGAGGTGATGATTTCGAAACCCAGATCATCTCATGACCAAACCCCACGGGTTTGGAGATCCGCATTCTCCAATTTTGGGCCATTTTATGTGCTCACTCGGAACTTCATTCCCGAGGAGCGACAACGTCAAATGGACCTGAAACTGAGGTATATGATAGCCATTGGTCCCTACTTTCCATCCATGCACCATACAGTGCACCATGAATTATTAAGTGCCTTCGGCGATGCCAACCACGAGCGAGGTTTCGATTTTGGCGAAAAACGGCATATCCTAACATCGGGGTACCAAAGTACCCATTTGATTGGGATCCATGATGCCCCAGGCTTTAGATGGAAAGTGTCGGAATCGGGCATCTAATAGAAATGCATATTAATTTAGGGTCTCCAACTCAACTGTGAGATTTTGCCCGTTTGTCACTATTTATGGGGCTGTTGGCGATTCCAGTGCTCCAAGCATACGGCCAGTTGGAACGCCATCTTTTGATATGATTGGAGCACAGGTCTCCACTTGAGATCTATGCCTTGGATGGAAGCTGGCCGCCTCAAAAGCGCGCTAGCCCCACCCCATGGACCGCCGACCGGGCCGTGTTGGGTTCATGGGTCCACAAGGGCATAGTGGTCTGGATAGAATCCAAGGGCGTATTATGCGAATTTGGGCAGGCCCTGAGGCCATATGGTCTCTACTATGAAGCCATGCACGATTCGTAGCCAAGCTCGCCCCTTAGCGAAGGCTGGCAAATTTTCTTTATGCCCAATTTTGACAGTCATGGGGCTGAACCCCAGATTTCACCCCGATTTGAACCCCTATGGGACCCCCTATCTCCATGATAGAGGGGAATCCAAATGAACGAATCACATGAAACGCTGGCCCATGGTCCCACCCCATGTGTGCCCCTTGCGTGGCTTCCGGTGTCAGGTGCATGACGGCCGAACAACGCAACCTCTCTGCTCGAGCCCTTGCGAGCCAGGGGGCCCTGCCAGGGAAGTATTACATCCGTGGAGCCTGGGAAAGGGGGTTGATTGACAGGGCCATTGATGAGTACCAGTCGAAGACCCCAACAATTTCCTTTTGGGGGGATGTGCAATGGTCAGTCTTTTTCTTGCACGGAGTACTGGGCAAATCACGAATTCCCAGCACCCGTGGCGACGTGCTGATGCCAAAAATGCCATTCTCAATGTTTTTTCCAAAATTTGGATCCAGATGCCCCGGGTTGTTGGTCGTGGTTGCATCTGAGGCTCCTAGTCAATTGAGCCTTTTGGGGGGAGGGTGGGGGGCTCCATTGACCCCTTGCCCCCTGCATTGAAGCTCCGCCCCACCTTGTGTACCATCGGGTTACCTGCCGACCGCAGTCGATTACCCGTCCACTGCCGTCGGCCAACTGCCAACAGGCGTCCGTTGGTAGGCAGTCTGGAGTCCATAATAATCGTCGGCACTCTTCGGCTGTTTGCTCCTCAGGGACCCCGATGGCCCTGCCCCAGCTCCCCACAGCCCACACCCCGCTGCTGTTGTTCCGCCTCCTTCCCCTTATTTGCTGACCGCGTGTCGCTTTCTGCCACTTGATCTCTCGTCGGTGCTCTCCTCTCGCCTTCTGTTGCCGTTCGCCAACCGCATCGCCCGTCTTTCTCGGTGCATTCTGTACTCAGTGCCCCCAACTCGGCCCCGTTGGCCCTGCACACTGCTCTGCCCCACGACACCTGTGCCTGCCATCTTTGCTCTACCCGCAGCTTCATCTCACATCTCTCTTCTCCTCTGCCTCTTTCATTTGCCCTCTTCTGCCTGCAACCTGACCTCTGCTCACCTCTTCTTTTTTTGTTTTCCTGCAACCGCCGTCGTTTCCCCTCCAACCGTCGTTGGATACCCTCCAACCGCCGTTGGTTGCCCTTCCAGTGCCATGCAGTTGTGTGCCTAAATACTGAGCTGGCCACTGGACGGCTTTTTTTTTATTTCAATTTCAAATGTCCTGCTCTCTGCTCTCTGTGAACGTCATCTGCTATGCGCAGGTACTCCCACGTCGTCCGTTGGGAGCTCGCGAGCAACCCCTTCATCGACGTGTTCCGCGACATCCTCTGCCAGCAGTCCCTCGACGTCCTGGGGGCCGAGTGCCAGGCAAAGATCGTGGCCCCCTCCGACAACGGGACGATGGAGACCGCCCACACCATCGACGCGAAGGAGATCGCGCAGATCAAGCGGGAGCTGGTGCGGACGTACCCGTGGCTCCGGGAGTACGCCTCGGCCGATGTCGACCACGCGCCCGCGGCCGACCCCGAGAAGGAGGTGGAGGAGGAGGAGGAGGAGGGCGGCCACGCGCCGAGCACCCGCCGCAGCAGCAGCGGCCGCAACAGCCCCCACAGCGGCGCGACGCCCGCCAACAGCCTCAGCAGCCAGCCCGTCTACGTCTCCTACGAGTTCATCACGCCGCCCAACGGCCCGGCGGCCTCAGGGGCCTTTTAGGGAGGCGCCGCGGCGGGCGGGACGGCCCCGGACCGTCACCAGACACGGCACGCGCCCCGGCGTGCGCGCGACATACTCGCGACACGCACCGACCCGGACCCTGGGGTCCCGGGGCTGTGGGGCCCCCGAAGCGCGCGCGACCTCTTCTGACCACCGCCCTCCCGAGGGGGTGGGCGCTGCCTCACCCGCGAGCAGCACCAGTTGTGTCCCTCGTTTTGGCCTCGGGTCTCCGGCCCTTTTCGAAAACTCGATTGTGCCATACGTAAAACGTGAACGTGCCCCTTCCAAATGTGTCTGGATGGGCATGGGTGCCCAGGGGTTCTTCGGGTGATGAGGCATTCCTCAGTTTTTTTCCGCTCAGGATCGGTGGCCCCCACTGTGCCCCGTTGCTGTGCACTCCGCTGTGCTTTCCCGCCGGCGGTTTTCGGGGCCGCGTGCGCACAGCGCCACAGACGCGCGGAGTACCGGGGGCGGCGAGGGTCGGAGTGCACAGCGTCTCCGCAGCGCCGTCTGTTAGCGTTCCGCGAAGGCGCCGCCCGGACGTTCGGGTTTCGCGGCGATCTCGCGCGCCGGGCAAGCGGGGCATGCCCGTGCCCCCGCCGGGTTTGCCGGGGCGCACCAGCACCACCGTGCGCCTCCGGGCGTGGCAGTCCCCCGCCGTAGACTCGGGGATCAGACTCAGGTCTGCCTCATGACGTGCCAGACCCGCTACCGCTGTCATTCGTGGGACCGTCGTGGGACGGGACCGCTCTCTGCCCTCCGATCCCGAGAGTGACTCCGAGCCCCATCCAGTGAGCTGGCCACGCCAGCTCGTCTTGCCCCCCCCCAATCGCTCGAAGGGAGGGGGAGGTACCCCCCTCCCCACGAGGATAGTGCAAGCCGGCAGGTAGAGAGACCTGCTGCGACCTCTGCTGAGACCTCCAGCCCTCACTCTGCCCCAAAAGCGTTATCATACCCCCACCGCATCCCCAACCGCCAGTAACCGCCCCCCAACCGCTTTCACTTCCCCTGTTGCCGCCCTGCGGCTGCTGTGGGATTGCCCCCACAACCCCCCCCTCCACTTCTGGCAACCCGCCCCCCCCCCTAAACAAGCACTCTCCTTCCACTCCGGTTGGCCCGGGGCCCGCAGGCAGCAGCGTTGTGGTTGATCGCTGGCGGTTGGTGGTCACCTGACGCCGGTTGAGTCCCGGAGTCCGGCAGTTCATTCCTCGGCCTCTGTTGTGCAGCATCGCCCGACGTCCACGTCCACTCATTGGCACTCGCTGGTCCGAGCCCCCCCCCCCCCCCCACCCCCCGGCGGCCCTCACGCGCGGAAGGGGACGAGGGAGGGCAGGCACACCCGACGCAGACGCCGCGATGTCGCGGGGCTGAGAGCGGCCGGGGGCGGGGGGTGGGGTGGCGGCCCCTGCGACTGGACGGGCCCTGTGCCGCGGACCGCACCCCCGTCTGCCTCGACCGAGATCTCGGAGTCACGGATGTCGGATGGGTCTCCGCGGGGGGGGGGGGGGGAGGACATATGGTGGACGGCCCGGACAGCGCGTGGAGGAACAGGGCACCTGGGCCGCACAGAAACGCAGCGAGGCAGGCTATGGACGGCCTGTAGACAGAGGTGTGTGGACAGCAAAAACAGTCAAACGACCCCGGCAACAACCAGCACATCCTCAATACGCCAACTATTGGGCGCCGCTGACACGCAAACGGCACACCATGCCACATCCAGCACAGTCCCAACACGCCAACTACTGGGCTCCGCGAACGCGCAAACGACACCAGCGGGAGCATCGGCCGCAGCGGCCGACAGAAAGTAGCGACCCGACGCAACATGCGAAGGGACGAACGGGTGACTGTCCAGGGCCCCGTAAAGGAGCAACAACCAGACGGAATGTCACACAGGGGGCAGGGGACCGCCTGAGGGGCTGTGGAGGGTGGAGGCCGACCGCCTCAGGGGGTCTCCGAGGCGGTCCAGCAACGCGGAGAAGGCGAATGGTATGGGGCATGCGCAGGCCTGCGCTTAATGTTTCTCCGCAAGGAGGAGGGTCGCCCCCCCCCCCCCCCTGAACAACCGAATACCGAGGCCTTGTGCCCCCCCCCCCGACCAAGTGGATGCCCGTGGCAGTGCGGATGCCTGCTTGTCATAGCAGAAGGGTCAAGGGCGAGAGGCCAATAGGCGCCGCCACAGGCTAACAGAGCCAACCACCAAGGCCTTGTGCCCCCCCCCCCCCCAGCCCAAAGTGACCATCGTGGGAAAAAATAGAATTTACCGTTGGGAAAATCTTGTCGGGCCATTTTTGGTACGCAAACTTTTGGGTCACAGACACCCCCCCCCCCGATTTACGCACAGCACATTCGTGTTGCCGATACGCTGTGTCCATAATGTCTGTCAACCGCTGTTCATGTGTATATCTGTTTTTCATCCCCACAATCCCTTCACCTTAATTAGCCCCCCCCCCCCGTTGTAGCACCAATAGCCCCGTCCCCCCAAAAGCGCCGTTTTGAGCCTGTTTGCCCCATCGTGGGGCAAATTTGGTTGGCTTATTGCGTCCGCTGTGCCAGCCATCACTCGTCCCTCTCTGGGCACGCAGCGTATTGGCCTAACGCCTGAACGTGCCTACGGCGGGGGCATTCAGTCAATGAGAACCGACCATTGTTCTCTTCAAGCACAGCCCTGGTCATGCGGGTGCCCGCAGCTCGAGTCCGATGAGTGCCACGCCCCCCCCCCCCCCCCGTCGCCGCAGAGCGCACCGCTGGTGTTCTGCGGTCCACCGCCCTGGCTCTCCCGTCCCCCCCCCCCCGGGGCCCGCGCTCGAAGGGCGGTGTTGTAGCCCCCCCGCCTCACACCTCTTCGAGTCAGGGGGTTGCAGCCATTCAATCCTCTACGTTGGGCCTCCCCCAGGGGTGTATCAGAATGGCCGTACACCGCAGGAGGGGGGAGCCCCCCCCCCCCCCCCCAAGACTGTGGAGTGCATTACCTCTGGTTTGCATTTGTCTGTTTCTTAATTAGGTCACACCCCCCCCCCAAGACCAAGGTGACATTCGTGGGAAAAAACGAAATTTACAATCAGGAAAATCTGATCGGGCCATTTTTGGTACACAAACTTCTGGGTCCCAGACCCCCGCTCGCCCCCTCGCCCCCCTTCGAATACTTCCCTGCCCCCCCCTCCTTCCCCCGTTTGGGGACGGTCAGTACTCTAACCGCTTCTGTCCGCCACCATTGCTCTCCAACTGCCAGCACGGCTACTGCAACCGATTTCCAACCGCATTTAACGGCTGCTGTAGCCGCTCTTGAAACCTGCTTTCAGCCTCCCCGCTCCCCGAGCGCAGCTCCGGCCCTCCCCGTGCAGCCCCTTTGTGCGGCCGCCTCCACTGTGCCGGCGGGGGACTGACACGATCCGAGGTTTTGCAGTGCAATGAGTGTTGCGTAGTGCGATGGAGTGGGACAGCCCTGCGTGCACGGCGTGCAGTGGTCTGCACAGCCTCTCAGTGGTCTGTGTAGCATGTCATGCAGTCAGCAGCCCCTCCCTCTGGTCTGTACAGTATTCTATGAGATCGGGGCTGTCGCGCCCACCCCCCGGACCTCTCCTTCGAACCGTTTGCTCAATGCATCTGCAAGCAGATGCCCCATCTGTGCCATTCGAGGGGCTGCGTGAGATGCAGTGCGCACGCGGCGCGGGTGGTGGCAGTGTGTCGTCTGCGACGTGTAATGTGTGAATATGGGAGGCCCCAATCGGATCGATGAGAGCCACAGTTGCCGTTTCGGGCCGTTTTGGACTCGAAAAATTTGTTAGTGCCCCGGGCACAACCGAAAATGACTCGGCTCAGATTGTAAAAATTCCAAAAAAAATTTGATTTTCAGCTGCGACATTTTTTTTTCCGGACGCGCCCTCTCTGCCTTTCTCGACCGATTTTGGGACCCCAACATTTTTGGCCCAGCCGTTGTAAAGCATGTTTCGCATGATGTTGCGAATTCTATTGTGCACGGCACTGTGCATCGTTTTGGGTCAGTGGTGCATCATGCTGTGCATTGTTTTGTGTCATGCTGCGGTTTGTGTTTCGAATTCTGTTGCACAGGGCGCCACAAAGGGAAAGGGTTCTGGGCAGCAATCGGTTGATGGGGGTCACGAAGGCGACCGGTCGGGGACACGCAAACTTTGTGGTAGGGCACTGGTGGCCCTATGCGCAGTTTGTGTTTCCTCGCACTCGTTTCACGCACATCTGTACCCCATTAGTACATCGGGCAGGAAAAACTTACCATGCTTGCAAAATCTTCAAGAGCTCCTCAAAGAATGTGGTTGCCCAGGGAGAGAAAAGGATGCCCACCAAGAAACTTCTTGGCGTTTTGGACCTAAAAACGGGGAGCATCTGTCTGGTCGGCATCGTCCTCGCATCCACTTCTCTCCCTACGACACCCAGCTGCATTGGCAGGGGGCTCTTGGGGATTTTGCAGGCACCCGACCATATAGCCTCAAGATGTGTGTTCCACCTCACCTCTCCATTGCCCAGCAATGGGCAGCTTGGGGTGATGCAGGTGCCGCGAGGTGCAGGTTGAACGGTGGGTTTTTTTCTTCAGGGAATGAATCGGGTTTTCTGTGGTGAGTTTGCCCCAAAAGGCGTGTGCAGTGTGCGCGCGGTGTGCATCCCCCTGGCCTCGCCGACTCTCAGCAGCCCAGTTTTGACCTTTGCAGTTTGAGTAGCATGGATTCCTGGCCTGCATCTGAGGGTAGAATTCGTCCGTCATCAGCTGGTGCAGACACCCCATCACACTTTAGCTCTTGTGATGCTGGTATCATGCGAATGGCAAACACCAAGCATTGGTGCGGGTCGCTCTATCAATGCACCAAACGACTTTCTTGTTTGTGTGCTCCTTGGACATGTTCAGGATGTTTCTTTGGGGTTGTTGCATTGCAACCCGTTGTCCCCCCCCCCCCCCCCCCTTGTAATAGCTACGCCCTTGTAATAGCTACAGTAGGCATAGGGACCGTATTAATTTGGTACCTAATTGTAATTCGGTACAAATGTAGTGCAGCCACATAACACATGGGTTTGGTGACAAATTTGCCAGCTACATAGGGTCATGGACACATTTGTTGTGAGTGTTTGCCCACTTCAACCCACATAGCTCTGATTTGGGGGATATTTGTGTACTATATCCCCCTTTCTTGCACCAGCTCACCATGCAATCTTCTCTTTTTCAACCTGGGTGTCCAGTGATTTTCACACGTTCCACCGGTGAGCGTGTGGATGCCACAATGAAGGGGCCATCAGAGAAGGGGGACCTGTTTGCGGTGTTGGAGTACATGAAGGGTGGGCAGGTGGTCACACACCCCTGTGCCCCCCTTTCAAAAATCGAGTTCTTCATCCGATCACCGTCCCCATCCCCGGAGCCGGAGGTGCGCTCATACCATGCATTCTCTCACGTGTATGTCGGTAGTTATATGTGTCGTGCGCAAGCCACGCCCATATAATAGCTACAGTAGGCGTAGGGACCGTATTAATTCCGTACTTTGGCGTAGCTATTACAAAGGGGGGGGGGGTACGACAGACAGCCAGTCCCTTTGTTTCAATCTGGTTGGCCCCGGTTGACCATCGGGTCCTGGACTGAAGTTGTCTTTGTCTCGGTTGCAGGTGTCTCGCAAAAGTGATTCAAATTGTCTAACCTTCCAGGCGCTTACCGCATTTCGAATCGGATTGAAGGGCATCATCGCTTGTGCATCAGCACACGTAGGTGTAGTGCTGCATGCAGCACCGCCTATCCCTGCCCACAATCTGTGAAGCTGTGTCATTCTGTTGCATGGCAGCTCCTACCCTACCTGTCTGATTGTATGCTGGGCTGTTTGCTTGCCCAACAAGAGCGCTCTGTCGTGAAAGGGCGGCCTTTGTAGGTCGATTAGTTACAGTGGTTAGTGCAACAGCGATACGTTCTGGCAGCCGAAGTGACAGTCACAGGCAGGTGGCTGAAGCTGGTTATCCCCCCATGCAATGACCCCTTGCGCAACCACAATAGCCCTAGCCAAATGCGCTTTTGGTTGCATTTTTTTTCAAATGGCACATTTTTGAACATGGTCACTTATTAGACACAGTGGCATACATGTGAGACAATGATTGTGACATGATTGATGATATTTCAGGCCTATGGAACGGGATGTGTGGTACAGGGCATGGAATGGGAGGGTGGTTGCATTTCTACCGTGCTGTGCAGGGTGTATATGCCTCTGTGCAACAATCAGCAATGCTGTGCCGCCGCCCCCTGGCCTGTCCCTGCTCGCCCAATTTACTCAGGGGGAGCGTTAGCGCGCCGGGCGCGCACCGGGCAGTGCCGGGCATCTTTTTTGACCCGTGCCCCACCGGTGACCTTTTAGGTGGGATAGTTAATAGAAAGGTAGCGCGCCAGGCAAACGTTCTCCCTCAGTTAAACTTGCCCAACATGAATCTGGCCCAAGGCCTACAGGCGTTCCAGGTCCTTGGTGGTGGATGGGCATTATCACGAAGCCTATTTTTAGTGGTGTGTGCAGTTTCTGTTTGCCCTGCGCAATGCATGTTTTGCTTATCTGGACAGGGGGATTACCTGATTGCCAAGCCCAGGATCTGCCCCTTTATTGCAAGCGTCCTGAAGTGCCACAGGTATCATGGAAAGTTTTACGCTTCAGTCTGTCTTGTCACTGTGCGGCAATGTGATAAAAGCTTCTGCAGGACCATCGCTGTTGCCTCCTCCACTGCAATAGTATGCGAACCGAAAGGGGTAGTACACACATGACGGCCCCCATGGTGCAGCTGCCTCCCCATGGTTTGAGATATTTTCTGATTTTTGAGCCAAGAATGTGCTTTATCAGGGATGAACCGGTCATTGCCCTTCACACTTCTTTCTGTTCTGGAAGGTGATGTTGCAAAGATCTGCTGTAGCTACGAGCACAGGACAGAACAATTGCTGTGCAGATAGGTGCTAGGGCTAAGTATTTTTGCATTTTTTTGGCATGCATTTGACTTTATCTTGTACACACGCATCCCGTTAGCACACTGCTTGTTCTTTGATTTGCACTTTGCATGCTTTTGAAGGCTGCTCCTGGGACTTTGCAGGAGTACACAGTAGGAAATGGAGTACTCAAGTGGAGTGCAGGTGGAGATCACGAAGCCTGAGAACACATGGAAGAGTAAGGTGTTAAATACGTTCGGGGGGTGTGACGATTGGTGTCGAAAAAAAGTTAGTGGGCACACTACTTTTATGTACCCCCCCCCCCCCTGTATAAGCTACGCCCTTGTCCAAGCTACAGTAGGCGTAGGGACCATAATAATTGTGTACGTAATTTTAATTGCGTACGAAATGTAGTGCGGCCACATAAGACATGGGTTTGTCGTCACATTTGCCAATTACATGGAGCCATGAACACATGCAACATGCCACATGCAAGGCAATTTAATTTCCAAGAATTTGAAGTTGCCCGAGCCCAAACCAGCCCCTAAGCCTCAGCCAAAGGCATCTTCAAGTGGTGAGCATGTGCAATTGTTCCGCATGGTGTATGATCGCAAGAAGGGTTTCCAAGCCGAACATTTGTAGGCTTCGCATTCTTCATTGCTTGTGCCAACATGGGTGTGAGCCTGAAATTTTCATGTTCCCAAGGCTTTCTTGCGTTTGCATACACTTGGAAATGTGGGCAGAGGTCAAGGTGCACTCATACCATGCGCACACACACGTGTGTGTCGGTAGTTGTATGTGTTGCGCGCAAGCTACGCCCTTGTCCAAGCTACAGTGGGCGTAGGGACTGTAATAATTCCGTACATTGGCGTGGTTTATACAAGGGGGGGGGGGAGGTATGAAAAAAAAATTTTGCAATGCCTTTTGCAGATTGATTGCTAGGCCCCCAAAACAGCCCAATTCTGTTTTGTGGACCAAAAATCAGGCCCAATGCACAGCATCAACTGGTTACGAATGTTTGTGTTGGTTTTGTCGTCTCCCTGTTGGGGTGAAGAATCACACCAACCCTGGTTTTAGGGCCAAAATGCGACCAAATCTGTTTTTGGATCAACAAAGAGACCCACTCAGCTTTGCGTGGACCAATTTTGGTGGCCCAAAAAGCAAAGTAACTCTGTTTTTTGGGCCTCAGAAGCAGACCAATTTTTTTTCCTCTTACGCATGCAACAAGTTTTACCCTAGCACCCAAAGCTCGTCATTGGCCCATATGCTATGGAAAACAAAACATGCTACTCAGCGGTATGCTCATTGAGTAAGCAATTCTGAAAAACACAACTTATAGCTGCACATCTCGCTGTTCACAGGTGCAATTACGCAAGACAATCTGCCTGTATCGCTATAGTCATGCGCGCATGCTGCCTGTGGCAGAGACAAGACAGTGTTGGCGCATGTGAATTTGCAACCATACAGTCCCACCCACCGTCTGGCTCCACATTCAAGATCAATTGCCACTGGTTCAATGGTGTGTGCTGCATGGACTGCTTCCAATCAATACAAAAAGCTTGCACCAAAAAACGAATAAAAATCAATTTTGTGTTGAGACACCGTGGGGCCACTATGTAATACTGAGGACTTGCTATCACAAATGGATCATAAAATAGACCAACTTATTTGGCCTTACCAATTCCATTTTGTTGGGCCAAAAACAGACCAACTCTGATTTTTGATGCAAAAGTGGTTTTGCAAATTGATTTCCAGATCAGATTTTGATTGGTCAAATTGTTGTCTCGCCAAAAAGAAACAAAACAGCATGGGAAAACACCCCCGCAGGCAACTTTATTGTAGAATGGCTTTGCAAAGCCATTTTGGGAGCCAAAAAGCAGACTGCCCATTGTTTAGCCCCAAAATGGTTTTGTGAAGCCATAAAGTCTCTCGAATGTTGCCAGCGGATACCACGTGCTTGTGATGGTGGTGTGTTGGGATGGGCCATGGGCTCCGATCCAAGAGTGCCGTTTGCGATGCTAGGGAGCCGTCCACCATTTATGGTGCGGAAGGCCAAAACTCTTGCTAAACATACAAAAAACATATGCCACAACAATGAAACACCAATTGGATCTAAAAAAACCGAACCCCATAAGCAGGAGAGCGCGGCTCTCCTGTGCGCTGGGGTATCAGTGACCTCGCAAACCGGAAGGGACGCTGCGAGGGATAAACGGCTGGCGTCCGGGTATCGCCCGGGCAACCTCACCTCAAATCAGGCAGAATGCAAAAGAGAGACATGGGGGGAGAGGAGCTCTGGGTGTTCAGATGGGGGCTCACCAATGCCCCTCATCCCGCGCTCAAGCGCCGCTCGGAGTGACGATGCAACCGCTGGTAACCGCCATCAGGCCGATCCCTGATGACAGTGACGACAGTGGCTGGTGCATTGATGCTGCTTGAGTCATGACCCGGCACCGGTTGCCGCTCGCACCCACGGGGTAACGGAGATGTACCGTGGAGGTGGCTGCTGACATGTGGAGTGGTGAAGCGCCTTACGGACTGAATCAGTGTTGGCTCTTGGGATGGATCGTTGGGCTGTCAACTTCGGCGCAACGCGAACGGTGTTCCTATGACCTTCACCTTCCTTTTTGTTTTCCCATCTTGCAGTTCCATGGCCCCTCCAGTGTCTCTGCAGGCAGAATGCGAGCCCTTTTGGAAGGGCTACCGATTCCGGAGTAGCACCAAAGAAGAACAGTACCGGAAACAGCTGCAGCCCCGCATGGTCTATGTGTGCCAGCTATGGTGCTGCTGCCACTTGGTGCTGGATGGACTCGTCCCCCTGAATTCCAAAGTGATGAACCCCACAAGACCCCAGATCTGGCTGTCGTTCCTGCCACACCTGGCCCTCGCCATCACAACTCTGCTCCTCGTGTCGGCGGTGCCCCTGCTCCGGAGGCACATCATAATGATCATCAGTGTGGCCGCGGTGCTGATGAACGCGGCGGCGGCATGGCAGGTGCCAGAGGGTGGGCCCATAACAAAATGTCAGGGGCTACAGTACTTAGAAACGCCTCCAACGCCCCCATTGCGGTACCGTGAGCGTTGGTGTTGTCTGTCGTGCATGACTTGCCAACATTTCATTCATACCACCGCCTTCATCCGCCGATTTTGGCAGTGCATTTTGCTGGACAGACAAGTCCATCATCAAAGAAACTGCATCCCCAAAAACTGGTGATGCACAAAAATGCATGTGCAGATCCCTCGGCGGGGCGTTGTGCGCTGCCGCTGTGCATTATTCGGCAGCCCCCTTCAGGGCGCCCAGCCTATGCCCAGCCGATGTCCCCCTGACGCCAAGTGCCAGCTTCAATGGCATTTGTAACCGATAGCAACCGCCCCCACCCGCTTCGGCAACCTCCTCCAACCGCCTGTCTAACCGCCTCTGGGGCCGCCTCTGAGGCTCCTTCCCTTCTAATGCATCCCTGGGCACAACACCTTTCTGGTGGATGTTACCGAATAGCCGCGCCCCATCGTGTTGTGCTTTGATTTGTAAATGTGTAAGCTGTGGTGCTTGGTTTTGGTTTTGGATTGTTTCCCAGTGTGGTGCATTGTTGTGCTTGTGCGCTGTGTGAATTTTTGTGCAATACTGTGCATTGTTGCGCAGCGTTGTGAAGTGTTGTGCAGTATCGTGTATTATTGCGCATTATCGTGCAGAATCGGGCACTGTTGTGCAGTGTGGTGCAGTATCTACCCGGTTCTGCTCGTGCATTGTTGTGCAGTGTTGTGCATTACTGTGTTTGTGCATTCTTGTGCAGTATTGTGTTTGTGCACTGTTGTGCCACGTTGTGCATAATTAGGCTGTATTGCGCCACTGGTGTGCCATATTGTGCACTGTTGTCCAGTATTTTGCATTTGTGCATCGCACCTTTTCCCAGTCTTTGTATGCATCCCCCTCCCCTGCAGGTGCACCACCACACTGGCTTCTACACCCAGCACACCCAGGAAAGTACCCTGTCGCTGGTAGTCGACGGCCTCGCGGGGAACGAGGCCGCCCTGGCGCAGCTGCGGGCGTCCGTGGAGTACCTGGTCGGCGTCTGGACCATGTGGAAAATCCTGTGCATTCGGATGATCCCGGAAGTCCTCCTCCTGACCTTCGTTGGGTTCGACCAGTGCACCCTCATCGCCGGCGCCCTCATATTGGTGACGACCTCCGTCCCGCTGACAGTGAGCCCACATGTGCCCTTGCAGGTGTCGTTTGTGGGTTTTGTTCACACGCTTCCAGTCCGCTGGGTGTGTGGCTTGGGGGGGGCTGTATTGGCGCGCCGGGCGTCTTTTTTTGACCATTCCCCACCCGTGCCTGTTTTTGCCCCCATCTCACCAAACAATCTGGAGTACCTGCTCGCCGTGTCTAAGAATTTGGCCCATCATTTGCACCCAGTTTAGGACGATGGCAAGGGGCGGAAGTGGTGGGAGTGACATTTTGTGTTGTGGAATTCTCGTATTTCAGCTTATGCAAGGTGCCTTGCAGGGAAGGTTTGCGGTCTACTTGGAGGACTTCCCTACGTGAGGATGAACTTGGGGCTAGAGATAGGATACTATCTCTATCTCTATCTCTATCTCACCTTCAATCTTCACACTGCTGTCTACTTCACCCTACAGTCATTGTGCCTCATGCACACTGGAAAGCCTATGGGCGTGGCAGTCTCCCACTGCATCACCTGGTTTCAGACTCAGCTAATCCTCACTACGCGTCAGATCCGCTACCACAGTCATTTGTGTGATCATCGTAGCACTGGACAGCTCTGAACCTTGATCCCGAGAGGTTACCGCGAGTACTGTGACGCGAGCAGGCTACGTCAGCTCATCTTGGTCTGAGCCAAAAAAAAATCAAAAAAATTTGGGGCTAGAGAGAAGGATACCGTGAGGTTTCGGGTTCTTCCACAACTGCTCAGTCAGGAGGCAGGTGAAACGGGTACCATAGCCCCCCCCCCCCCCCCACACACACACCATTGTGCCCCGTGATCCGCCCTGGGACGGGGGGGGGATCTGCTTCCCACAGCGGGGGGTATGTACCGCAGAAATTCTGTTGCATAATTTCTGACCGAAAATTCCCGACACAGCTCTTACACCCATTGTTAAGGTCTGGTAGTGCAGAGAGTCCTACACACTGCATTCCACTGCTGTAGCAACTCCATCCCATAAATGGACCGCTTTGTGTTCCACAGACGTCTGTCTCAGCTGATGTCATCTGGCAGAGTTGAACACTGCAGACGCAGCTTCAGCCAAACACAAGAAGCAAGCAAAAGAGGATGTCTGTTTCCAGGAACTGGACATAATTTAAACAAGCATTTGTAAGGATGGGGACAGAATCCATGGCAACATATTTTGTGAAATTAGACATTCGATCGGACACCCCCCCCGGCGCCCGTCATCGGCATAGCCAGGGGTATGGCTACAGTGAACAGCAGAGCAAATGCCAATGGTGCAGGGGATGGTCCACTCCCATCAAGGAGAAGGCAGCTGCTGTTAATGCTGCGCAAGCCTATGCTGTTTGCGCTCCTGTACAGCTGCGAGGCACTCCAGAGTGTTTGCACTCCGTGCTGAGAAGTATTGCCCGATGGATCCCTAACGTGTTGGTGCCAGGGCCCGCCGCCATGGAGAAACAGAAATGATGGGCCAACACAGAGGCTTGGTGGATCTTGGTTGAGGGGCTACAAGTCAATTGACACCGCCAACTGCCACGAGAGCAGCAACATCTTCCGGCTTCGTCCGCCCCGTCCCCTGGTACCAAGTGGTCCTGAGGTCGAACCCCAGGCGGGGCATAAGTGGTAACACCAAGCTGGCTTGAATGACAGGGTGTGCTCACTGACCCCTCGTCCCAGAATGGACAAATACTGGTTCGCTGTTGCCTCGGGATCATCCAGGTGTTACATCCACGTGCGTTCACAACGCGAAGTTCCTGGAAATTGGTAGGAAACGCATGAATGATGCTGGCTGGCTGTGGGCAATGGGCAATGGGCAATGGGCAATGATGACCAGATTGCAGACTTGCAGCACCTGTGTAAGATGGTGTGTTGTGTTGGCGGTTTGCCGCGGCCCACTATTTTGGGGGCTGGGTGGAGGGGGCTTATCTCTGCCTTGTGGCGTGCCATTCTGCAGAACATCGGTACCTCTCTGGTGTACTCTTTCTGCAGCTGTGCTTCTGGATGTTTGCTGTTCACTCCGGGAGGCTTCTACATTTCGCGCACAACCTTTAAAAAGCCAACGATGCACAGAAGTATGGCACAGAATTTGTCCAACGGAATTTCTTGCCTGTGCAGTCCCCCACCTGCGGTACATCTGTTGCAAAGTATCTGGAAAAGAGCAACATGCAGCCTCCAGGAAATAGCAGAAACCATTGAGAAGCCGCCAGGAACTATCGAAAACCATCTCGCAGCCTCTGGGTGTAAAAGACGTCAGTCACAAGTTTCTTACAACAGTGCGGCAATAATAGTGGCTTGACAAGCATTCCCTTATTGGTCATTTCAAAATTCGGCTCCCGAGTATGATTTTTTTTTGTTTACCTTTTTGTCAAGACTTGGACAGAGTTGTGTTGCTAGAAGAGGCCTGCCGCAGAATTTTCTCCTCACGTTTTTCATCCCTTGCCCCCATCCCCTGTCCATACCACCCCTGTGGGCAGGAGTTCGCGCAGAGGGTTCAGGGGTGGTGCTGGGGGGGGGGTTGGGCTGCCTTTTATGCCAATTTGGGAGGGAATGTGAAGCCATTTTACTTTGTCCCCTGTCCTTGCGGTCTGTCAATTCCAGGGTCTGTTGCCACAGGCCCCAATGTGCAATTTTTCAATCTCATCTGGTGGCCATATGTGCCCCTAGTTTTGACCAAAATACTTTCAGTGCCTTTGGCACAAAACAAGAACTGCATGAATCTGAAGTCACTCCCCCCCCCACCCTTCCTACCCTTACTGGGTCCGAACCTCCCAGCTGCTTACCCTCCTATCATTCCTTTGCAGCGCTGCAGTCCTTGTACGCAGATCACAAGCAATCTTCACACAGCTTCCAGTTTGGGTCTACGATTTCGCAATCATTGGTTCTTCATTGAGGGCGAGGGAGGGGGGGCAGTTTTTCCATCTCCCCAGCAAAGCGTTACTGTTACGGCCTGCTGGCCAGTCCCTTCAGCCTCCCAGATCACTACAAACACCCAAGTGCCTCCGGACAGCCTGCCGTTATCTTGCCCACTGGTATTCGAACCAGGGACCATTGATCAGCAGCCCCAAGCCCCTGACCCAGTTCCCGCCAATTGTGCAGGTCGGCTTGACGGGCCTGGCCGCCATGGTCGTGCTCATGTCCTATGCGCTGCTGGTGGGGAGGGTGTGAACCCACAGCCGCCGCCATTCCTTCCTCCTGGAGAGGTTCTTCGAGGAAGCATTGCATGTGCAGGTGAACGCCGGCCGCCACGCGGACAGCATCCTGAACCACACACTGAAGAACACGATGGCGGATGCCGCTGGCAGCATCGAGCTGTTCCTCGAGGGGCGGCAGGACCGTGGCGGGGACGCCGTCCACCTGCAGAAGGCCGCCGCAGCGCTGTGGCGCGGGATGCGGTCGTGCCGCAATCGGCAGGCCTATCTGCATTTGGTGGCGGGCAACTACCTGGTCTCGCTGCAGAGTCTGAACCTCAGGGAGTGGGTCATGGACCTCACCACCGGGCGCAACGTGCAGTTGGAGGTCCCTGACCAGGTGACTTGCAACGCAACCGACGTCCTATGGGAGGCAGGGCTTTGCTGAAGGGAAAGCAAAATGTTTTTCTCCTACCCCCCCCCCCCTTGTCCAAGCAACGCCTATGTCCAAGCAACACTTGGCGTTGGTTCCGTCAGTTTTTGCACCGTTGATTTTGGCGGTGCGTTGTTCAATTCGTTCTGCTGTGTGCCATGTTTGCTTCCTGATGCCTTGAGTTTGAGAAGCGCGAAGTTCATATTTTGTGTCAAGGCAGCTCTGTTGGCCAAGAGGGCATTTGTAGCGTGCATTACCTCTTGGTTTTCAGAATGGCACACCATGTCCACACGTGTATCACGCAAATTTCCGCGCGTAAGCAACACCCTTGTCCAAGCAACACCAGGCGTTGGTTCCGTCAATTTCTGGTCATTTACGGTTGCTTGGACAAGGGGGGGGGGGGGGTAGGGTACGTCCGCTGGCAGTTCATTGCTGGCTGCTGGTGATTGACCCCCCGCCCAGTGGGGTACTCCTTCACCTCAGTGGTCAGAGGCACCAATTTCAGGCATCTGTGCTCTACGCCATGGAACGTCAGGGTGTATGTTGTAATTCGTGTAACTTTTTTTTTTTTCGCTGTAAATGCGCGTAACAAAAAAACCGTGTAGTCGTGTAATTTTTTTTTTCCGCTGTAAGTCGTGTAAGCCGGCTTACACGACTTACAGCAAAAAAAAAAAAATTACACGACTATACGGTTTTTTTGTTACGCGCATTTACAGTGAAAAAAAAAAATTACACGACTTACAGCAAAAAAAAAAAAATTACACGACCTGACGGTTTTTTTGTTACGCGCATTTACAGCGAAAAAAAAAATTACACGACTTACAGCAAAAAAAAAAAATACACGACCTGACGGTTTTTTGTTACACGCATCTACAGCAGAAAAAAAAAGCGGCAGGGGTCATGTAGCCACCTTGCCCACTTGTGGGCCACTTCTGATTTTGCCCCCCGCTCTGAAGCGGTGGGGCTCCCCGATACGGCAAGGGTGAGGTAGTCAATCTGCCCACTTGTGGGCCACTTCTGATTTTGCCCCCCGCTCTGCAGCGGTGGGGATCCCCGATACGGCAGGGGTGAGGTAGCCAATTTGCCCACTTGTGGGCCACTTCTGATTTTGCCCCCCGCTCTGCAGCGGTGGGGCTCCCCGATACGGCAGGGGTGAGGTAGCCAATTTGCCCACTTGTGGGCCACTTCTGATTTTGCCCCCCGCTCTGCAGCGATGGGGCTCCCCGATACGGCAGGGGTGAGGTAGCCAATTTGCCCCTTTGTGGGCCACTTCTGATTCTGCCCCCCGCTCTGCAGCGGTGGGGCTCCCCGATACGGCAGGGGTGAGGTAGCCAATTTGCCCACTTGTGGGCCACTTCTGATTTTGCCCCCCGCTCTGAAGCGGTGGGGCTCCCCGATACGGCAGGGGTGAGGTAGCCAATTTGCCCACTTGTGGGCCACTTCTGATTTTGCCCCCCGCTCTGAAGCGGTGGGGCTCCCCGATACGGCAGGGGTGAGGTAGCCAATTTGCCCACTTGTGGGCCACTTCTGATTTTGCCCCCCGCTCTGCAGCGGTGGGGCTCCCCGATACGGCAGGGGTGAGGTAGCCAATTTGCCCACTTGTGGGCCACTTCTGATTTTGCCCCCCGCTCTGCAGCGATGGGGCTCCCCGATACGGCAGGGGTGAGGTAGCCAATTTGCCCCTTTGTGGGCCACTTCTGATTCTGCCCCCCGCTCTGCAGCGGTGGGGCTCCCCGATACGGCAGGGGTGAGGTAGCCAATTTGCCCACTTGTGGGCCACTTCTGATTTTGCCCCCCGCTCTGCAGCGGTGGGGCTCCCCGATACGGCAGGGGTGAGGTAGCCAATTTGCCCACTTGTGGGCCACTTCTGATTTTGCCCCCCGCTCTGCAGCGGTGGGGCTCCCCGATACGGCAAGGGTGAGGTAGCCAATTTGCCCACTTGTGGGCCACTTCTGATTTTGCCCCCCGCTCTGAAGCGGTGGG
Organism: Eutreptiella sp. 'Long Island Sound 2002'; assembly: GCA_964036045.1. Taxonomy (NCBI): domain Eukaryota; phylum Euglenozoa; class Euglenophyceae; order Eutreptiales; family Eutreptiaceae; genus Eutreptiella; species Eutreptiella sp. 'Long Island Sound 2002'. Next base: position 1,874,535 of record OZ038400.1, on the reverse strand, counting down.
GCTCCCCGATACGGCAGGGGTGAGGTAGCCAATTTGCCCACTTGTGGGCCACTTCTGATTTTGCCCCCCGCTCTGAAGCGGTGGGGCTCCCCGATACGGCAAGGGTGAGGTAGCCAATTTGCCCACTTGTGGGCCACTTCTGATTTTGCCCCCCGCTCTGCAGCGGTGGGGCTCCCCGATACGGCAGGGGTGAGGTAGCCATTTCGCCCACTTGTGGGCCACTTCTGATTTTGCCCCCCGCTCTGCAGCGGTGGGGATCCCCGATACGGCAGGGGTGAGGTAGCCAATTTGCCCACTTGTGGGCCACTTCTGATTCTGCCCCCCGCTCTGAAGCGGTGGGGCTCCCCGATAGGGCAAGGGTGAGGTAGCCAATTTGCCCACTTGTGGGCCACTTCTGATTTTGCCCCCCGCTCTGAAGCGATGGGGCTCCCCGATACGGCAGGGGTGAGGTAGCCAATTTGCCCACTTGTGGGCCACTTCTGATTTTGCCCCCCGCTCTGAAGCGGTGGGGCTCCCCGATACGGCAGGGGTGAGGTAGCCAATTTGCCCCTTTGTGGGCCACTTCTGATTCTGCCCCCCGCTCTGCAGCGGTGGGGATCCCCGATACGGCAGGGGTGAGGTAGCCAATTTGCTCACTTGTGGGCCACTTCTGATTCTGCCCCCCGCTCTGCAGCGGTGGGGATCCCCGATACGGCAAGGGTGAGGTAGCCAATTTGCCCACTTGTGGGCCACTTCTGATTTTGCCCCCCGCTCTGAAGCGGTGGGGCTCCCCGATACGGCAAGGGTGAGGTAGCCAATTTGCCCACTTGTGGGCCACTTCTGATTTTGCCCCCCGCTCTGCAGCGGTGGGGCTCCCCGATACGGCAGGGGTGAGGTAGCCAATTTGCCCCTTTGTGGGCCACTTCTGATTCTGCCCCCCGCTCTGCAGCGGTGGGGATCCCCGATACGGCAGGGGTGAGGTAGCCAATTTGCCCACTTGTGGGCCACTTCTGATTTTGCCCCCCGCTCTGAAGCGGTGGGGCTCCCCGATACGGCAGGGGTGAGGTAGCCAATTTGCCCACTTGTGGGCCACTTCTGATTTTGCCCCCCGCTCTGCAGCGGTGGGGCTCCCCGATACGGCAGGGGTGAGGTAGCCAATTTGCCCACTTGTGGGCCACTTCTGATTTTGCCCCCCGCTCTGCAGCGGTGGGGCTCCCCGATACGGCGGGGCTGAGGTAGCCAATTTGCCCACTTGTGGGCCACTTCTGATTGTGCCCCCCGCTCTGCAGCGGTGGGGATCCCCGATACGGCAGGGGTGAGGTAGCCAATTTGCCCACTTGTGGGCCACTTCTGATTCTGCCCCCCGCTCTGCAGCGGTGGGGCTCCCCGATACGGCAGGGGTGAGGTAGCCAATTTGCCCACTTGTGGGCCACTTCTGATTTTGCCCCCCGCTCTGAAGCGGTGGGGCTCCCCGATACGGCAGGGGTGAGGTAGCCAATTTGCCCACTTGTGGGCCACTTCTGATTTTGCCCCCCGCTCTGAAGCGGTGGGGCTCCCCGATACGGCAAGGGTGAGGTAGCCATTTCGCCCACTTGTGGGCCACTTCTGATTCTGCCCCTCGCTCTGAATTTTGTCCCCTTTTGTTTTTGCCCTTCGTGTATGCAACAGTGTCCTTCAAGGAATTCTCTGCGAATGGCACCGGGGCATACACGAAGAAATCGGCCACAATGAGTTCCGTGGGCACGGATGATACCCTATGAATACACATGCAATGTACTATTGCTTGGCTGTTTGGGACTCTCTACCCTTGAGCTGACGAAGGAGCTTATTCGTCATTCAACGGTGAAGAGCCACAAACCCATGATATGGTGCAATGCATGTGGGGGACCGACAATGAAAGTGCATTTCCTATTTTCGGCTGCTATGCCAATTGGACATTCTCTGGGTTACCTTCAGCCTCCGGCTTGGCTGTCCCCCCTCTTTTGTGTGTGACATTTCCTCTTTGCTAGTGTGTAATATGTGCATGTGCACAATGGGCTGCCCCGTCATGTTTCCATCATGAATTCCCCTCATGTAAGTGCACCTTACGATCCGTTTCTATTTTTTTCGTTTTTCTGGTGCACATATCGTGGGACGTGGATAACCCAAGGACCGTTCCTTTTGTTTTGTGTTGTACGTACGTAGGTCCTGTTTCCATCATGAATTCCCCTCATGTAAGTGCACTTTCCGATCCGTTTATATTTTTTCCGTCTTTTGGTGCACATACCGTGGGGCTTGGATAACCGAAAGGACCGTTGCTTTTGTTTTCTGTTGTATGTATGTAGTTCGGAAGCTCACCTGGGCAACCCCTTGTGCATGCGTGCTAGTGGGGGGTGGCCGTGACACGGTGTTGGCCGCCCCCCGCATCATACCCCCAGGGGGGGTATGGGGGGCAATTTTTCCAACGAGACAAATTTTGGGTCCGAGTGTGAGGCCGCACCACCCGCCACCCGGTAACACAGCAGAACATTCTTTTTGGCTGAGCTGTGGCTAATACGTCTCCATTGCAAACCAACAATGTCAGTTCGGGGGTTAAGCTTGTGCGTTGAATGTGTGGTGTAAGCGGGGAGAGGTGCTTGTAGCCTGGCGCTGTGTGGTCCAAGGCCACCACCTCAAGTTGCTATGGCCATACGTACGCACTTGCCCACACCCCCAACCGGCAGTTGTGTGCAACTTCAATATTCCAGCCGGAGAGGGGGAAAAAGAAAAAACTGATGACCGGGGACGCCTGGGGCTCCTCATCAGTGTGGAGTCGCGATGCCCAACCCCCTTGTAAAGCGGGCTAAGCGAAATACCACTCCAGAAAGTCTATATATACATCGGGGTAACGTGCCCTTTTGCATGTGACAGATGCAAAGCCCAATAGAGCTTGTAGTCTTCCTACAGGCGTATCTTTTTCCGACCCTTAGATTGTCCAGTGGGTGTTGGCCATGGCCCTGTCAGGACTCTTCTCTTGGGCCTGATTTTGAGTCTAGTGCCAATGACAACATGTGAAACTATGTTATATTGGCCGAGTCCCAACTAATTGGTGGCCACGCAGAGTACTATGTGCTTTGTGGACTCGGCGTCCCATCGTTAAGGTCGCTATGGGGTGCCGGCAGCTGTACATATTGCGCAGGTATTGCAAAGGTTGGATTTCTTTCAATTTTTCAATTTTTTTTATAATTTACACGACTTACAGCAAAAAAAAAAATTACACGACTTACCGCAAAAATTAAAAAATCCAATTTTTTTTTATAATTCACACGACTTACAGCAAAAAAAAAAAATTACACGCATTTACAGCAAAAAAAAAAATTACACGACTATACGGTTTTTTTGTACACGACTTACATTTTTCACAACGTCAGGTATGAAGTCTTGGGTTCGAACCCAAATGCCAGAGAACCATTTCTGGACGAGAGACATCAACAACAACACCCCCCCCCCGCCCTTCTATCCCGCCCTTGAACGCCCGCGCAGAACCATCGCACGTACACATTTGTACCAAAGCAATGAGGCAGCTTCCAAAGAGAAAGAGAAGCGGAGAAAGTCCCTCAGACGCACACCGCAACGAAACAAACATGCTCCATACCCCAGGGCTAACAGTTACCGGTTGTACAGAGCTTCGGGGACTGAACAAGCTTCACCAAACAAAGTTTCCAAGGACTTGCCGGATCTTCCCCCTTCATGCTTCGAAAAATGATGATGATTCTCTGTTTCCAGACCATTTGAATTTGTCTCTCTACTGATGTTTCCATTTGTATTTCACACACACTACTGCACACTCTGCTACTAATTTCCTGTTTCTGACATACAGGTACTGACTGTGACTGTCTGACTGTTTCTGTTGAGACATGATTTTCTGTTCCCTGCTTCAGATACAGGGCTTCGAGGTTCAACCAGGTACGGCATAGAGAATAAAGATGCACTTATGCCTTACTGAGGAGTGCATTACCTCATTTGCATTTTTGTTTTGCCTGCACTGTCTGTCCGTCTGGTTTTTCAAATTTCAATCCAATCTCCTAATTAGGTCTCACCCCCCCCCCCTTTCTATCGCCCTCTCTAGTATACACTACAGGTGCACCAGGCACATACATTCAACATTTGCGTCCATTGCTCCATTCATAGCCCCCCAGCCCCCACCAACCGCCAACAATTGATGATTAACCGTCTGCCACTTGGCGGTTGTTGGTTGCTCGGGTAGGGCAATCTTAGCGAGGTCTTTTGTACCGCCACCTCTACCCCTACCTCTACCAGGTGGTGCTTCTCGATGAGCGCCTATGCCATCTCATTTTGGACAACGCCCTCAGCAACGCATTCAAACATGGACATCCCCAGAATCCTGACGTACGCCTATCAATCGCATTGCATGAAACCCCGACCCGGGACAGCGCATTACTGACTGCCACTGTGACGAATGTAGCCCACCCGGCCCGGCCCCCTATCACACCCGAATACCTCACGAAGGTGCTTGAGGGCAGGGCCCCCTTGGGCCCAACGACATCAGCCATCTCAGATCGGATCGGCCTCCAGCACTCCTTTTTGGCCGGCGCAACCATGGGTGCGAACCTCAGCCTGACGCAGGCAGGTGGCCAAGTGGTGTTCAAGATGCAGTTTCGGGTGGAGTCGGCGGCCGCCCGTTCCAGTCCCCCTCCTCAGGGCTCTGTTGCAGACGACTTTGCAGCGGCGCCGTTTCCCTCCGGGTTGAAGATCTGCTGTCTCGACGACTCCGAGGCAGCCCGGCGGCTGCTGTACCACAACCTGGTCACCCATGCCCAGACCAATGCGGTGCGGACTTTCAGGTGCCGCCCCTCTCCCAGGAAGTTGCAGTCAAAGTGCAGAAGGGACTGGCCAGGGCCAGGGCCTGGGCGCAGGTTAATCAGAGCTTAGACAGACCGATGGTGCATCCCTTTGCAGTGGCCTGCACCTGTCTTTGCTTTGTAAATATCTGCAGCCGTCTTTCAGTGGTTTTGGCTGGCCATGAAGCTTGCTCAGCCCCTGGTTAAGCCGCGTTGGTGCATTGTTTCTGGCAGGGGACTGCCCTGCCTCAAAAAAGGCAGTGGCCAAGGATTCGTTTTTTTTTTGGGCGTGGACACCCAGTATTATATCAATGGCAAGCATAACAACAAATGATTCCACACAGATGGGACTGTTCTCAAACAAGCTACACAAAGGGTGGGCCAGAAAGACGAGGATGAAACATAGAGTTGTGGAGGGGTAAGGGGTGAAGCCATTGGGGGGGCATTTTGGAGGCAAATTGATGTTTTGGGCAACAAGGAAACTGAGCGTAAAGAAAATGGACGCACATGCAAAATGCTATTCCTGGTGCACAACGACAGAGCATACTGAAGTGGACTGCCTGGAGGCTATTGACTGAAACTGTGGGCGGGCCGACACTGGGTGTGAGGTAACTGACGGCGGGGAAAATACAGTTTCATCAATTGCCTGACATTGTCATGGATTGGGTGGGAGTGGCTGGGGAGGCAACCTCCCCACCGCCAGTCGCGCTCTACGCTTTGAATGCGTTTTGCGGCACCCAGGTGTTGAATGTGGCAAAAAAAATTCGCGCCAAAGGTCTCAGAGATCCTTTGTGGTCTGTGGATGCTGACCTTGCCCACACGGACCCAGCCCCCCTTAACCCTGTTCCCCAACACACATACCTCAAAATCGATGGCAAGAAGGTGGCGGTGGTGGTGGCGGACGGGGGGCCTTCGGCCTCCTTTGAAACAGCCGCATCTCAAACTGAGCCCTCGTCCCCCAAGATTCACCCCACTGTTAACAAATATAACCAATGGCGGTTACACACACCATGCATGTGCCTGACCCTGATCTTCATCCATGAAGTCTTCGAGATGCCACCCTTCAATTGTTTTCCCCACCCTGTGCTGGGTTTTGAAGTTTTAGAGGACATAAGGGAGGACATAGAGGACACAAGGGAACGTTTCTTCAACCCCCATCCCCTCTTCCTCCCCAACGGCCCCCAAAAGGTCAGGGCGTGGGGTGGGAGATTTTGTGGTCACGGGTTCCACTTTCGAACAACCCCTTAGCGCGCCTCCCGTGCCATTTCTTGTGCACAGCGCCAACGAGGAAGAGGTGGCTGAGTTCCTGCACGTGGTGCTGACTGAAGGGGACATTGCCATCTTGGACCAGCATTTGGAATATGGGGGCGACACGAACCTCCTGGGCACCGACATTGTGGCAAACCTGCTGCACGAGGGGTTCCAGGGTCTTATCTGCATGCGGTCTGGGAATACAGCTGATGACGACTTGAGCGCGTACAGGATGGCTGGGGCCGACTGCGTGTTTGGGAAGGACATGCCGATGAAGCAGATGATCGCCAGAATGAAGGAGGCGTACCACACGCACTGCATGGAACGCCCTGGCACCGCATCACTCCAGGTCGAGGACATCACATCATCGTCTGGTGGGCCAGCAATGAGTGATGTGCCGGGGTTTGTGCATAGTGTGTAGTGCAGCTTTCTCCCCCCGGCTTATGCTTGAATAAAAGAGTGCAAAGACCCCCCCCCCCCAAATCGGCGTAATGAAGAGGCGGACGCACTGGCTGAGACAGGCCGCCTGTCCAGCCCATTACTTACACAATCACTCATGCCCACAGTCCGCCACATCCGGCGCTCTGTGCCTCCACAGCACACAACAGTGCGATGCTCCATTGAACCCACTAGGCAAGATCATAATCTCATCGTTGTCTCTGATTCTGACTCCGATACTGATACGGAGGACACTGAACTTTCCCCACCTCCACTACCCTTTGATACATTTGCTCCTGATCATGTACCCGTAACACCTGTCACACCTGTTATGCCTCAAAGGTACCCCCGACCCTCACCTGTACGCTCCCCTGGAGTGATTCCCTTGGGTGCCACGCAATTGCTCACTGCGCTGGACCTGCAACTCTTGCACACCCCTTGTGATAGGTCCCTCCCAGAAGGTTTTCCCACCCCTACAGGCTCCGAAACGAGTGTCCTCCCATTGAATTTTGATTCAGATGCGGAGATTATCTCTATGGGCAGCGATTCGGATTCTTCTGCGAGCACAGAAGTGTCCGTTCCCAGGAAGAAACGCAAACGCTGGCCTATATATCAACCACCACCTTACAGCAATGTAGTACCAGATATAGCGAGATCACAATGGCATCACGACACAGCAACAGCAATCGAACACATTAACACACAGAGGACTACAACTTAGGACTACCACAGCGACTGAGAGCCGAAGGAGTGCTTGATTACAGTAGCAGTGGATGGTAGGACATACGGTATGTTGCATGCAGGCAGAACTTGCCGAACAAAAGTCACCAATCCGACACGCTCGAACACTGGAGTTTGATTGTAGATATGGATGCAGTTTTAATGACAGAGATGGATACCTTGTGGTTCATCTAGATTGTCCAAGAACTGTTGCAGTTTGAATGATGATTGCGCCCCCAAATCGGCGGCCGAATTCGGCCGAACTCGCCGATTTCTTCTGCCAATTTGTTGGGTGTTTGGATTTTGCCGCTTTGTTCTGCCAACTTCCAAACAACTGGAACACTTATCACTGAGTGACTTAACACCTATGGCTCACCATGGTCTGCCTTGAGGGACATTACATACACACGGGAGTGCAGCCTCAGTGGTGTGCAAATTGGTATATTCCCGTTCAGTGTTTGAGCTGAGTGCAGTGCCGATTCTTGCATGGCCAGGGGTGGGGTGCCTGGACTTTTGTATGTGTCGTGTGCTGTCACAGTTCATTGTACAGACTGGACTGCCCCCCCCCCCCCGGTACACAGCATAGCTGTTCTCCGCAGCTAGGGTCGGTCGCCCAGCCCCAGAGGACGGGGCAGAGCAGATGTCCTGTGATACATGGGGGATGTGCCTGCACAGTCTATGCACAGTGTAGACGTGGCAGAGGAATTGCACATCTTGTCCGCCGGTGACAGCTCTGCTCCCGGCATGCCACTTGGTGTCTCAGCTTCGCTATTTTGAGTGATAACTTAGCGATTTTGGATTCCACCGCAGCACATGGGCAGCCTGTGCTGGTGCCCCTGCCCCCCCTCTCCCCCCTTTCAACCCGCAGCATTCAACTGCGGCACTATTGCACTGACCACGAGGGTATTGACTGTGCCAGATATGCAACTGTTCAAGGACCATGTACAGACCGAGGGGTGAATTTATTTTCCGAAAATTGAGAGGCACTTTGAGTTTCCACATGACTCTAATTGCACAACAACCAAAGGGAAGGTGTGTTTGGGGCCTGGAACCGCGATCCAGGTCCGTGGGAAGCTGTTTTGTCGAAAAATCGGTCCGCCGATTTGTTGGGATTTCCTCGCCGATTTAGGGGGGGGGGGTTGAAAGACCCCGTGTCCCAGTAGGTGAGTGGAGTAGGTGTGGCCGAAACCTAATGCCGATAATACCATAGTGTTGATGGTGCTGTCGGAAGGCAGGAGGCAGACGAGTGTTTGGTGTCTCTTGTGTTTCATGCCCCTAGGGTTGTCTTTGGCAGGGAATGCCCTTCCTGGGATAATCCCCTGAAAAGGCGGTCACGTGCTGAGTGGGCGAGGGCCTTCCCATTGCAACCGAGCCCCCGTACAGAAATCCCGGATTCCCCGTTTTGCCCCATACAGTGGCCAGTACTCAGAACCTTGGCACAGAAATAGGCAATATTAGGCACCCCTTTGTTCCTCATTCCTGCCTCCCCGTGTGTTGTTGGCCAGACCATGCCTTGCAATATATGCCACTCCAAGAAGGCGGAAAATGTTGATTTTTGTCTTTGGGCAGACCGGATCGTTGTACCCTTCGACAGAAGCATCCTGACTGTGCAGACGATTGGGTTATTTGTGAACTGTGTGTCCACCAAGCCCGTCCAAACTCCTTTTTTGGGTCAAAGCCTGCTGCGGGTAGTACTGCGCAAACGGCCGCACTTTGGCCCTGATGGATGAATTGTGCCCTATGTTCGCGTTCATACGGTTTCATGTTTTCTGCGAATTTTATAACTCAGATCACCGGCTGTTTTCACCACCATGATATGCACAGTGTCGCAGCCTAGTATAACTGGCTGGACACCTGGTCCTGCAGCCACATCGCTGAGGCTGACTGCAAAGACCAGTTTAACAATGTTGATCCACGCTGCGTTGTAGATTGTTTGAAAGAAAGCACTGAGTGGTTGTGTTCCAAGTGTGGCGTGCTACGCAGATATGTTATATGCCCCCCATGGGTCTGATATGCAGCCATTCTGTGCCTGTGACGTAACGTGCAGCCCATCGTGCCTTGACGCGTGTCGTCGCTCGGACACATTATGCTGTAGGACCCAGCCGGCAGTGCATAGCATTGTTGATGCCCCATTTGCCTGCTCCGAAACCACATGTGGCCTTTTTGATATGCCGATGACTGCAGCGCTGTGCTTGCTGGGACGGCTATCGTTATGCGTCGTTTCATGTTGACCACGACGGTCCCCACAGTGAGTGGTGCGGGGACTGGAGTGATGACTGGGATATATTACAACGTGTGAGCTCCCTCCCACCTTCCGGTGGGGGGTGAGGGCGGGCTGTCCTGTTTGTTCGTTGCCGGCGTTTCTGGCCATACACTTCATTCTCGTGTTCAATTGCAGTGTGTTGCCGGTTGCTATATGACTTTGATGATGTTGCCTCCCGTCCTGTGCAAAAAGTGCCCATTACTACATCTCACAGACCTTTTTGCGAAAGGCGCCTAGGGCCGTTTTTCGGCTCTTGACAAGCTTTTCTTCCCTCTTGTGAACTGCTTGTGCTGCCTGTTGTGCTGACTTCTCGCCAACCAACACCATGCGTGACAGCTCACACGTCACCATGGGGGGTAAGTGCAGTTGGTGGTGTGGCAACAGGCAAGCAGAGACGTACGTGCCGCCCACTGTCATCAAACAAGAGAGAACCACCGCTTTGGAATTGGTGCGCAACGATGTTGCTGATGGTGGGGGCATGGGGTTAATTTTTGATGAGATTACGGACTGCTGTGATGACCATCCCGTGAACATCATCCTCACAATGCGTGTAGCTCTGCACCAAGCATGCGCAGCCGCAGCATTCTGCAGCATGCCGCAGCAGCCGTTTTTTGGAGCTGCACATAGGGGTTTGGAAGCATGCCGCAGCATACCGCAGCATCCAATTTTTTGTGTTCATGTGTCTGGCTGCCTGTTCCTGCTCTGTTTGCACGGGAGACATTCTGCCTGCCCCATGTCTCCCCAGTTTGTTTTTATTTGTCTTGTCATGAGTCAGTCATCTGCACCAACAACATCCAGTCAACAGTCAACACCAAGCGCACCATTGCTGTTTTCTTTGTCCGACGACCACACTCTGCTTGCCATGTCGAGCGAACGTTCAGTTTGATGGGCCACATCCAGACAAAGGATCGTTTGCATATGGGCAACAACACTTTGCGCCATTTGGCTATGGTGTATGTCAACAAACCCACTGCAGACGATCCGGATGGTGAAAGTGATGAATTCGGCCCAACAGTGTTGTGCATGTTGCCTCTTGTTTGTGAGTTCAATTTCCCACAGATGCGTAGGTACCCACATGTGCAGGTAGAAGCATGCCGCAGCATGCCGCAGCACAAGAAATTTTTCCAAGGGACCGCACATGCTTGCTCTGCACTTCTTGCCTCTGGGTACCGCACACTACCAAGCCAGGCTACACGTAACCTACCGGCTGCTTGGGCGCTCCTGCGTTGTGGCTGCATTGGTCTAAGTCGTGGCAGAGGACCACTGCTGACAGTTGCCTCTTGTATAGGGGCATCAACGCTGACCGGGTCCACCAACAAAGCAGGGATGCTCACAACAATAGCAGATGAAGGCGGTGGTGACACATTATAAATGCTATGCAGCCTTTTGTTGATGATTCTACTGGAGTTTTATTTTGCAATCGTGTTTCGGGCCTGCTCGTCGTCGCCGGCGCTTCTGGCGCTCCGTCGTTCCGTTCTTGATTGTTTTGGGCAAATACATAGTTGCATTACTTTTGTGTTCCCTCTGATTTTGTTGAGCTTACGTGTAGGATCCTACCCCCCCCCCCCCTTGCGCAAGCACTGCCTTGTCTAAGCACATGAGCCCGTGTCACCGTCGTTTTGATGGAATTTTCTGACCACGGTTTTTATGGTCAGAAATGTAACATTATGCGATTGTGCTTCGCTTGTAGAGGGAAAGGTGGGCTTGATCATGCTTGTGGTAGTTCCTCCCGCTCATACCAACATTCTGCTTGCAATTGCAACCCAATGATGTCCCTGTTGATGTGATTTTCAGCCATGGCTCATGTTGCTACACCTGGCATGGCTGTTACGTACATCCCGTCCAACGGTGAACATGTCTCCGCAACAATGATGAAGTGCAGATTGTGTGGGCCAAAGCGGGCCGTGGGATTTGGGGCCTTGGCCATGTGTTTGAGGGCAGGCTTTACTTCACCAAAGATATTGTTGATGACAGTTTTGTCCCAAGAAAGAGGAAGCCTAAACCCATTCCAAAACCTGAAGCCAAGCCTGCCCCAAAGGCTGCCCCAAAGGGCAAGCATGTGCAATTGTTCAAGATGAGGCGCAAGGTGGGAAAGGGCTTCTATTCCACAGCTCCTGATGGCCCTGATGGGCAGTGAGGACCTCCAGAACTCGCTGAAATTTGCCTGCACATTGTGTTGTAGTGCCCTGTTGCGACAATTGTGCTTAGGGTGAGGTATGGGCAGGTTTCCGGTGACATACGTTCTTTTGGTACCGCGCGTCGCGCGCAAGCACTGCCTTGTCTAAGCACATGAGCCCGTGTTACCGTCGTTTTGATGACTTTCAGCGTGCTTGCGCAAGGGGGGGGGGGGGGTAAGTATATGAGATTATTTGGACCCTCAACTTTGCTTGATGGTGGTTGACATGGCATTCCTTGGTTGGGTGACTTGGATGGCTGTGGACTTCTACACTCACGCAAGCATGAAAAAACTGTAAACGAAAGCAACAAATCCTCTACTTTTTCTGTACTGCGGCCCTTCATGTCTCTGTGTTGATCCGACTTTGGTGCCCTGTGAATCCGTGCAGTCCATCTGGCTATCTGGTTTTACTGATTTTGAGAAAAGGTGGACAATTTGGAAAAATGCAAGCGGGACTTGAAGAACAATAAAGCAGAAGGACAAGGCAACACACAAAAGTTGTAACCTAACCATTTGTCCATCCTTCGCATTTTCCAAATAATATCATCGTAAGCAATGGCATTAATTTTTTTGTATGGCCCGCATAGCGTAGCTTCAAAGATTGTAGCTTCATGAATTTCAGTTGCTTATTGGCTCGTATTGATGGGATACGCTACAAACCTTTTAGGCTTCATCCAGTCTTGTTGCTGTTGACTCAAAAAGCTCTGGTCGGTGCACAATAACAACAATGTTCTTCGCCATTGAGTCAAAGTTCATATCGCTACATGGGATCAATCTTGTCGGTACGCTGCTGATTTCCCGTTTGTCTAGAGCCAAATCGATTGGTGATGCCAAACAAATTACTCCTTTCGGAATCTCAATCTCATCCACACTCCTAGCCATGGGCACCAGATCCAAGCGCATCTTCCATGAGGCAGTGATATGTTAACTCAGGATAGGGATGTGCGTCACTCTCCAACCAAGCAACAATCACTTCATAGTCCATTCAGAAGTGTCCAATTTGGTTTTGCTCGGCAGTATTGTGTTATGCACGACGACTCCATGTTTCATTGCTGCATCTTGCACCGGGTGACTGATGTATTTTCGCATGCTGGAGTTAGGCTTAGGTTCCCTGGGTTACAAAGATGGAACTTTTGCGGAATCTCAAAGAAGACGCACAGACCGCGGATCTGCTTGACCTGCGACAGATGCGAACTCTTTTCTTCTCCATCTCGTTGCCCAAAGAAGTCTTTGTTGTGACACGGTGCCCAATCCAAGACGTGATGGAATCTGACCTGCAGATGGATGAGACTAGATTGAAATACATCTCCAAGTCCGTCGGGTCATACTCCAATACCAAGAGAGTGGTGGTGAATAGGTAAAATGACAAGCGCCAACAGACTGCGTGTCCAGTTGTGACGCGCTCCGCCAAGGTGCTGTTGACCCAGGTTATTCCATGACATCTTGATATGTTGATTGCCACCCATTCTAACGAATGTTCATTGGACTCCAAGCAGTCACTGGTGATGCGCCCAAGAAACACACCGCGTGAGGCCCTTTGTGTGTTGTGTGTTTTGCGCTACCCTCTTCATAAGCGTCCTTGGCTACTCCCTTGGCGTGCCCCCCCGGACCTCGCGAGCCAAATTGAGAGGGGCAGAGGGGGCAAGCACTGAGAGCGCTGCCAGGGCTATGGCTGTTGAGCTGTTGAGACCTAGCGGCACACACAGAGACAAATCAAAAGCCAAGGTTTGTGTACAAAGCTAACCTGACGAACCAAGGGAGCAAGGGCAGGGTACTGCAAGAGAACTGCCAATGGCATGCACTGAGAGCGAACTGATTGTGATGAAACACCCCCATGGTGGGTCAATTGGCACACACACACATACACACACACACACACACACACACACACACACACACACACACACACACACACACACACACACACACACACACACACACACACACACACGGTCACCACAGTTCAGGGCTAGCTCATGTGGTCGTCACTATACGCACGATGCTGGGTGCGTTGTGAGTCCCTCAGTGGGAAATGGCCAGACACCTCTGCGGTGGTTCTGCAACGACTCTTCTATGTTATGCTCTCCTGGAAGGCATTGCCACATGGCACTGTTCCCCAGGATGTTGTGAAAGTGATGTGTGATAGCATTAACGATCTTCTTAAAGTTCGGGACAGACTTGTGCGACCGACTCAGCGGGATGGGGGTAGATATAGATTGGTGCCACTGACCCCTCCCCCCTCAAGTTGAGGGCGGACACGCCCGGAACGGCAATCGTTTCGCCTCAGACAAGATCAGACATCAGGGATCTAGGCATGCATAGCGGTGAGGGTTGAGCGATGGGGACTTGGGTTTGGGGCGTCGTTTGGCCCATCACACGCAGAAAATTTCCACAAAGTGAAAAGTGAGCCCACACCCTTTGTCAAAATTGGAGGCTGAGTACTTGGCTGGTCGCCAGGTTCTGAGTACAGTACAGACACCTCTGTTGCTAACTGTGGTTTGCTGCTCTAACATTATGCACCTCAATCTTTCTGTCCAGCTGGACGATTGGCACAGAAAGAATTGGACACTGGATGATGGATCCCCCGTGCCAGGGAAAACGGTGCTCTGGGAATTTTTTTCTACACTTCAGGAAAGGGACCACTTGGTCCAATGGTGCCAGCCTGATGCAAGGCGCCCACCATAGGATTATACTGACCTGCAGGACCTTGTGCAACTGGGTTTGGGACTCATCAGACCCCCCAACCCCTCTTTGCCACAGCCAGAGGACGGGGGAGGTGTACCGACACCAGACAGGCATAATGCATCCGTCACGACGGCATCATCAGAGTACTCAGTGGGTTGCTCCCCAGGACAATCAACGGGGCCCCTCTCACACCAGACCGGAGCAGTGCTTCTGTGCACTCATCTATTCTAATATTCAACCTCACTCAGCAATCTTCTCTTTATTCCAACATTATCTAAAGTTTATGCAGTAAACTTGAGTTTAAATTGGGCAAGGGGGTGGGAGGAGGGCACCTAATATGCACTCGATTGGTGTTTGTTTGTTTTGCGGTGTGCCGTCACAACGGCCGAGTGGTCACGCGGCATTGCAGTTTTTGTCTGTTCGCTGCAGATGGCATTGTGCTCTGTTGGGGGTCAGTGGGTCGGCTCTGAAGGCGGCGGAGTGATGCTACACTGGGGGTGGGAAGGTCCAGCAGCAAGTGCTGGACCCACGGGGGGAAAACCAATTTCAACACGCTGACACCAGTGAACACGCAGTCATCATTGTACTCTAATACCCGGTCACTTACTCCATGGTCCGATTCCAGATCTCTGTCGGACAGGGCAACTCGAAAACCTAGGTGTGACCTAGCCATGCCGGACTGGGAGCAGTATGATCCATCGATGCCGCACTGGTCGCCACCAGACGACTCCCTCCACTCAGCCGGGGCGCGTGGGGGGGGGGGGGGGCACAACGGCGGGCAGAGGGTGAAGCGCACACTGTTTTAGAGAGGACATCGCGCCGGAATGGCATACACATCGAATATGTAGCCGCCCGTCACTGGCTACTCAGGTAACAGAGGCCTGGCCGAGTGGCTACAGGGGCTGTCTTCAACGAGAACAGTCGTAGGTTTGATACCCTGGTGAGGCGGACCACGCAGACCGTCCGGCCGTCCACCGCCTTCCTCCCCCAGCCTGGCGGCCATAGGGTGCCTCGCTTCATTCTGTTTTTGCTTATGTTCAGGCCTTCAGCAGAGCATGGCGCTGGTCCACTGACTGCCCTGTGCTATCAAAGGGTTCGGCAGAGGATGGAGAGGGCAAAGAGGGCAAACGGGCAGTACGGGCAGTACAGGCAGGTCTCAGACATGAATCGAACATTGCTGCAGTGCGAACAATGCTATAGGAAGGAGTTGTATGATAGCGAACGCTTTGAGTTTGTTGGAATGATTGGGCGTCACACACACACACTGATACCCTTTTAGTAGTCTGCTGCCTTATGTCCAGTGTAGCCATGGTCCTCTTCTTGGTCCTGTGCCTCCTCACTGCTCCGCGTGCCGCCTTCTCGGCCGCACTGCTGATCACTGAGGTCGCTGACAAGGGCACATCGAACGCCTGCCCAAGCGACCAGGATTGGGTTGAGATCCACAACCCGGGGCCGGGTGATGTCAACCTCACCGGCTGGAAGCTCCACGACGACAAGGGCCCGAATGACAACAAGGCCTTCACTTTCATGGCGGGCACCTCCATCACCACCCTGAGCGCGTCTGCCTACGTTGTGCTGTGCACCAAACTGGACGACGCGGCCACCTCCCCGCAGTTCGGTATCGGTGGGGACGACACGGTGTCGTTAATCGACGCCACCGGAACCCTTGTCTCGACCTCAGGCGTGCTGCAAGACCAGGGCGGCTACAACCTGACCTGGGCGCTGGACAGCAACAGCGGCACGTACCGCTATACCGCAACGCCGACGCCCGGGGCAAGCAACGTCATTACCTCCCCGCGTGCCGCCTCAGCCTCGCTGCTAATCACTGAGGTTGCCGACAAGGGCACATCGAACGCCTGCCCAAGCGACCAGGATTGGGTTGAGATCCACAACCCGGGGCCGGGTGATGTCAACCTCACCGGCTGGAAGCTCCACGACGACAAGGGCCCGAATGACAACAAGGCCTTCACTTTCACGGCGGGCACCTCCATCACCACCCTGAGCGCGTCTGCCTACGTTGTGCTGTGCACCAAACTGGACGACGCCACCACCTCCCCGCAGTTCGGTATCGGTGGGGACGACACGGTGTCGTTAATCGACGCCACCGGAACCCTTGTCTCGACCTCAGGCGTGCTGCAAGACCAGGGCGGCTACAACCTGACCTGGGCGCTGGACAGCAACAGCGGCACGTACCGCTATACCGCAACGCCGACGCCCGGGGCAAGCAACGTCATTACCTCCCCGCGTGCCGCCTCAGCCTCGCTGCTAATCACTGAGGTTGCCGACAAGGGCACATCGAACGCCTGCCCAAGCGACCAGGATTGGGTTGAGATCCACAACCCGGGGCCGGGTGATGTCAACCTCACCGGCTGGAAGCTCCACGACGACAAGGGCCCGAATGACAACAAGGCCTTCACTTTCACGGCGGGCACCTCCATCACCACCCTGAGCGCGTCTGCCTACGTTGTGCTGTGCACCAAACTGGACGACGCCACCACCTCCCCGCAGTTCGGTATCGGTGGGGACGACACGGTGTCGTTAATCGACGCCACCGGAACCCTTGTCTCGACCTCAGGCGTGCTGCAAGACCAGGGCGGCTACAACCTGACCTGGGCGCTGGACAGCAACAGCGGCACGTACCGCTATACCGCAACGCCGACGCCCGGGGCAAGCAACGTCTTTACTGAGAGTTGGCCGCACGTGCGCTCCCGCCTCGAGAAACAACACACAGACGGCGAGAGCTTCTTCGACGATGCAGAGACTGGGGCTGTGGTGGACCTGTACCTCGGCCTTTCCGCCGCGGACTGGGCATACCAGCAGCCCGCCGCCAACGCATCCTACGAGAACTACCGGCCCTTCCACACGCTCTCGGTTAAACGTTCGCTGGGAGGCTCTACGCTGGCCACCCTCCCGCTTGGGGGGCGCATGCGCCCGCGCGGCCAGTCGACCATGGCCATCCCCATCTGCACCGGCAGCTCCGCGCTGCCCTATTTGATCGACGTGACCAGCGAGTCCAAGCAGCAGCGCCTGTTCGGCATGGAGCGCTTCTACTTGCGGAACCACCTGTCGGACGGGTCGGCCATGCGGGAGTGGACGATGCACCGCATGCTGCGCCGGTTTGGGCTGCCCTATCTGCGGAACCGCATCGCGCGCCTTTTTATCAACGACAGTTACCAAGGCACCTACACTCTGATGGAGGCCCCCGACCAAGAGTACGTGTTCTACCGGTCGTTTGGCGACAAGGCGCAGGTGGTGGACAGGCCTCCGCTCGCCGATTCACACGCGCTGTACAAAGTCAAGACCATGTCACTGGGGTGCGGCACCTACTCTCAGTTGGAGGTGGCTCAGGCCTCCCCGCCAATCTACACGGCCCCCACGGACCCGTCTGAGTACGCCTTCAAGCGCGGGGCACACCGGCAGAAGATCCCCGTGCTCGGGGGGCTCCGCTGGCAAGAGTGCATCAACGTGTTCTATGTGATGATCGGCAGGGAGCGGCGGGACACGATTGCGGCCTGGCTGAAGGCGGACAAAAACTGCGGCAAGATGCTCGTCTCTGAGGGGATCGTGGATCGCGACCTCGGGTCTGGGGCGGGGGGCGGCGGGAATGGCGGGGGCAACGACGCACGCATGGAGCGCTTTCTCAACACGTACCTCAGCGGCGCGGCGGCCTCCGGTTGCGCAAACGGGGCCAAGTGCGCCGCGACGGTGTCGACACTGCGCGACGTGGTGGACGTCGACGATTTCCTGAAGAACTTCGCCGTCTACGCCGTGACGCTCGGGCAGGACTCTCCACTGGGCAACGGTAACAACTACTTTTTGGCGTCGCCGGGCGGGGCCACGGAGCAGAGCCGGGCCTACCGCATCGTGCAGTACGACCACAACAATGCGGCCGAAAAGTCGGGGCTTGACCTCTGCCACCGCCTCTGCGCCGGGAGGGCCATTTACTGGAGCATCACTCGGCCCACCTGCCGGTCCCTGGCGTCAAACCCTCTGGTCGGCCCTCTGCTTGCGGGCACCAACGCGACCGCCAATGCCGACAATATGCGGACCTACTTGGGCTACGTGCGCGACTTCAACAAGGCCGTGTACACCAACGCCACTTTTATTGCCGAAGCGCAGGCTCATGCGGCCGCAATCGAGTCCGCCGTGAAGCAGGACTTCTTTCTGCAGTACGTAGACTACTCCAGGGAAAGGACCGTGGCTGCGGGAACGTGGGGCGACTTCAACCTCCTCGCGTTTATGAAAGCCCGCGGAGAGGAGGTTGACAAGCAGCTCGCGGCGCTCGACGCTGGAACATTCCCACGCCTGCCCGACAAGGTGAACCCCGCAGACGTGTGCCAGGACTGGCGCACAGAGGACACGGGGGCTCTGTCCTTGACCTCCGGCCAGAAGACGGACCGGACGGCGACATGCGTGCTCGTGTGCAGCCTCGTTGTGGCGGCGCTGACGGTCATGGCCGTGTTGGATGCCTGAGAGGGCACCGCGGGTCCGTGATGCCGCTGCCCGGCCGTATGGATGCACATCCACAAGGCCTCGTGGGGATTGTAGTTGTAAAGGGGGCGCACCGTGCGCTGTGCGCGCGCTGTGCGAAAAGTCGGCCATTTTCCACCACCAGATTCCGGAGGACCCCTTGATATAATTTCAAGTGTTCTTGAACACATGGAATCCAAATATATTTGGTTCCAATGCATGTTTTTGGACAAATGTGACGTTGAGAACACGATATGTTTCAATTGCACATTTTTGGACTCGAGCATGCAGCGCTTTTGTAGGTGGGTGGTTTTCAGGGGTATTGTCGGGATATTTGGCGCTGTGCGCGCGCTGTGCGAAAACGCCCCCAAACGCATAATGTATTGTGACAACGATCAATGTGATGGTGCTACTCGACTGATTCTGTATGTTGAATTTGGAACGCAAATTGTGTTTGTATTATGACTGATTCGGTATGTAATTTCATCCTTCTGTTCGGTCCCAACACGAGGCCCTATTATAATTGGAGACACGGAGGCCTGCGCATGCCCGATGGATCGTCATGCTGGTCGAAAATCCCCCATATCCGGGCTTTCGGGGGGGGGGGGGGGGCTTCACGAAGTTTGCGACCAAAGATACCGTACGGGCGGTCTGGGGTACCGTAGGCGTGATGCAGGGGCAAGGGAGCCCCCCCCCCCCTTTGGGGTCCGTGGAATGCGGAAAAACGTGTCTCGGGGAGCTATGAATGCTTGCTTGACCTTCATTAGTGACACGGAGCGGCGGGAGGAGGATCCCTCCGATCGCTCTTCAACGAGACCAATTCGGAGGAGTATCAGAAACTGCCCCCATTCTGTTTCAACCCCCGGCTTCTCCCCGGCAAAGAGTCCCCACAGCAACCCCTCCCCAAACCCCCCTTCCCGACCCCTCAGCTCGATGTCGTCCAGCTCTCACCAAAGGACTCCTCCCCGGCCAAAGATGCAACAGGGAAAGCCGGGTTTTAACTTCCGGGGGGGGGGGGGGGGTCAATAGAGCCCCCCAAAACTGGGGGGGGGGGGGGGGGTCTGGGAACAGGGCTCAATTGACAGGACCATTCATCAGCCATTATGAACTGTGGCGCTGAAGGCGCCGAAAAATTTTTTGATCATGAAAAATGGGTAATTTTTTTTTTCACCAAATGTATGGCAAATGATGACTTTTCTGCACCCACTCGACGCGCCTTTCATTTTTTGCCGATTTTTGGGTCCGGTTCAGCTCCGAGGCCCCGGGGGTCAGTCTCGGTAGGAGTTTGGGGGTCCCATCAATTGAGCCCTTTTTGGGGGTGGGGGTTCCGGCCGGGGGGCTCTATGGACACCCCCCCCCCCCGCCCTCCCCAGTGTCGACACCCATGGCCCTGAATCTGAGTGTTGTGAACCCCGACACCACCCCCGAGATCCTCACGCCCGAGTTCCCGGACTTTGGGTCTGCGTTCGGGGGCAGAGCAGCAACAAAATGGCGCTCTCGATGCCGGACTCCTTGGCAATCGGGTAAGTCCGCAGGCAGCATCAGTTGTGGCAGGCGCCCCAGGCCCCCCAGCGAGGGCCCTAGCCCTCAGCCCCACCCCTTCCTCCGAAGCACCGCATGCATTGGGTTGCCGTGCGTTGGCGGGTCGCAAAGCTGTTTAGGAGCAGGGGGGGGGGGGTTGGTGGAGCCCACCTTTCATTGGGGCGCTTCTAACCTACATCTGGGGTTTGGTGGACCTCGACGCCCCCCCCCCCCTTGCGCATGCACGGCCTTCTCTACGCACGGGGGGTGGGCGTTGAATCGCCGTTTTGAGGAAATTTTTGGACTGCTGTTTTTGTGGTCCAGAATGGAGGATTAGGTGTTTGTAGAGCGCTTGTACAGGGAAAGAGGGGCTCAGTCATGTTTGTGATGGTGCATTATGTTCATAACAACCCCCCCCCCCCCCGTACGGGAATCCCGTATTTCCCGTACAGCCCCGAACAGTGGCCTGTACAGTGGGTTCTCAGAACCATAGCACAGAAATAGGCAATATTAGGCACCCATTTGTCTCTTTTTCCTGCCCTCCCCTATGCTCTTGACCAGACTATGCGTTGTAATGTATGCCACTCCAAGAATGCTGAAACTGTTGCTTTTTTGTCTTTGGCCGAGTCAGATCGTTGTACCCTTCGACAGAAGCATTCTGATTGTGCTGGAGATTGGGTTATGTGTGAACCGTGTGTCCGCCAAGCCCGCCCAAACCCTTTTTTTGGGTCAACGTCCAGTCGGTCCGCTACTTCAACCAGTACTACTACTGCTGCTACTACTACTACTGCTACTCACACTGCAACAAGGTCAGCCACTACTAGTTAACCCACTACTATTGCCACGCGTGCTGTACCAGTGAAGCTAGTGAAACCTTTGCGCAAAGCAAAGAAAGAGAAGACATTGAAGACCATCACCGTGGATGACCGTGTAGCAAAGTACCCCCCCCCCCCCTTGTCGTTCCCCACCCCTTGTCGTTCCCCAGGGGGGGCTGGGGGACCGTCACTTGGTCAACCCAAAATTTTTCGTTACGGCTCATTGTGTTGTTGTGTGGGTGACTGTGTTGTGGGGTACTGCCACTTGTATCCTTTGTACTCATGGCAGGACATTTTGCTCATTTTCGCTGAATGGAACTTGACAGCACAGCCATGTTTCTCCCTGGCACAAATGTGATGTTCATCCGGTCTGCGTGGGAACCTGTTTTGGCACAGGTCGTTGGACACAGTTTTGGGAACAAGTTGTATTTTACAAGGGACATTTCCGAAGGGAAATGGGTTCCCAAAAATCTGCTTGCGCCTGCCAAGCGGGTCTGTAGTAAAACCTAGTAAAAAGTTTTTCAAATGTTTTTTACTAGGTTCCCCCCCCCCCGTGCCTAGGAACCACCTTGCGCAAGAACCGCCCCCTGGTTCCACGGTCGAATTTTCCACATCACCGTCTTTTTCTAGGGTAATGGGTTTTGATGGTTCTGGTGGATGTAGGACAGCTATTCAGGTGTGCGGGACAACAACGCCCCCCCCCCCCCAATGCCAATGGACCCCCTATGCCAATGCCCCCGCCCCCTGTCTCGAAAGAAGAAACAACCCCCCCCCAAGATTTTTTTCACCAAATCGCACACAAATTGCCTTTTTTTGCCTAGTTTCTTGTGTGTGCAATGGCATGTGATGGGCACCATCCTTGGTGTCATGTGTTTGGTTTTCAATACAGATTTTCATTTCTCAAAATGTTCTAAGTCCCGTATGGAGCAGACTGAGATTGTTTGCCTGTCTACACAAGCAGTTAGTTCTGGTTGCTGAGTGGGGACCTCTTTTCAGACGCAGAGTGATCCGGCCAGGTTGTTTCTGCTCATTTCTTCTGGAGTGCATTGTGCCACCCAGCTGCCCCTGCTTTGCTGCAGCGTTTGACAGCCATAGTGATCAATTTCTGGGAGCTTTGCAAAGCAGATTGATCCAGCCAGGTTCACACTGCTGAAATTTTCTCAAGCAGGCCTGGGGCCACAGATTTCAGCATGTTTCGCTCAGGTCAAAGTGCCGTGATGCATTCTGTCATTCAGCCAATTGCAGTTGCATGGGATTCATGTCTATTTGAAAACATTATTATGGCGCACTTCACAGAGCTGAATTTTTTCAAGCACGCCTGGGGCCACCACTTTCAGCTCTGTTGTGTGCCTGGTTTCCACAATGCTTCCCTGATCAGTGCCATATCTGGACCCAGTGGTATGTTGCGATCCAATGCAGGCCACGCTCGTCAGCTTCATTGACTGCCACATGAAGTATATGGTGCTGAAACTTTTTGAAGCAGGCCTGGGGTCAAAAGTTTCAAACATCATTGTTTCTAAAGTTGCAGTTTTCTTCGTGTTTGCTGTTGTGTGCTTGTATGTGCGAAGAAGGCAAGGCATGGGGAACAAATGTTGAGCACCACAATAAAAATGGTGTAAAATCATGAAAAAATTGCAAAAGGTGGCCAACGTGAGCTCCACAGCCACCACAAAGATGCAAGAGGTACCAAGCATTGGTCTCCACCACGTTTACACCGATGGCACAAGCTAGAAAATGCGTACACAAAATTTTTTTTTGAGTTTTGATGAGAATTCGAGTCCCAAGCATTTTAACATCCCAGAACCCAGGCCGAAGCCAAAGCCAGCTCCAAGGCCCAACGCAGCACCGAAGCCTGGCCCCAAGGGGCAGCACAAACAGGAATTCAGAAGGCTCCAAGCAGTGGGGAGGCTCATCGCTATCACACAACCGCCGGTCGAATGGTAAAGCAGCCGACGCAAAGTTTTCGGTCGGCGGTTCGAATCGTGGTCGGCTGACTGTTGGCGGCGGTGGCGGCGGCGGCACCATATTCACCCGACCAGGGTTCGAACCGCCGACCAAAAAGACTCCGGTCAGCTGCGTTTTACTACAGTGTGTACTAGGTTTTACCAAATGCCCCTGCCAAGCCTTCTACTAAGAAGGCAAAACCACCACCCAAGAGTGCTGCCCAAAGCATTCCAGTGGAAAGTGGAGAGCATGTGCAAGAGTTCAAGGTGAAGTGGAGCAGGACCAAGAAGTTTTACACCGAGCCGGTCAAGGAGTAGGTCTTAGTGCATTGGCAGCCCTTTGAACGCATCTTATGCTGATTGCTTTCGGTTTGGCGGTCAATTTCTGTGCCTGCAAATGTGCATGTACGGTGGTGGTGCGGTCCCCCAGGGGGGGGTGGGGGACCGTCACTTGGTAACCGTCCCCCAGGAGGTGGTGGGGGACCGTCTTCCCTGGGGTGGGGAACGACAAGGGGGGGGGGGGGGGGGGTATGGGAAGTATGGGTTGTACAACAACAATGGAGTTCTGACTTGCGGGCCCTGTGGACAAAGATTGGACTACACGAGGGACGACGTCACCACAACTCATATTACACGAGATGGTCATGACAGGAAATGTGTAGCCCAAATTTCCCATGGAGCACAATATGTGTTGGCTGCAGGGTATGAGGAACGAGAAAACCTACGACGACACAAGGCAACACAAGCCAAAGAACGAGCAGAACAACGGAGGAATCCTAGCCACAGCACCCAACTATGGGACAAGGAGCGTGAAAAGAAATATAGTGCTCAGCTGACGACAAAAAACCGTGCAAAACGTGAGGCTTTTTGAGAAGGGTCTGATGTGACACTCCCGGCGGACTCCAATCAAACTACTCTACCCCAAAAGGATCCCCCAACATTATCGGATGACTTGGTGTTCGTTGTTCTACCAAATGGCCGCAGTTTGGCCTTGATGGACGAACAGCACCCTGTGTTTCGTGTTCATAGTGCAGTTGGTGGTCACATGTGTGGCAAAAGCCAAGCAGAGACATATGTGCGGCCCACTGTCATCAAACAAGAGAGAACCACTGCTCTGAACCTTTTGCGCAACGATGTTGATGACGGTGGGGGCATGGGGTTAATTTTTGACGAGACCACAGACTGTTGTGACGACCATCCCGTGAACATCATCCTCACAACTCAGACACGCATGTGCTATGTGACCACCGCTTTCATCGATCGCAAATCACCCGTGAACAACATAACGGTTGCGAATGCCATTATGAATAAGTGGCCTGCCCTTAATCTACCCCAGGAAAAGGTGCTTTTGGCGATGGTTGATAATGCAGGTTACTGTGCACTTGCATTTACTGCACAGGCTCTAGATGTGGGACTTGAACCCATGACCCCTCAGCTGTGAGTGCATGTATCTACCAACTCGGGTATGACATGTCTGTGCTGACATATGGCTTATTGGTAGTATAGATTCTGAACATATTTTGGTGCTTGGGGTCACCACGCAATGCCCTGTTGAGGGTTTTTTACCAAAAAAGGTCCGCCCCGCACAGTGGCCCGTACAGTGGAAAATTTTTGCACCATTGCACCACACATTGGAACCCCCGGTGCTGTTTGGGAGCTGGCCACCACAGCTTTGTGCCAAAGAACAGGTCCATACCCAAGCTACATAGTAGTGGCTAGTATCCCTAACAATGAGCCTTGTTGTGCATTTATATGCCTTGCCTGCATTCCTAGCCCTCAGTTCTAGTGCATTTGTGTGTTTTGTTGTGCATTTCCCTCAAAAGGTCCACAAAGGCAATAGTATTACAAATGGTAGCAAAAAACCCCAATTTCCCCCTGCAATGTGCACGCTGTACGCGCGCTGTGCACAAACGCCCCTATTGGGTTCATCTTGCGTGAGTCTTAGGGTGCATGGTTCATGGCTAACCGGCGCCTATGCGAGGGGGATGAGCTTACCCACACCGCCCATGGAACATTCCATAGTTGTCTTGTGCGGTGATGTCAAGGCAACATTCGGTGCCGATTTGGTTCGCGCTGCAGTGCCGCATGGCCATATACTTGCGTCACAGGTGTATATGCGAGTCCAGTATCCGTTGCTCATGCCCCCCTTTCCTCTGGCCCTGTGTTTGCCTTGATATGGGGGAGAGCCTCCAAACTTTGCACTTATGGGAACGGCCATGTGTGAAGCCTCCTCTGTTTCCAGCACGGGCATGGAAGTTATGGGGCACCGGAAGCCACACACACGCACATGCACACACACACACACACACACACACACACACACACACACACCGACACACAGTCATGCCGCAATGGTCAGCACTGGGACTAAGCATCCCACACAGACCGCCACCAAACTGCGCTTTGCCTCCCCCATTTCCCTATTGACACATACAACCATCTTCAAAGGGAGTAGGTACAAAGAAGACAAAGCACTGGGCTCCACTGGTACTGCACAGCACCCACAGTGTCATTGTTGTTGGTGGTTGTGATGGTGGTGTTGTTGTTGTTGTTGTTATTGTTGGGGTTGCATTTCTGCCCCCCCCCCCCCCCTCTCCCCCCACAACGGAGAGGCCATTCGGGTGTGGTGCCCCCTGGGCCCCCTCGTCTACGCGGGCTGTAGCGCCGCAGCCAGTGCAGCCAGCACTGGTGGCACCCAGGGCAGGGAAGCACACTCTGTGCCCTAGTGCCCCTCCATCTGCCCAGGGTACGCCCTCAGCCGTGGGAGCCGGACCCAGCCCGCGAGGCAGCACCACCTGTGCCTAAGGCAGTCAAGGAGTGCGGGTCTGACCCCAGTCGTGCCACGTACCACCGCCTTCCCGTGCCAATAGGCAGTCGTGGAGTGGTTGGGTAGCATGTCCTTGTGACGTGGAGGTTGCGAGCCCAGGCCCACATCTCCCCCGGCGGGCTCAGCGTCAGGCTCTCCAGCCTCCCTGCCGGGGCCTGGAGCACCAGGCACACACTTCCCCGCGCCAACGCCGAACAACAATGGAGCAAGCAGGTGTGCCACAGCCCTCCCCCCCCCCCCTCAGACACACAAGGGCACATACACACAGGCACGGCGGCATCTCCCGCCCGCGAGCGCCACCGCGGGGTCTGGGGGCGGTCAACAGTCCGGTAGGCCTTGTGACCGGACACCCGGGTACGGCCGCCCAGTCGGGTCCCGCAGGGAAGGCGGCGCGGACCGTGGGTAGGCGACCAGGCGAGGCCTTGACCCAACCCAACCCAACCCAACCCCTCTCCCCCAGTGAGCCTGCCCAGTGGCTGAGCCATCCATGGCATGGGACGGCCTCCTGGCTGTCATGGACACATTTTTTTTGTGAGTTTTTGTCCACTTGAACCCACATAGCTCTGATTATGGGGATATTTGTGCATTGTATCCCCCTGTCTTGTCACTCACACACAGAGCAGCCCATTCACTACCCTCTCTGAACCTCCGAACATGACCGCTGAAAACCTCATTTATCAGGGATGTCACTGTGGTCACCACTCTGAGCAGTCTCCATGTGACATCATTTCCCTAAGGCGGCACTTGACACGGACAATCCTGCAATCCGAAACAGGGTGCTTAGTGTGCCTACGGGACAGGGAGGGGGTGGGTGTGGGGGTGGGCATGAGGGCAAAAACATGTTTGTGTACCCCCCCCCCCCGTGACGTTCCCCACCCCTTTTCATTCCCAAGAGGGGGGGTGGGGGACCGTCACTTGGTCAACCCAAAATTCTTCGTTGCTGCTCTCACTGTGGGTAACCACTTTGATTTTTTGGAAGATTGATGCCCGCCACTTGTACACACTTGATGGTGCACTGGCGCACATGCATGCATCTTTGTGTATTGTGTTGGCATTGTTGCTTTATTTTATGTACATTAGCCGGTGCAGCCTCCCAAGGCCCCCGCACCGCCTACAAGGATGTGAAGGTGGCCCTGGAGCGCCTCTCCTAGTGGCCTCAGCCACGCGCGTGACAACGCCCTTGACCTCGCGCGCCCGGGTCGAGCCGGTGCTGCGCCTAGTCGTGCCAGACTGTGTCTTCTCGTCTGGGGACGTTCACAAGTCAGGGGTGATGCCCCAGAGGAGACCCGCACCTGTTCGTCTAGCCGACTCCAGGACGTTGACTCGGGTGGACCCGAGGCCGTTGGACGGCTGGTGACGGGGACGTGGCGGCAGATCGGACCGTGGCGTTGCCGCACACCGGCGCTGTGACCCGGACGGCCTACCACGAGGAGCGTCCTCAGGTGTGCGGCCAGATCCGTCTTACTCTTGTGGAGGTGCGACAGAGGACTCCCTCGGCGGATCTGCATGGGACCTCCGAGGGACGAGGCGACGTCCCATCGTCCGTGGGACCAACGCTGGAGCTCCTCCTCCCCCTCCTCCTCCTCCTTCCCCACCCCCAAAAAGATGTCCTTGAATTATGGCCTAGGTCTTTTGATGTATTCCTGCAAGTTGGTTTTGTAGTGGAAAACCCCAAACCAAAGCAGCAAGTAGAGCAAGGACTGAATATGGATCGAATCAATGATTGGTTTTGGAATCCAGTGTAACACAGAAGGGCTGCAGATAGACAAAGCAGGTATATGAACATAGATTCAATCACAAATGGATAATGCAAAAGGTTTTATATGAAAATTGGTCGGACTCTAGCCTCAGAGGTTGCAATAGGCACTTCATGTGCACTCTTTTGGGTGAAATGGTGCTGGTTAGGACTGAGGGGCATAGATGTCAGGACCACACAGAAAATGACTTGGCCAAGCAACTGAATTCAGAAACAGTTACAAAGTAGGACCACAATAAGTGGTAGAATCAATTGAGTATAGGGGTCTTGGGGTGGGAGACCACTTAGGCTTAACCTCCAAGGCCCACAAGCATGGAATGCCTGATTTATTTTGGTATGACCTCCATGAAGGAAGGTACCTCCGCTCAGTTGAGTGGTAGGGGTGAACTTCATGGGGGGGCTAGGGTCACAACCCTAGTTACTTTGAGAAAGTGTACTTTAGGCCACAAAAGAGAGATAAAAACACTTAAGTTTGTCTCAGCATCAACAAAGGGTTTTAAGGGGGGCTTAGCCTGGATCAAGCCCTCCAAGAAAGACATGGCAGTGACTTTTTCTTACTCCCCCCTGGAGTACTAGTTGATCAAGCTAGTAGGACCAAGGAAAAAGGCTCAAATATTCCCAAAATTACCTCAAAAAAATGCATTAAACTTACCAAAAACATTCTCATCACTTCATAGAAGCCTATCACACTGTAGGGACCCTTGAAAAACAGTGTAATGTACCGTGAATGATGTCCCTTCGAAGGGGCATTCCTCAAAAGTCGCCGGCGTGAGGCGAAAACTTTTGGAAAAAAGTGTGGGGGCAGTGGGAATTGAACCCAGGACTCCCTGTCCAGAGCACATGTGTCTGTCCACTAGGGTACAGTCGAACGCTCTAATGCGGACGGTTATCGCCGTATAAACAACGTTTTAGTAAACGTCCTGACCAAGGGCCAGGGCGGAGCAATACTCCCAATGGAGGACACAAACCCCCAGGAGCTGGAAAAAATAGAAAATGGAACCAGCAGGGAGTGATTCCTGCGGTTCTGCGGAAGGGGTTGCGATTTAGCAAGTGAAATCGTTGAAAATCGACGAAACCACGCGGGAAATCGTCATTTTTACACATAACTTAAAGTCGCAGACAAGCGCAAACGAAGCGGACGCCAAGAAAAGGGTTGCGCAAGCGAAAACGGCTTTTGGAAAAGAAGGTATGAGCCGTAGTTTTTAAGGTTTTAAAGAAAATTTTTGCACAGTTGCATCAGAATTTTTATAAACTGCAGAGTAAAGAATTCAAAATCAGCCCACACCACAGAGCAGTTCAACAACCCGTCTCTCAGGTATGTCTGTGTCACTTCACACTCACGCATTGCGTTCGTGTTGGTTGTTCCGTCAAAACGTTAGGGTTGTCAACGCTGTGCTCGTAGGGGGGTCGGGTGTTCATCTCTCGTGCTCTGCACAGGTGAAAGCAGGAATGAAAGGTATGTGATGCGAATGGAGCGCGCAGCGCGCACGTAGGGTTAGAGTATGCGCTGTGCTCGCGATGCATGTGCCTAATCGAGACATCCACACGCTGTGTCGCTTCACCTGTATCCCTAATTCACCCTTGTTTCCTTCTTCACAGGTAAGCGTTTGTTCGTGTGCGGCCGTAGCGTTCAAGTTGAGTTGCTTAAAACGCTTAGGTTTGTTTTGTGTTCGTTTCAATGCGGCATTCACACGATGCATGGTGAGTAAGGTAGGTTAGCCCAGGAGGAGCTCACCTCCTGGTTGAGTCTGTGGTTAAGCCTCCCTTCCCTGCGTGCACATGATGCATTAAAGGGTAGGCCACGCGAATTGCGCACGGTAAACCTTGTTTAGGTTACCCAGAGGCTCCTCGGTACGTTCTTTAAGAGAACCCGAGGAGTTTCTTAAAGCTTGCTTGCTTGACAGGGGTAGCTGCATCTGCAGCGTGTTTGCGAACAGCGTATTATAGGTCACACTGAGAAGGGTATAATACCTGGAGTGTGGCTTGGTTCCACAGTCGCAAACGCCCCTTCATCTGCCTCTTTTGTACAGGTGGGAGAGGTTAGGGTGATTGGTGCACGCAGCAGCTGCCTTCGGCGGCTACCATTTTTCTGCCCCAGCAAAACAGGGGCGCTGATCACAAATCAAATCACTGTGCCTCAGCCAGTACTGGCGAGGACAGTTCGACCTCAACGACATCTGCGCTGTGCACTCGAGAGCACCCCTTCCCTCCAAGCCCTAGCAGGGGAAACGCGTTGTGGCGTCCCCTGTTAGGCCACAGCTGCTTAGTAGCGCTGTGTTCTCTTGTCATTTCACAGGAGGGTCGTTAGGACCCACGAGTCCTTTACCTTCGCAACGCCAAGTAGAGTGTGCGTGTAGGAGTGGTAGTCCTGAGTGGGGGCTAGAGCCAGTTGCCCAGTGCTCGCCCACCAGGATGGTGCCACTGTAGGGTGTGTAGGACCTGTAGGGGGTGTGTCACTGTCCCACCCTTTTCCTGCAATTTTAGCGGGGTTGGTGGGCTGTGGCAGTGGTTAGGTTAGTGTTTTGGCCACATAGCAAACAGGCGTTTTGCATGCCTTCATAGCTTTTGGCCACCCCTCCCTGTAGTAGTCAGATAGGTAGGGAAAACAATACCTGGCTTAACACACTGGGTATTCCCCCAAGGTTTTGCGCCAGCACAGAAATTGGGAGCATAGGGGAGGGGAGACCCGGGGCGTACCCCGTGGCATCAATAAGCCAACCCTCCAGGTTTAGCAAGGGCGCAGACTTGGGTATAATTAGGACACCACTTCTGCGGCTTGCTCTCAGGACCTTAGGAATAGCACACTCACACATACACTTAGGGGTATGGTAAACCCTGTAAGGAAGGGTAGAACCCCATGGGTCTGGACCAGTCAGGGGTCCTAACTGTGGGCTCGCTTGTCCCCAAGGAGGAAAGACACACCTTGCCTCATAACACCTTGCTTGTCATTCCCCCCTGGTGTAGAAAGCCACCGTTCTTCGTTGGCTCACCAAGGTCATTACATTAGGGCAGTACCCATGCAACACATGGTCAACAAGGCAAACACTCGCTGGGTGGCTGCAATCTTGATAAGCGGCCACCTGGCTCACGCTGGAAACCATAGGCGTGGGTCTGCAGGGCACAGACAGGGTCAGTAGACTGACACAGGGTTATTAGTTTCGCTTCTTACGCTGGGACATAGTCTCAGCACGGGTTAGGAGCTGCCCCTCGTTGTTCTCAACGAGGTAAGTGCGGAAGATGGGGTTGATACTCCCATCTGGTTGTATGAAGGCTGACATAGGTTCCCAGGTCGCCTCGGACAACCCATAGCCATCCCACAGGGTAAGGAATTTCCAGCCCTGTTTGTACTCGTGGCGAGCAATACCTGCAACCACGTAGTAACCATCGACTGCCATCTCATCGGCAGTCATCTCTTCGAGTTCGTCTGCCTCCTCTGGACTGGCAGCGTTCTCTAGGTCTATGCGTTCAATCTCACTGTCGCTGAGGCGCCACTCATCCCAAGACAAGTCGTCAGGGGAGTGATAGTGCCTCAACTGCTTAGGAGCACATAGCAGTTCACCACCTAGACGTGGACTGCACCTGACATGGATCCTGGATCCATCTATCCTGATGATACGATAGGGTCCAAAGTAAGGGTCCTGTAGGCAGTTACGTGGCCAGGAGGGTAGGCGTGAATGGTGTACCAAAACAAGGTCACCAACCTTGAAGCTGGCAGGTCGCCGTAGGCGGTTCCGTCGGCTCTGTTCACGGTCACGAATGTGCCTCAGGTTAGTACCAGCCTGGTTAGCCAGAGACTGCTTGTGTTCCAGCCAATCTCCCACAGGGCTCTTGAAGTCCTCAGGGAAGGGGGTTTTGAAGAACCAAGCAGGTCGTCCTCCATGGAACAGTTCGTGGGGGGTGAAACCCGTAGAAGAGCTCCGCTGTGAGTTCATGGACAGAACTGCCCAGGGCACTAGGCATACCCAGTCCTTGGTGCGCTCCTGTTTCATCAGGATTCTTAAGTTTTGTTCCACCACACGGTTCTGTCTCTCACAGAGAGGGTTAGACGTGTGTGTGTAGGGCACACCTGTGGTTACCTCCACGTTGAGGGCATTTAGCACTCGTTTGTACCACCCAGTGTCACTGCGGATGCGTACATCTTCGTCAGAGTGCACCTGTTTAGGTGCTCCATAGGGTTCGAACCATTGTTGGACCAACATTTTAACAGTCTGCTCACCTGTGATTTTCTTATTGCAAGGGAACACACGGGTGAAGCGAGATAGACCACAGGTGACCACGAGGCAACTATCATAGCCGCCAAAGCGTGGTAAGCCGTGGATGAAATCCACGTAGAGAAGAGAGTTAGCACAATAGGGTATGGGTAAGCTGGAGATCAGACCCCTATCCCTACTGTCGCTCTGCTTGCTGGCATGACAGCCACAAGCATCCACAATGGTCTGCATACGCGACCTCAGTTCAGTCAGGGTTAGACTAGAGTAGAAACACTCACGGAAGAAGTCCACTGAGCGATTAGCGCCAGTGTGACCAGAACTGAGATGGGACCACTGTAGGCACCCATCCAGTCGTGCCTCAGGCACCACAATTCGGTCCTCGTAGAAGAGGTACTGATTGTTTTTATACCACTGGTGCCCGTCAATGACACGGGGTTCGAGACCAGTGTTGAGGGTTTGGAGAATTTCTTCATACTCTGACTGATAGTCGGTTAGACTCCAACCCTCCAGGATTCCAGCAGTGCGCATGGACAGGTCAAGCTGGACATCCATACGCTGGAAAGCCTCTTTGGCGAGCGCCTCAGAGCTCTCACCAATAAGCGCATCGAAGTTGTTGCGCGATATATAGTCTGACAGTTCATTCTTAATCCCGGGGATATGATGCACTGTCAGCCTGAACTGGCTCAGGTAAGTCCACCACCGTTTTAGCTTCGCTTTTTCTGGTGGTGGGCCCTTCTGAAAAGACTTCACAGGCTCCTGGTCACACAGCCAGACAATAGGGTTAGACCCCAGGAGTCGGGATTGTGACGATAGCACCAACATACCGGCCA
This sequence comes from Eutreptiella sp. 'Long Island Sound 2002', assembly GCA_964036045.1. Lineage (NCBI taxonomy): Eukaryota > Euglenozoa > Euglenophyceae > Eutreptiales > Eutreptiaceae > Eutreptiella > Eutreptiella sp. 'Long Island Sound 2002'. The sequence goes on along the minus strand of OZ038400.1, from coordinate 1,841,830 downwards.
GGAGTTCCTGGTCATAGGTGCTGTAGTTGGAACGCGCTTGGTTCCACTTCCAATTCCAGTGTCCCAGTGGCACCAGTCGCCACTCACTGGCAGGATAGTCATGTTTCAACGAACCATCACGGTTCAGTCCAGTAGTACGATAATGGCAGTGGGTTAGCTCAGCGGGGTTAAGCTCCTGCCATTGATAGATCGTACCTCTCCCCCCTACATCACTGGCATCAGTGATCAGGACTATCTCGCCCTCGGGGCGGGGAACTCCCAGGCAGTTGGAGGAGGCAATCTTCTTCTTCAACTCTTGGAAACACTCTTCCTCTCTGGAGGTCCACCTCCAGGGAGTAGTTTTCTTGATTAGGTCAGTGAGGGGTGCAGAGGAGTAAGTAAAATTGTGGATGTGACGCCGATAGAAATTACAGGCGCCCACAAAACTCCTCACATCGTGTAGACCCTTCTTAGGGTCATCGCGAATCTGCATGTCCTGTAGGGGCTGCATCTTAGACGCGGCTGGTTTCCACCAGCCATACCCCACGTCGAAACCCAAATACTCCATCTCCTCTTTCATAAACTCGCATTTTTCGAGTTTGATTCGGAGATGGTTTTCTTGACAGACAGTGAAGAATTCATGGAGGAGAAGGACATGGTCCTCTTTGGTATTAGTACCCAAACTCACGTCGTCGATGTGAGCCTCCATTTCTGCACCCCGAGAGATCAACTCTTGTACTAGAGGCCTGCGCCTCAGTATGTACAAAATTTTGTTCATAAGCTCCTGGAAGAGCGCTGGGGCGTTAGCCACCCCGAAAGGCATAACCTTCCACTTGAAGACACGACCCTTAGGGGTTATAAAGGCAAGCAGCTCCTGAGCTGCGGCGGTTAGGTCAACCTGCCAGAAACCAGAGCGTTTGTCCATTTTGGTCTTATACCTGCATTTGGCAATACGCTCCAGGGTGTTTTCCATGTTAGGAATACTCCCTGAGTGGTTCTGGGTTTTCTTGTTGACCTCACCATAGTCTACAACAAGACGTAGCGCAGTCGACCCTGGTTTAGCAACAAGGAAACAGGGGCTGCAGTGATGGGGATAGTCCCCATGTTTGTACTCTTCAACGAGGCCAGCATCAATGCATTCTTGGATCTGGCGCTCGATTTCTTCAACCTGTTCCTGTGGAGCGGGATAGGGACGACGCCTCACTCGCGTCTTTTCAAATTCGGGTTTCAATTTCAGGTCCATCTGGACCAGTTTTTTGCAAGATAGGGGAGGCGGCAAGGCGCCGAACACCTCCTCATAGGTTATAAGCAGTTTCTTCAGGCGGGGGTCAAGGTTAAGACTCTCGACTTTCTGAAGGAAATCCTCCTCAGCATGGAGGTTGCTTTTTCCATGTTCTTTCTTTTTATGCCGATCAGCAGTTTCGGCAGGTACGGTACCATCGTCCCACTCAGGGGGACATTGCTGCCCATAGTGTAGAGAGTACACTAGAGGTATCTCAGGATCAGGCAGCGTATAGGACTCATCGTCCTCCTCAGACCAGATGGAGTATTTCCAGGTCTGTCTGAGGTATTGCAGCCGCTCTTGGCGCTCAATACCTTCGGCCTTCAGGTACAGCAGCCGTCGGAGTTCTTGCGTGTCATGCTCAGACAAGGGCATGTTATTAGCAGCAGGCCGTGCCAGAGCATCAGTACTCCGGGCCACGGGTTCACCTGTGTGCACAGGCTGCATGTGTAGCACTGGTTTCCCAACAGAGGAAGCGGGTTCAGAGGTTGACTCTAGATCTACCTCCTCTAGCAACAGCTGGGCCAGGAAAGCACTATGTTTTAGGTCAACACAGCTGGGATCAACAGAGGGAATAGTGCTGGCGATCTCAGACAGTTGGTCGTCAGCATCCTCTTTTACAGCTGCAGGTTCCAGATAGTCATCAGGAGACTCACACCCTGTAAGTGTGGCAGATAGGTGCTCAGGAGATCGATTTTTGAGATCATAAAGGGTCAGGCCACGATTTTCGGCCATGACCTCTTTTAGTAGCACCTGGTCCAGGTCACACAGGGGTACAGGATTGAGAGATCCATCGATGATGGACAGGAAACTGGCCCACTCAGGGGCCTGCATAGCTGTGTCTGAGTCCTCAGGCACATAGATGGGGCCGTTGGGGAGTTGCACTCTTCCCACGGTCATTCGGTCAAGCATACGGCGCCAGTAAGCATGTTCACCAGAGCAACCCCAGTCAGGGGTGCACATAACAACCCTTCCTCCCTCATAAGCGATCTTGGTTAGAACCTTCGCGAGCAGGGAGAAGGGAGGGTTAGCATACGCTAGGCCCATTGCTTTCCAGAAGAAACGGAAAGCATTGTTCATTTGTTTCGAGCAGTACAACTGCATGATGTGCTGTTGTTGGCTCGCAAACAATTCCACCTGGATCTCATCCAGGTTTACCTGAAGGGCCGCCAGTCCATTTTCGAGAACATGACGGGCCAGTTGGTAGTTTTCAGTACGATAGTTCGTCTTGGCTGCGTAGCGCAGCCCAGACTCTTTTCGTCCTGACAGCTCCAAAGGAACGGAGAATAGCCCACTGCCAAAGTCGCAGTGCAAAGAGTAAGGACGCTGTAGGGACAGCATTTTAACCTGGGGGTTTCTTCTTAGAAAGTCAGTGCCAATGACAATGTCAAAGGCGTCAGTGTCCAACACTCTGCAGTGTTGGGTCACGGTTTCGTCGCCCAGACATATGGTCACATCGACCCCCCCCAAGGAATGGATGGTACGCCCATCCCCTACTCTTATGGCCACAGTCTTAGTCTTCCTGAAAGTTTTAAGCAGGCGCCGGGCCACTATGGAAAGTGTTGCACCGGTATCAAGCACTGCTCGAAAAACCTGATCCCCGATTTTCACGAGGATCCAGAAAACCAAGTCCTCCTCTTCGGAGCCGCCCCCCTATTCCTCATCAGGGAATTTCACATCCACTCCTGCAGCCATGAGGGACTTGGCCATCCAGGCCAAGCGCCTCTTCTTAGAATTATTCCCCTCAGGGGTAGCGTTATCCCCTTGGGGTCGCTTCTGGGGGACACCTGCGGCAGGAGCGGGTGTGGAAGCAGGAGTAGGCGTAGCAACAGGCGCTGATGAGCGCCTCTGGGGGTTAGGGGGTCCAGTCTTACCACCCCCCTTGCCACCTCCTTTACCTTTATCCCCATTCGGGGGATTTCTGGCGGGCGTCGGGTTCTTCTGGCGCTCCGCCTCCTGACGCTTGAGTTTGTCACTCTCGCGTTTCTTGATGTGGCATTCGTCCTCATAGTGACGACGCTTGCCACAGTAACCACAGGTGATGGTACACCTGAAGTGGTCCTGATGGGTCACAGTTTTCCCATCTTTAGTATGCTGCTGACGTTTCATCTGCAGCATACAGCCACTGCGGAGATCGCAGTCAGAGGCATGACAAGGTCCCCCCTTGTCATTGACAGGTCGGCAGTAAAACAGGGGAGGGGTGCCTGCATCAGTTGGAGCCTCGTTCATGGCACGTAGGTTGCCCCTCCCTTTACCGCCTCCCTGGTTAGTGTTTGTGGGATTTTTATGCCCCTTCCCTTCGCCACGTTCGGGGGTAGGGGTACCACCTCGTCCCAAATGCTTCTTGAGGAACTTCTCCATGTGGGAGTCGTTCTCTCTCTCAAGAGCTAGCTCAATCAAGAGATCCACCAGTGTATCATACGAGTGGGTCCTGCTCTTCCTCTCAGAGGTTGAGCGGCAATCATCCCACGTACGCTGGGGGATCTTACTCATGAGCCACAGGTGGGGCTCAGTGGCTCCGTAGGAGCCCACATTCATCCTCGAAAATAAGTACTCCATGTCGCACACATACTCAGAAATTCGCGCAGCGGATGGAAACTCCGGGAGCATAGGTAGCTCCTCGATTTGTGTGCGTACGCTGAGGTCAGTCTCATAGACTGGGAATGTTTTCTCTAACCTCAGGAGTACCTCCGCCCAAGTAGAACAGGTTTTCACAATCTGTTTGACCTGTTTTTGCAAAAATTTCTTTTTGCATGAGCGTTTTAGCAGTGAACATTTGGTGGCCACATCCACATGGGATTGGCCAGTCAACAAAAGGAACTCCGCAAATTCTTCTGCCCATTCAGGCAGATTTTTAGGGTCGAACTCCGGCAATTCCAGCTGGATGTTCGCCCGGGCAATTGGTCTGCCCGTCTTCCCACCCCCCGGAGTTAGGCCTGAAGGCGACACGCCGGCAAGAGGGGCCAGGGCTGACAGCCCTCTTCTCTCACTCTCTGTGACAGGCACGTCCTGTAGGTCCGCCATAGGCACAGTCCTGGCATGGGGGTGAAAGGGGCTGGGGCAGGTAACCTTAGGCAACAGCCTTGAGACCCTCGATCTCTTGAGATCTTCGGCCAGGGTACTCAGCCCTGGAGAGAGAGAGAGGAACTCAGGCTTGGGTAAGGGTTCTGCGATACCCAGTTTAGCCTTAATGGCCTCTGATAAGGCCGTCACATCTGGATCTTCTGATCAAGACAGGAATTTGGCCAGCAGCTCGGCCGTTTGATCCAAGGCACCGTAGGTTGGCCTTGGATGGTGTTCTTCGACTCGTGTTGGGCCCACTTCGGGAGCCCTTGGGGTTGGGTACTCAGGTCGTAGTCGTCTTGGCAGGGATGCTGTGGATGGGGGACCTGAGTGAGCGTAGGACCCAAGATCTGTACGTGGTCTGGATCCATGTACAGCTAAGGGCTCCTCTCCATCTTCCCCACGGATGGATTTATAGTACTCTTCATGCATGATGTACTCATCCATCTTCATCTTCAGCTTCTCATATTCCTCAGGTCCTTCAATGGCAGTTGAGGATGAAGCTGGACAATGAGATCTTGATACTGAAGCAGCCACACGTCTGTGGAGGTGACTGAAGCTGTCTCCACCGTGTGCTGCTAAGGCCTCGGTGGTAAGGCCTTTATTCTTCTCCGCCCTTCTGCGTTCTGGATCTCCTTGGGACCCAGATGCGCCACTGAGGTGATGTGGTGCTCGGTGTGGTGGTTCACTCATTGGGTGGACCACACTGCCCATTTGTACTTGGACAGTTCGGATAGGCCAGGTCCTTACACTTGGTGTGGACATGTTGGACTTGTTGTTGAGCTTTTGTTTTGCACTTCTTCTCAGGGTCGGTTCAAAAGGTCACAAGGGACTGTCTCTGCTACCGGAAAGATGTCCTTGAATTATGCCCTAGGTCTTTTGATGTATTCCTGCAAGTTGGTTTTGTAGTGGAAAACCCCAAACCAAAGCAGCAAGTAGAGCAAGGACTGAATATGGATCGAATCAATGATTGGTTTTGGAATCCAGTGTAACACAGAAGGGCTGCAGATAGACAAAGCAGGTATATGAACATAGATTCAATCACAAATGGATAATGCAAAAGGTTTTATATGAAAATTGGTCAGACTCTAGCCTCAGAGGTTGCAATAGGCACTTCATGTGCACTCTTTTGGGTGAAATGGTGCTGGTTAGGACTGAGGGGCATAGATGTCAGGACCACACAGAAAATGACTTGGCCAAGCAACTGAATTCAGAAACAGTTACAAAGTAGGACCACAATAAGTGGTAGAATCAATTGAGTATAGGGGTCTTGGGGTGGGAGACCACTTAGGCTTAACCTCCAAGGCCCACAAGCATGGAATGCCTGATTTATTTTGGTATGACCTCCATGAAGGAAGGTACCTCCGCTCAGTTGAGTGGTAGGGGTGAACTTCATGGGGGGGCTAGGGTCACAACCCTAGTTACTTTGAGAAAGTGTACTTTAGGCCACAAAAGAGAGATAAAAACACTTAAGTTTGTCTCAGCATCAACAAAGGGTTTTAAGGGGGGCTTAGCCTGGATCAAGCCCTCCAAGAAAGACATGGCAGTGACTTTTTCTTACTCCCCCCCCTCCTACCTGCCCCCCCATACCTCCCCCCACTAACCCCCCCATACCTCCCTCTCCCTACCCCCCCCCCAACCCCGATTGCTCTGGCAGCATTCACTAACTGCCACAGCCGGGGTGGAGGCTGGGTGCCACAAAATGTAGTCTCAGCTTTTTGTGCGATGTTGTTTGCACCCAAGTGCGGCTTGCCCACAAGGCAATCCACAAGGCAGAAGTCAAGCACTGCCCAAACGACGTGCTCATGTGTTTGAGCAGGCTTTGGGCATGAATTCCCCCTGCAAAAAAACTTCTCAAGAGTCTGAGGCATCTACAGGGAACACAACAGGAGTTGGGCCCCATAGCAGGGTGCGAAATGTATCACCATAGGACCAATTCTACATCCCCGATTTGACATTGACCTAATCCTGAAACGGACACTGTCCTGTGGTGAATAAGCGTGGTGCAACAACACACAAAAACATGGAGCGCTCAAACAACGATAGACACTTGCCGCTACGCTTTCACTCCAACTGCCTACTGTGTGTTTGTTTGTGGCAATTACAGGGGAGGGGAAAATTTTCAGGAGGGGAGAATTTCGTGGGGGAAAATTGGCCGTTAAAAAAAGTGGCCAAAATCACCTCGAAGAGAGGTTGTTAGATCAAGCGCAGGCGCGGGCGTCATATACCCCCCTTTTTTGGGGTCATTCGCGTAGCATACCCCAAGGCATGATATTGGATGTCCAACCCCTTGTAAATTCATTATTTTGCCGAATAAGAGCATCCCCCAATGGATTTTTTGATTTTGAGGCCTCTACCCCCTAAAACTGGATATCACTTTTTTGAGGGGGGGGTGGGGGGGGGGTGGGTGGGGGGGGGGGGTCAAAAGTTTTTGCTTAATAGGCTACAAGCAGTGGGGACGCGCATTGCAGGTAACACGGCCAGCGGTCCAATGGTAACGCAGCCGATACCAAATGTGCTGGTGTCGGTTCGAATCCTGCTCTGCTGACTTTCAGCGCCGCCGCTGGCGGCGGCGCCAAAGTGGGCAGACTGCGGTTCGAACCGCCGGCCGCACGGATGCCGGTCGGCTGCGTTACCAGTCGGCCGCTACTTCGATTGAAGCACCTCCCTGCTGCTTGGGGCCGCATCTGCCACTGACAAAAAACCCAAACTGTGTGTATCTGTCTGACTGCCTGCTTGGGACTGATTGGCTGACTGTCAACCTCTCTTCCAGGTGCACTGCCGAAGGCAATAGAATTTTCCCCCCAGTGAAATTTTTGCGCCGTGTGACCAAAAATTTCACTGCAGATTGAGATGCAGGTGAGTACTGACAATTCAGAAATGTGCAGTAGTGTACCAAGCAGAGGGAGGGTTTCAAGTTGTGTTTGTTTGCAACATGCAGTGGTTGTGTGACTGGAATGCATTGGAATGCCGTGTTGCCCAAGATTTTGAAAGTGCCCACCAGGAAACAAGAGGAACCATCCAGACCCCACCAGGAAATAACAGGGATGGTCCGCAACCCATCAAGGAATAACAGTGTGTCTGAAGCTTCAGGATTCCTCGGAGGTGGCGAAGTTTTCCCCTTCCGAAATGATCCCTGTCGAAATTGTCCCCTGGCAAACTTGTCGCCCCCCTGTAATTCTGCAATTAGCTCTGTGGCACGGTCCAGCCAGTTCTCTCAGGTCCAATTGGACTGGCTCCGGATGCTCTGGTTGGATGTTGTTGCGCTGTCATCGTATGCAGCCCCGCTCCCAGTGCTGATTGGTGCCCTGCCCATTCACTCATGGAATCCCCCAGGCTGGAGATTCACCCCCTGGTGCAGAAGGGGAAGGTGACAGCGGATGAATTGTTCCAGTACTATCACATTGCTATGGCGGCGGTCAGCACGCTGCTGGAGGCGCAGGCCAGTGAGTTCAGGGAGCAGGTTGTGGCATCCTTCTGCAAGCGATTGAAGTTGCGCAACCGTGGCAGTGGCCTTGGGCAGCCGCTGCAGGCAACATTGAATGGGTTGATGTTACGACTGCTCCCAGGGATCATTGCCAACCTAAAAACGACAAACAAGGACGAAAAATGACAGACCACTGGAAAACAGCAAACTACAAACAACGACGAACCCGCTGAAGTTCATTCTTCCTTTTTTTTTTGCTATTTCCCTCTTTTCCACTTTTCTGATGTGATTTCCTTTGCAACAGCAACGCCACTCAAAGAAGTAGCTCAGTTGCCCCCTGAGACGGCAACGCCACCACCAACGGTGGGTGCATCCACTGCTACGCCAAGCAACAGGCGGAAGTGTCTGTAGCACCATGCAGCTCATCAATTATGGCAACATTGAGGGCACCATACAGCAACTGTTGAGGGTTTGGGGAATTGATTCTCCTGTATCCAGCCGTCTACTATGGTGTCCTCCCATCGACGATCACATTCCCATTCATTTGACGCGGATAATTGATAGACAGAGGGGTGGACTGGGGCTATACTACTGCTGAACCAAGCATGGCACACGTGCGCGGGAAACACGTCACTCCACGATGTGTTCTCTCACAATAGGGTGGTTTGTCAGATGAAGGGTGGGAGCCGTCAGGTGCCCAGAAATTTTGCCAACACCTGTACCTGCCGAAAATCACCTCGAAGAAAGGTTGTTAGATCAAGCGCAGGCGCAAGCATCGTATACCCCCCCTTTTTTTGGGTCGTTCGCGTAGCATACCCCAACATATGGTTTCTGACGTCTAACCCCTTGTAAAATCATCATTTTAGGACCAAAAATGATCCCCCAATGATTTTTTCGATTTTGACCCCCGTACCCCCCCCCCGTACCTAGGTACCCCTTTTGGGGGGTGGGGGTGGGGTGGGGGGGTCAAAACTTCTTTGCGTATTGTTGCCGCTGTGTGTGTATTTGGACCTGGGTCCTGAAGAACTTTTTACTTGTATATGGACCCTCCCGGGTCCCAACTCTGGGTACCCCCAGTCGCCCCCCCCCCCCATTATGGCCCGTTGCCAGTGAGGACTTGGCCGTTTTCACGCTGGGTGGGCTGTTTAGTGGCACCTAAAAACTTTTCAAAATTCAATTTTTTATGAAACCCTTCCGTTGCCCCAAGGATGGGTTTCGGTGATCACTTGGTGACAATATGGGTAACCCCCCCCCCAAAAAATAATGTTCACATCGGTTTAATAGTCAACCCCCATTTAATATTTACACCTCCATTTAATATTCACGGCAGGATTACTATTCACATGCAACAGATGAACCCAATCCTTGCACGGCAAAGTACAGGGCATATGGTGCACAGCGGACTGTTGCACTTGTTGTGACACAGCGTAATCTCTTACCGAAGAAAACAGATCATGTGAATTGTTTGATGGGCACATAGGGTCACCTGGAGGTGCAACTTGTGCAGCCCCTTCTTTTTTGAAGCAATTCATGATTGGTTGACAGGGAAGCTTGGATTTTTTCTGTTGCACAGATTTCAGGACAGAAGCTTTGGCTTTGGCAACGCGATCTTCCAACTTTGGGACATCCTGTTGCATTTCTTGTCTGCCCAGATTGGGCACAACAAATGCACAGTGCAAAGAAGCACAGGTGGGATCTAAGTATCCCAGGTTGGCAAAAGAATTTACAACATTCACCCCGGACATGGTTTTGGCCCATGCCTGGAGTGCTGCATTTGCAAGAAGTGCACGCTTTTGCTTTGCTGTCTTGGGCTCGGGGATATAGATCACCATGGTGTTTTCGATACGTACCCGCTGCATCCGTATCAACAAACTGCAGCCAGGCTGCAAAACGTGCAGGGATAACACCAGGCAAAAAATCAGAGGAATGAAATTTCTGTTTTACTTTTTCGCCCATGTGTGGTGGTGCACAGTCAAATACAGCCATGCCACCGGCATCGCTCTCCACCGCCTTCCGTAGGTGAGGCACATAGTGCTTGGTCATGAATCACCAGTTATGACACCTTTGTTGCTCCACCCCACAACTCCTGCAGGGTGCTTCTCCGCCAACACAGCAGGACTTTTGGGTTCTTTTGAAAAGAATGTATGGAGAGATCTGAAAAACGTGGCATGCAGCAAGAGACTTATTCAAAAAAGTGCCGCACCTCTTATTGTCATTGGGGTCAAACGAAACCCGTACATCCACATCATCTTTTTTTTGCGATGGTTTTGGTTTTACCCATCATACTTGAGACGGACAGTGGAACCTTGTCAAAATTCAGCACAAACAAAGTTCTCTTTGTTCCTGGCAACCGAAACACATGTAAATGGAAGCTTTGGGCAGGTTGCTCGGACTCCTAATGCCTCTTCATGGTAAATTTTTTCACGGACCGAAGTCGCAGACGGTTGCGTTTCAAAAAGCAATCTATGAAATTCTCACCCATGGTCTTCACGCCTAGATCAGCAGTTTTTGCCAAGAATTCCAATTCTTTCTGTAAGAGGCTGTTCCTAGTCAGGCGGCCACCACGTTCACGGACACCATCCACCTTTCTTTGCAAAGTCTTTTCCAAAACAATATACAATGACTCCGGCACATTGCCTTCTTTTCCATTTCCGAGGGGGCCGCAATTTCCCTGCCACAGAAAGCAAAAAGGGTTCAGACAGCAGTAGCAGCAATGCACACGAATTCACGCGGCATCACCGGGCATTTAGCTTCTGTACGTAGCATGGATGATGACAGGTGGTCAATCAGTACTGTAGACTCACAAATTGAGCTTTTGTAAGATGAGCACATGTGAGATGGTGAGAGTGATAGCCAAGATGACGATGTTGGAAAAGAAGAGCATGTGTTTGATGAAGATGGTGCAATCGAGGACAGCCAGAGTAGAACCGAGGTACCATTGACGCACCTGTCTTGAAGACTTCTTCACTGCGTGTTTTCACCCGTTTGTCCAAATCTCGCGCTGATGTAAGATAAACTCCTTTTTGGAGTACTCCTGACAAAGGTTTTCAAACTGTCGGAACCATTTTCGCCCGGCATCAAATTATGTTTGTATGCAATTACCATTAGCAACCCCGTTTGTTATTTGTGGTATTTTGATATTTTCGTGTGAATATCAGTGGAGGGCTTACTTGAGCACACATGGGGATCTACATAGTTAGGCCTATGTAGCCCGTGCCATGGCCACCCCGGAAGCCCCAAAAATGTTGTGGCGTTGGTTGTGGGGTGACACATGAAAAATTCGATTGCCTATTGCTAAGGCACCTCGAAGAGAGGCTGACAATCAACCACTGAGTCAAGTAGCTAGCCAAGCAGTTAAGCAGGTAGAAAAAGAGAGCTGCGCTTTTTTTTTCCAGTGTTATCTAAACAGTGGGGAACCACAAGGTATTGGTTACAGCCAGTGGTTGAGTGGTAGATCGCTGCGTCTTGAATCTCAAAGTCGGAGTCTCAATTCCCAACCGCCTAAATTCGCCGGCTCAGCTCATCACTCCACTCTATTTTGCCTCACCCTGGTCCGAATCCTTCTAAGCAAAAGGTTTTGACCCCATGACCCTACCCGGACCCCAACCCCCACCGCAAAAAAGCGGTACAGAGTTTTAGGGGGTACAAGAGACTTCAACTTCAAGCTGTCACGGGGGTTGTATAGAGGCAGCATGGGGGTCCTAGGCAACAGAAAATACTCAGAGTTCCAACACAAATTTCATACGGACACTAGAGCCAACGCAAGTTACACTTTTTTTTTGGAAGCGTTCACACATTGATCGGCGTTCAGTGTATGGTTACAAACTAAAGGTATGTACACTTCTCTAATACACACCTGGTGTGCCTCACTTGTGTCAGGTATCGCACCTTTGCCTCTCGGCCATAGACAGAGCTTCTGGAGCTAAAAATCATGGGTTGGGCTTGGCACTGTGCCTCGGTCGCGCCCGGAGGCATTCCGTCCTCGGCCGGCTTCCCCGTCCCGGCCGCGTGTGGTCGGCCTCTGAAATTCAAAGCAAACACCGTGCTCCTCTACATCCATTTCAACCTCGACCTCCTCCACCCCTAGGACACGCTTGAGGGGGTAGTAGGTCCCACTGATTCATGGGTCGGAGGTGAGATGCAACTGACGGTTCGGGGGGGGGGGGGGGGTTCTGGAGAAGGGAGGCTGCAATGGGACTTCGGCGGCACAGTCCTCCCATTGGTCTGGAGCTCGGACCCGGCGGCGCTTTCCGCAGGGGGGCAGGGGTTAGGGAGGCTTTGGTCTGTAGCAAAGACATGCGCAAGCTGCACTTTTGGAACGCTTTTTCCTCCAATTGTATCAACGACATGCCTCCAGGTATGCTACGTGGGCGAATCCAAAAAAGGAGGGTATATGGGTCCGCGCTTACGCTTGATTTGAGCACCTCTCGTCTGGGTAATTTTGAAATCACCTTTCATAGTTTATTCGACGAAAACGAGGCAAGCCTATATGTATAAGAAAACAGCACATACCCACCGCCCCTCTTTCGGAGCCTTTTTGGGAGTAAGAAAAAGTGCTTTTCCAATGCTTTGAGGCATACTCTAGTTGTATTAGAGATGCACTGAGCATCCAGGCATTTCTATCTTAGTATTGGCCCCACCAAAAGTGGTGATAACACATTTTGACCTATGGAACCAAACACCCAATCAGGATATGGAGTGGACCCCTTAATCCCCTATCATTGTGAGGCAAATCATCTTATCCTGAGTTAACTGAGAACTGACATATCCAGGGCAGAGCCTATAAATTTATCTATGTTTTTCCATGAATTCTTAGCTGTCCTAGTGGTATGCACCCTAGGGGGCTGGGCACCTCTTTTTGAGAGGTCCTGGGTTCAATTCCCGGTCAGCCTAGCTAAGTAGGAAGATCCCATGTGACATGGCAGTGACCTCATCGCCACATGCCCTGCCACCTCAGCACATATGGGACCCAAAAAAAAAGAGTGCACATCTTCTGAGATGGCACTATGGAGATTGAGTGACCATGGGGCAGTTTTCCAACTCTTTTCCAAAACATTTCAGCTATCTTTGTGAATATGCAATCAGATGTGCCTTGAGTTTCAGTTTCTGTGAATATCCTTTCATCTTTCACTGTTTACACTGCAGCCCTTCATGCTTTGATCCTGATTCTCTTCTACTTGCATATCTTTGGCTTGGGCTATCCTGGATTGATTGTATCTCAGCAAACAAAAGCTTTTCATCTTCAAAAACAAGCAGCAGGAAACCGTACACCAGCAGCAAGCAGCAGGAGAGGCAAAAACACCGTGTTGAAATCACTATAAACTTTTCTGGTAGCAAGAGGCAGACTGTCTCTGCGTACCGGCAGCAACCCCGTGCCGTACAACCAGTGCGCCGAGATCAGTCACATATAAGCAGAAGGGCGAACGAAGATGGACACAAAGAAGGAGGACACCGACGTGAAGTCAGCGCCTGAGGCACCAGCAAGGCCAGCACCTGGTGAACCTGGACCTGGACCTAGCGCTGTACCTTCGGAGCCCTTACATGGGCCAGTGGACGTGGCTGAGGACTCTTTGGATGGACTCCAGTCGGCCTCCAGGGCCCTCTCAGTCGAGGAGGTGGTCACTCAGCCTGTGAAGAGGAAGGGAGAGAGCGAGAAGAATGCTGGAGACGAAGCAGACGAAGGGCAGGACCAAGGGCAAGACCTGACCAATGACCCTACCTTCGAAGGCGCACCAAGCGCTTCTGGCCTCCACGCATCACCCTCTCCTATATCCACCACACTTCCAATTCCAGACCCAGCCGCTGCAACATCCACTCCCATAACCAACCCGCCTATGGCAGAGGGCACAGGCTTTACTGGCATGCCTGCCTACCCTGCCTATGGTTTGGGCCCACCTACCACTGCGTTCCCTGAGGCAACTACTGCCAGTGAGCCGGTGGCTACCAGTTCTGCGCCGCGATGGTATGCGGCTGACTATCACCATCCTCTACCCGCTACGGGAACCTGTGTGGATGTTCCTGGGTATGCACCTGGGTATGCAACCTTGAGTGGGTTGAGGAGAGGACCTGAGTCTCTTGGAGGCAGGAGTAGAGGATCGGGGAGATCCTCCAACAGGTCCCTGACGCGGTCGGAGATCAACGAGGTGCTCCGAGGAGCCACTTCTAAAATCGTGGGCGACCTCACTCAAGAGATCCGAGAGAAACTGGAGCCCCTGATGATACCGCCCCAAGCGTCACCTACCACGGTGGGAGTGTCACCCCATCGAGTACAGGCCAACCACCTGGTGGCAGGGCTGACAAACACCCTGGGGGGCCTGAGGAGCCGACCGATGCCTACCCCTGCAGCGATACCGAGAAGTCCTTTCGTACCGAGAACGGCCCAGCCGCCCTACAGCCACGTGACGAACTCTACGAGGGCCGAGCTGGACTGGCTGGGGCTGACAGCCTTGAGGGCAATGGTGGACGTGGAGCCTTATGGCTCTAGTGATCTAGGCGGAGACCCCTCCGATGAGGAGCCGCCGTCTATGACTTCTGCTTCGCCCTCGGAGGACGATGACCCGGAGGACCCCGAGAACCCAAGGGGAAAGAAGAAGAAGAAGAAGAAGAAGACCCGACGCCCTGAGGGACGCAGGTCTCAGGAGGCTAAGGCTATTGCCACCTCCAAGATCGTGGTGAACCTGCCTGAGTTCACAGGCAAGGACCTCAGCGAGTTCGCTGAGAATTTTGGCCGGTTTCTCCGATTGACCGGCCAAACCCACGCTAGTGGACGAGTGAAGTGCGATCTGCTCCTGCAGTGCTGCAAGACCAAGTACCTGGAGAAGCAGGTCAGGCAGATCGTGACTAACTCCGCCACCTTTGCAGATGTGTTGGTTGCCTTGGAGAGGCAGTACCCGACCTACGAAACCGACCTCTCCATCGGGGCCGAGATCCAGAACCTGCCCGTGCTGCCCAACAACCCCAAACCTGGCAGGGTCTCTGAGCTGTTGGCTGACCTGGATCACTGGGCTGGACGATTGACGCCCGGTTCCTACAGCAGCGACGACCTGCTGTTCTGGTTGGTGGCCAAGCTCCCTCGAGAGCTCTGGGACGAGTGCCGTTCGACGGCGGGGCGCAAGGCTAGATCCCTCCGCTACGAGGATCTATGCGTGCTACTCCTGGAGCTGGCGCTGGAGAAGGAGAGCGACCAGCACCTGAACAACTACCGTCCTGGAGGAGGAGGTTCTGGAGGTCATGGCAAAGGGTACCAAGGGTCCCGACCTGGGCAGGGGACTACCCCCAAACACGCCCACGCCCGTATCATGGAGAACGTTAAGGAGCTCTTCTGGTGTGATGCCAGAGACGAGCAGGGCCACCTGCAGCATGCCCCTGACTGCGAGCAGCGAGACTGCTTCGTAGTCCAGGGGAAGCAGCAGGAGAAGAACACCGGCGCCAAAGCGAAGCTGCCGGATCATTACAGGTGCACCATCACGTGTGCCTTCTGCGGGAAGCGGAAGCACTACGAGGATGAGTGCTACCATAAGCAACGCCTATCGGCGAAGCTTAAGGGTGAAGATCCTGGCAAAGGCTCAGGCAAAGGTGGAGGCAAAGGCAAAGGCAACGACTCCGGCAAGGGCAAGTCGAAAGGACGTGGACAAGGGCAAGACAAGGGTCAAGGTGGACGAGGAGGAGGCGCTAACCGCCAGCCCGACAAGGACAACAAGAACAAGGATAAGAACGGAGGCAACCCCAACCCTAATCTAGGGGGGAACTCCGAGCCCTCTGGAGGGCAGTCTGGTCCTACCACACGCTCACAAACGCAGGCCCAGCAAGAACAAGGAGCCAAGCGTGAGCATGAAGGTGGTGATGACGGCAACGCTAAGAAGAGGAGCCGTTTCATGAGGATGGCCCGCAAATTGCGGAACAAGGGGTTCGAGGTGACCTGTCCCGTGGAGTTCTGACGGGGACGCTCCGGTGGCACCCAAGACCTGGTGTTCTGGGTACATATCCGACTAGGGGGACGCGAATACCTGGGGGTATTGGACACTGGCGCCACCATATCTATAGTGGCCAAGAAAATTTTACCTTGTGGGAGCCTGAAGAACACCATGACCACCGCTGCTATACGTATGGGGGATTGACATGTGGTGCACAGCTGCGGGGACTGTGAAGTGGAGGTACCTATGGGCTCCCGGACTATCGCCCATTGGTTCTATGTGATGGACACTGAGGCCTTCGACTTTGTACTGGGGACTGACTTCTTCGTACAGCACTCCCAGATACAATCCCTGACGCTGCAAGCGCCCTACCTCCTCTACGTGGACCACGGCAGTGGCAGAGAGTCTGTGCCACTGGAGCAGTCGGAACATACCTCGAGTTACCTGAGGCTATCGAAGGAGGAGCCCTCGAACATGATGGCGGCCTCCAAAACTGAGGACTATCAACTATTGGGGGAAGTCCTAGACCAAGGTCTGAAGGAGTTGGGTTACTCTAGAGAAGACCTGAGTGTGGAGTTGTTCGCCAGCGACAAGCAGCATGTACTGGACCTTTACTGCAGCAAGGGGAAGAACTGCAGCTACAAATTTTACTGGCCCTCTTTCGGGATGGCCTACGGGAACCCCAGGTTCAGTGAACTGGGGAAGGTGCTGACCAAGGTGGCCTTGGAACGTTCCCGTATGGTCCTGTGTTCCCCCGATTTCGGAGCCAATGGGGGCAACGAGTACTGGCGAAACCTCCTGGACAGGCTGACTATCAGCTCTGTTCGGTTACCTGATGAGGCCATCTACGTGCCTCTGGGGGGTAAGACGCCTATTGGGAAACCCGGATGGGGGAGTATGCTGAGCGTGGTGGACGGAGGTCTTACCTCCATCCCCTGGGAGGATCTGGACCCGACTCTGGTCCAGGCTATACAACGAGAAAGCGATGGACTCGCCTTGGGTGACTTGAAGGATCGCCTACGACCTCAAGATGCTATTGAGACTACACCCGGAGGAGATGAGTACGTCGTGACTGACACCAACGCCCCCAACTCTCCCTGCCATGTACCTGTTCCTGATGGAGTCTCTGAGTGTGGACTATCTGAGCTACCTAGCTCTATTCACTCAGATGACGAAACTGAGCACGACGCCTTCTTCGTGCAGACCTGTCTGGAGGAAGTGGAGAACGCCGAGTACGTCGCCCCACTGAAACCCCTACTCTCCATGAGGGTGGAAGACCCCGTGGACGAAGAGCTGGACCCTTGATCCAGGCTAAGGGAGTATGTGGAATCCAAGAGGAAGTTGGTGGCGAAAAAGCTATGCTACGCCAAGCCTACCCGCAGCTCATGGCCACTGAAGCAAGGACGTATGGGAGATCTATCCCAATTGAAGGAGGACCTCGAACAGAAGATCACCACCTGGCAAAGGGAGGTAGATCTTAAGCTCATGAAGAGCGTGTGGGGCGCCCATGTGAGGACCCCAGAGGAGGACGACCTCTCGGAGGAATGTGTATGTGAACCCCCTCGAGCGTGCCTATGTTGCCATCGTCCACCGGAGATGATTGAACAAGACCTTCTATATGCCTACCAAGGGTTGAAGGACACCACCAAGGGCGAAGAGTCGGTGGAGGATCACCTCCCGACGTCTATTACGCAGGGGGCAAGCAACTTACACTCTGACGAGGACATGGAGGACAAGATCAAGGTATTGGACCCGCGGGTACAGAAGCTTATAAGGACCTATCTGGAGGTGTTCGGAGAACTACCCCCTCCAGCCTCATGTGACAAGCTGGTACAGATGGACCTCAAGCTGAAACCCGAGTTTGTGGGTCACAAGATCCGGAGGATACCCTAGCCAGCTCCTGAAGAGCAGGCCGACGAGATTGAGCGACAGATACAAGAATGTATCGACGCTGGCCTAGTCCTGGAGTACAAGGACGGGGACTACCCCCTACACTGCAGCCCCTGTTTCCTGGTGGCTAAACCTGGGTCTACAGCCAAACGGCTGGTAGTGGATTACGGAGAGCTGAAGAAGAAAACGCTGAACCACTCAGGGTCCATTCCCAATATGGAGTCTACCCTGGAGAAGATAGCCTCCTGTCGCTACAAGACCAAAATGGACAAGAGGAGCGGATTCTGGCAAGTGGACCTGACGCCCAACGCACAGGAGCTACTGGCCTTCATCACCCCTCAGGGGAGGGTATTCAAGTGGAAGGTCATGCCGTTTGGTGTGGCCAACGCACCTGCTCTATTCCAAGAGCTGATGAACAAGATCTTGTCCATCCTACGAAGGAGACCTAAGGTGCAGGAGCTTATATCCCGTGGGGCCCAGATGGACGCTCACATCGACGATGTATGCCTCGGGACCAATACCCAGGAGGATCACCTAATCCTCTTGGGTGAGTTCTTTGCGGTCTGCCAGGAGAACCACACACGACTCAAGCTGGAGAAGTGTGAGTTCATGCAGGAGACCATGCAGTACCTGGGGTTTGACGTTGGCTATGGGTGGTGGACCCCAGCGGCCTCTAAGGCCGAACCCCTGAAGGATGCTAAGGTACGACACGAAGACCCCAAGAAAGGACTTCATGATGTACGCAGTTTCATTGGGGCGTGCAACTTCTATCGCCGCCATATCAAAAACTTCACCTACACCAGCGCCATTCTGACGGACTTGATCAAGAAGAGTACTACTTGGCGCTGGGGCCCACAAGAGCAACAAGCGTTTGACGAGCTCAAAGACAAGGTAGCCAACGCTAAGTGCTTGGGCGTGCCTAGGGCACAAGGGGAGATTATCCTGCTGACCGACGCCAGCAATGTGGGCGGTGGTGGAACGTTGTTCCAATGGCAAGCACTAGAGAAGGAGGAGTTCGACTTGGCCATTTCCCAATGGGGGACGGAAGGTCTCAACCGAGATGGAACCCTCAAGCACAGCTACGCTGACGACAAGTGGGTCCTAGTACCTCTGGGCCACTGGAACTGGAAGTGGAACCAGGCCAGGGGGAACTACTCCACCTATGAGCAGGAATTGCTCGCGGGTATGCTGGTGCTATCCTCACAAGCACGACTGTTGGGGAGTAACCCTGTGGTCTGGCTGTGCGACCAAGAACCGGTCCGCAGTTTCCAGAAGGGTCCCCCACCTGAGAAGGCCAAGCTACGACGCTGGTGGACCTACCTCAGTCAACTACGGCTGACGGTACACCATATCCAGGGAGTGAAGAACGAGTGTGCCGACTACATCAGCCGCAACAACTTCGACGCCCTGATTGGTGCCCGGTCTGAAGCGCTGGCTAAGGAGGCGTTCAGTTGTATGGACGTCCACTTGGACCTCAACATGACGATGATACGCCCCCTGGATGGACTCCAACAATCGGAGTACCTGAAGGAGTTTGGGGATATCTACAAGCGCCTGGAGAAACGCCTTGAACCCCTCCTGGTGAACCAAGATCAGTGGAAGAGGGACAAGAGCTACCTCTGGCACGAGGACCCCATCGTGGTGCCTAGTGACAGAGTCCCAGCGCTGCTGAAGTGGACCCATGAGTCCAGCGGTCATGTGGGTGCTGACCGTACCCTGAAGCTGTTCAAGCAGTGGTTCCACACTACGTGTACTGACGACCAACTGCGGAAAACCCTCCAGCCTATCGTGGACAAGTGCCCGTGCAGGTCCTGCAAACCAGGGGATATCAGGGACAGAGGTCTCTACTCGACCCTGCCCATCCCTCACTGTGCTAACAGTGTTCTATACGTGGACTACACGGAGATGCCGAAGTTTGGGGGCTATGACTTCGCCCTCGTGGTAACCTGTGGGTTGACCAGGTTTACCAGGGTGTTCCCATGTACCAAGCACATTACCGGGGAGGAGACTATCAAGATACTCCTGGAGGAGTGGTTTTGTGTCCATGGGGCGCCCAAGGAGATCAACTCCGATGAGGACGTACGAGTACGCTCAGATACCGGTTCGTACAAGAGGGTCCTGAGATCCCTCAATGTCCAGGTGTCTACGGGGATTCTCTACTCGCACACGAGTAACCCCCTATGTGAGCGACAGATCCGTGTCCTGAAGGAGAATGTACGGATATGGTGCAAAGCTGAACGCACCAGAGACTGGGTGAGACTACTCCCCGTCATATCCTTGATGATGAACTCCCAAGAGAGTTCAGCTACTGGCTACTCGCCCCATGAGCTATTCCTAGGGCGCCCGGCATGGTTCCTACATGCCCCCTATCCAGAGGACACCCATTCTTCTGTGGGTGAATGGGTCCAAGAGCAACAAGCGAAGGTGGACAAGGCCAAGGCTATGCTCCAGAGAGTGAGGGAGCGTCAGTGGAACAAGAAGAATAAGCACCGAGTACCGGCCACCTACCAAGAGGGGGACTGGGTGCTGGTGCACCACAGTCGATTACCCGCCTGGCCACGCTCTACCAGCGGTGACCCATACTTCGGGCCGTACAAGATTCTATCAGTGGATGGACACCGTATCACCGTGCGGTGTTCTCCCCGTCTAGGGGGGACCCTGGTGTGCGCTGCTCAACACCTGAAGCGCTACTATGATCCTGAAGACCTCTGTGGGGAGGAGTGGGAGCTGAACCACGAGGAAATCGCCGCTCTGGACCTACAAGGGGCTGCCAGCCCTATGGAAGTTGAAGGTGAACTCCCCGACATGAACGCCGAGGAGATGGCTAAGGAGGGCTTCTACCTGGTGAAGTCTGTCCTACGTCACCGCTATCGCCAGGGTTGGCGCTTCCTCACCCTCTGGGAAGGGTTTGGAGTCGAAGAGGCCACCTGGGAGCCCTTCTCTGCGTTTGTTCTACCTGAGGGACGCCTAAACTCAGTTCTGGTTGACTACTTGTCCCAGAACAACCTTGGTGAGTTGCTGAGGCTCGCTGAGACGCTTGCCTCCAAGACTAAAGCTAGGGACTGAACCTTACCCTTACCTGCCTAAGCGTATGTGTGAGTGTGCTATTCCTAAGGTCCTGAGAGCAAGCCGCAGAAGTGGTGTCCTAATTATACCCAAGTCTGCACGCTTGCTAAACCTGGAGGGTTGGCTTATTGATGCCACGGGGTACGCCCCGGGTCTCCCCTCCCCTAAGCGCCCAATTTCTGTGCTGGCGCAAAACCTTTGGGGAAGACCCAGCGTACTAATCCAGGTATTGTTTTCCCTACCTATCTGTCTACTACAGGGAGGGGTGGCCAAAAGCTATGAAGGCATGAAAACGCCGTTTTGCTAAGTGGCCAAAACACTGACCTAACCACTGCCACAGCCCACCAACCCTGCTAAAATTGCAGGAAACGGGTGGGACAGTGACACACGCACTACAGGTCCTACACACCCTACAGTGGCACCATCCTGGTGGGCGAGCACTTCTGCAACTGGCTCAAGCCCCCACTCAGGACTACCACTCCTACACGCACACTCTACTGGGTGTGGTTGAAGAACATGTCTTGGGTCCTAACGACCCTCCTGTGAAGAAGACAAGAGAACACAGCGCTGCTAAGCAACTGTGGCCTAACAGGGGACGTCACAACGCGTTTCCCCTGCTAGGGCTTGGAGGGAAGAGGTGCTCTTTTTGCGTGCACTGCGTGGATGTCGATGGAGTCGAACTGCCCTCGCCACTCTTGGCTGAGGTGCAGTCAATTGTTTGTGTGATCTGCGCCCTTGTTTAGCAGGGCAAGAAAAAAATGGTATGCTGCTGCACCAATCACCCTACCTGCCCACCTGTAAAGCAAAGGCAAATGAAGGGGTGTTTGCGGCGGAGGAACCAAGCCACACTCCACGTATTATACGCTTCTCAGTGTGACCTATAATACACTGTCCGCAAACACGCCCTGTCAAGCAAGCAAGCGTTAAGAGACTCCTCAGGTTCTCTTAAAGAACGTACCGAGGAGCCCCTGGGTAACCTAAACAAGGTTTACCGTGCGCATTTCGCGTGGCCTACCCTTTAATGCGTGTGTGAATGCACGAGCATGCACGAGTGTCTTGGGCAAACCTGCCCATCTGAACCACAATCACGAACTCCACCAGGGGGTGGCCCCACCTGGGCTTACCTACCTTACCTACCGCTGGAGAGTGAAGCAAGGTGAGGAGAAAAACGGGGCGCAAGCAAAAAACGTCGCTATGCACTTGTGTGTATGTCTAATCACCCTGATCTGACCTCTAATCATCTGCAATCTTTCTAATCAATCCCTCTATCGCGTTCTATCGTTGTTAGCGCTGCTACAAGACTCGTTCACGGAGACACGAGACGAGCAATGTGTATGCTGCATACGAGACGAGCACACCTGTAGTTTATACCTGATTCATTGAAGTCTTTTTGTTGATTTTCGAATTCTTGGATTTTTGACCCTTCTGTCAGTGTGGGTGGAATCTGTATGTTTATCTATTAATGTGTGTCTCGTCATTTTCCGAGTTACGTGAGACATACGTTTATAATTCCATTATTTCTGCACTTTCCGGCGCTTCGCTAGGAGCCGCTCCTGCGCGCCGCCTTTTTATGCGTAGGAATTTCTTGATTTAAAAAATCTAGAGATGACTATAATTTTTATAAAAATGTGCTTCTGATGCACAATTGGATTCTGCTCAGGTGTGTTGTCTTAGAAAAATTCTAGGCCGTCATTTGACGGATTTAGGTGTTGTCGCTTCGCGTTTGCGTGGATTCGTCCATAATTGTCCCATTCCTGTCTCTGCAAATATCCTCACGAAAGCGTCGCTGAGTAGGCCGTGTTCGGGCCGAAAAGCAGCCGCCAGGAGACTGAGCAGAACCCAAGACCCCACCAAGGGGCAATTTAATTTTTTTAACAACTCCCTTCGCCCTAAGACAGGTCACAGGTCGCCAGCAGGTTTACGATAACCCATGTGAATGTGTATATTGTGTCTTGCGTTGGGTTTATGTCGCGCTGCGTCTTGGAGGGAGGGATGCACATGCATGTTTTTTTTATGGCATGCACCCAAACTAACCCAGCCAAGCCACAGGAACCCCGGCAGCGCCATGAGCGCTGAGCTTCCTGTAGGAAATGTTACAAACAGAGCAGCAAAAGAGCGCCAACCATGGTGAGCGCCCATTTTTCTGTGTGAGGGAAACTATAGGTATTTCAAAGTAGATGTGGAAACCAAGGAAAGGCAAAGAAAAAATCCCTTTTTCCTGAAAGTGCGACAGTGGTGGCCACCACAGCACAAGGGAGGAGTAAGAAAAAGTGCTTTTCCAATGCTTTGAGGCATACTCTAGTTGTATTAGAGATGCACTGAGCATCCAGGCATTTCTATCTTAGTATTGGCCCCACCAAAAGTGGTGATAACACATTTTGACCTATGGAACCAAACACCCAATCAGGATATGGAGTGGACCCCTTAATCCCCTATCATTATAAGGCAAATCATCTTATCCTGAGTTAACTGAGAACTGACATATCCAGCGCAGAGCCTATGAATTTATCTA
This sequence comes from Eutreptiella sp. 'Long Island Sound 2002', assembly GCA_964036045.1. Taxonomy (NCBI): domain Eukaryota; phylum Euglenozoa; class Euglenophyceae; order Eutreptiales; family Eutreptiaceae; genus Eutreptiella; species Eutreptiella sp. 'Long Island Sound 2002'. The sequence goes on along the minus strand of OZ038400.1, from coordinate 1,818,698 downwards.
TGTTTTTCCATGAATTCTTAGCTGTCCTAGTGGTATGCACCCTAGGGGGCTAGGCACCTCTTTTTGAGAGGTCCTAGGTTCAATTCCCGGTCCGCCTAGCTAAGTAGGAAGATCCCATGTGACATGGGAGTGACCTCATCGCCACATGCCCTGCCACCTCAGCACATATGGGACCCAAAACAAAGAGTGCACATCTCCTGACATGGCACTATGGAGATTGAGTGACCATGGGGCAGTTTTCCAACTCTTTTCCAAAACATTTCAGCTATCTTTGTGAATATGCAATCAGATGTGCCTTGAGTTGCAGTTTCTGTGAATATCCTTTCATCTTTCACTGTTTACACTGCAGCCCTTCATGCTTTGATCCTGATTCTCTTCTACTTGCATATCTCTGGCTTGGGCTATCGTGGATTGACTGTATCTCAGCAAACAAAAGCTTTTCATCTTCAAAAACAAGCAGCAGGAAACCCTACACCAGCACAAGCAGCAGGAGAGGCAAAAACACAGTGTTGAAATCACTATAAACTTTTCTTTGGGCCTATTTGCGTACCCTACCCTAAGAGGTTGAATTGTTAGGTGAATCTTGTAGAAAATCATTGTTTTGTTCACCAAATGCACCTGTTAATGATTTTTCGGTTTGGATCACCCCAAACTCCACCCACTTGAAACCCATGCTTTTAATGCACCATGGAATTTAGCTCGCGCCTTCGTCGCAAACCTTCTCCGACTCACTTCCCCACTTCTGACACTAAGTTTTCAACTTCTAGTTGCAACGGCATTGTGGACTGGTTTCAGTGACTAAAATTGGGCATGTGTTGTTGGTTTGAAGGTTCCTTTCATCTACATTCATCCTGGTGACGTGCAAGATGCTAATTCCACTTGATCTAGGTGTTCTAACATTTTTGTGACCTTTCATACAATGTTCCCACCGCTGTACTAGGTACAACTCACTTCCAAAAGGCTCCAAACTAGCTCCTTCGTTGGTGTACTTTTTTTCTTCATCCTTGTTGATCATTGCGACGTTCTAGACGCATATAAAGGCAATACACATCTAATACTCATCATTTGTTCCAACAAGGTATTCCAACTTTTTTTTGACCTTTCGTACAATGTTCCAACCGGTGTACTAGGTGCAACTCACTTTCAAAAGGCTCCAAACTAGCTTCTTGGTTGGTGGAATTGAACTTTCATCTACTTTCATCATGTTGACGTGCTAGATGGTACTTCTATATGAGGTAAGAAGTATACCGCACCAAACCTTCACAAATCATCACATTGAACACTACCTCTCTGTACGGAACAAATTTTCCTTGATGAAAACTTCATATGCTAATTTCTACCAACTCATCTTAATATGTATTCTAAAAAAGCCGAGGAATCACTAAAAACCAACACTACTCATACACAATATCATCAAATATCAGAAAATAGCACACTAAAAGCGGCGCCGCACAGCAGACTAGCGGCGGCGGGAAGCTTTGTGACGAAGGCGCAGGCTAAAGTCCGCGGTATGAGGTAAGGGCTCAACGATGTCGAAAAAAAACCCTCTGATTTTAGGTATCTACAAAGTAAAAACATAACGTGTGCCTCAAGATGTCTTTAATACAACTAAAGCTACTATGTGGGCATGTATGCAAAACACTTTTTCTTACTAAAAGGTTCTGTCTGCAAAGGCATAGAAGGTCGTAGAAAGCATAGCAAAAATGACAAATAATTGCAATAACTGCATTAGCCTTGCTCGCACTCCCTACCATACGCCAATACCATATACCAAACGCCTTGGAATCGAGACCCGAAAACATTTTTTTGCCTCAAAATCTTTATAAAAGCCAAAGATGCATGTTTTTCTACCCAAATCGCATGGGGGGTCACCAAAAAAATGGGAAAAATGCCAAGTGCAAATCCTTAAAAAGGTGAGGAGCCACATTAGTAGCAATTGGAAGAAAATTTTCTTTCGGTGTTGTGCATTTCGTCAAAGTTGTTGTAATACTTTATGGGCGCTCCTCATCACCCATGTATGCCGCCCAGTCATATAGTGCATATTGGCAGCGTGGGTTGGCTATGATGGCACTACGTAGTGTTGGTTCCCCGGGGTCGATCTTGGTTTTTTTTCTTGGATGCTGCTGGACAAGCTATGTGAGTTCATTGAGTATCATGTCGGCCCTTGCGACCGGAGCGCAGACAGTATGAAGATGCGCCTTGGACCATTTGGTCATATGCTGTTTGAATTAGTAAAAAAACGGATTGGGGCCAATGGGCTACAGTAGAAGTAGGCTTTAGGTCACCATAGTGACCCAAGGTGGTCGCCGGCATTAGAATAGTCAAAGGTGCAATAAACCTCAGGAGTTCATATTCTGCATGCATCAACATAGACCAGCATGGCATCGAGTCGTTGTCCCCTATTATGTGTGATTAATCCAGTAAGCGATATGTCTTTAGCAACAGCCATGGCTGGATCTTGTAATGATCCATCGGTTAATTTGGTGTGCCACAACCGAGTGGGCTTGTGTGATTCTCCCCATATCTTATCGTCGAAGTCCCCCATTAAGATGTCAACTCTTTTGAAAGTGCCCAGCCATTTGTCCATGGCGTGCTGTTGTGCCTTCTCGAAAGGTCCGTGTATGTTGATGATTACCAGGGGGGGCATGTCAAGCAGTGCTAATTGGATGGCCAGACCGGGCCCTTCTTTACCGGGGTAGTGCCGGAGTATTGTAACGTATTTGTGTATGCTCTCATGGACAACGTACATAGTATCGGGGTTATGTGTGTTGTAGGATGCAGGGGTGTAATGCTTTGCCATGCTAGCAGTCCAAGCCAGGTGATTGTCCCCTTTACGGAACCTAAATTCCTATAAGCTTCCCCCCCCCCCCACATTTGTATAAGCTACGCCAAAGTCCCAAATTAATACGGTCCCTACGCCTATTGTACCTTGGACACGGGTGTAGCTTGCGCGCGACACATACAACTACCGACACCGGGCGCCCAGGTTCAAAAAGACAGGATTGCATGGTAAGCTGGTGCAAGCAAGGGGAATATAATGCACAAAGATACCAAAAATCAGAGCTATGTGGGTTCAAGTGGGCAAACACTCACAACAAATGTGCCCATGAATCTATGTGACTCGCAAATTCGTCACCAAACCCATGTCTTATGTGGCTGCACTACGTTTGGTCCCGAATTAAAATTCGGTACCAAATTAATACGGTCCCTACGCCTATGGTAGCTTGGCCATAAACAGTGGAAAGTTCAGCGATAGCTCCCCACCGACAGACCTATGCCCTCTCATTCAGTGCATTCCCAGGCATGGCGGCGAAGCCGCCGTTACGCCTACTGTAGCTTGGCCATAGAACAGTGGAAAGTTCAGCAATAGGTCCCCACCGACAGACCTATGCCCTCAATCAGCAAGTATCACGCGGCGGAGCCGCGGCAAACATTGTCCCATCTGTCCAGCGAAGCGCCACAGCTCTCCTTACTGTAGCTTGGACAAGGGCGTAGCTTATACAAGAGGGGGGGGGGGGGTACTATGGCCGGCTCACATTCGCGGTGACATTGCTTGTGGTCATGGTTTCCAAAACGGCTGAATTACTACAAAACACTTGTGCACAACTCACAACAACCTCCTTCACCCATTCATCCATGCAACAACTCCATTGGGACAGCAATTGGGCAACGGTCCGGTCAGTGCTCAAACAACGCCAGAATAGAGGATGCCTGGTGGCCTTTATATAGTGCAACAGAGGCAAGGATGAAGCAATGCAGAGGCATGTGCCATACACATAAACTTCGCAGCATCTGGCCAGGTAGAAGGGGGGGGGGGGGTTCCTGACGATTGGGGAGTGTACCATAATCGCAGCTTTGAAGAAACAGCATGACCCTGCAATCATGCTAAAAACAATCGTCACCCTGTCCATGGAGATTGGCAACGAATCACTGTACCTAATATCATCATAACCACCACTCCCATTATTGCGTTGAAATGCCTAGTAGTGTTGCCTTGAGCCGCCCAGTGGGCAACCAGATGATGCATCATTGGGGGTCAGACTCAGGGGTGAGATGAAGGTTGCCATGTCACCTTTGGGGTTGGGGGTGGATGGGGGGGCTGCCCAATGGCCCCCCACAAGGATGGCAAGGGGCTCTCCAGTCTTCATTTTCTTGTGATGCAAGCTAGAGCGAGCTTGGAAAGGCTGCTGCTGCCACTACAGCAACCCCAGGTTTACGCATCAGAGGTGATATCTTCCATGCTTACCCTTGAGCGGATAGAGCATGCAGTAGAGATCACATGTGAATGCCGCCCGCGTTGGATTCTCTTTTTTTCGGTCCAGACCAACGTGAGCTGGCGTACCCTGTTCATCATATGGTACTCAAACCAACATCTTGTAATCAAGGTTCAGAGCTGTCCGGTGCTACGATGATCCCACAAATGACTGCATTGGATTCAACCAACTTCAGGGAATAGGCACAAATGGATTCCGGTGCAATCCTGAGAATGTACATATTGCCCATTTTACAGTGCATGTGCCAGGGTTCAATCAATCCACCCCCACTCCCCCTAGCGAGAGCAACACAAATTCCCAAATTTTGATGGAAACAACACCTACTGCTGCTCTGACAAGGGCATTGCTTGTGCACGCAACCAAGAAGACACAAGCAGTGACCGTTGCGTCATGAATGCACTAGTTGTCAGGCGATCGTCCAATCTCCACCTCCAAAGGACAAGAAGGCGTGAAAGTGGGTGGCAGGACAAAAATCAGTGTCCCATAAATACTATCCCCAGCCCCAAACCAGAGAAAAAACTTGATATTCAAGGGCCACCAGAAAAAGGAACGCCAAATTCCACAGTTCCAAAAATTGCAGAGACAGGTCAGCCCATTTAGGTCCTGCACGCTGTGCGTACAGGGGTCAGCGCAGAGACTCGGCATAGCCTCATGCCGTCTCCCTATGCCATACCCAGGTGTACGTGAGGGAAGGACCCGCGCCAGGCGCTCAGGTGTCCTTGCAACTGGACCTGCCATGGCCCTCAACCGGGGCCTACGATCCTCTTGGGGGCGTTGACGCTCTCCCCCGGCCCTCCTCTTGTGGCAACGTAGCATTCGACGCCCACCTGGTGAATCCTAGGGCGAAGAGGCCGCGTGATACAGCACAACGTCCCAACTCTGCGGCTGGCGGTTCCCTGCCCTGGTGTTCCCCGCCACCCTGCAGCCCCGCTTGGACTTGCTGGGTGTTGAAAGCCCTGGTGACCCGGCATGCACTGGCCGCTTGCCCAGAGCCGCCAGTCGTTGCTTCCCTTTGGAGGTTAGGGTCCCCCTGCCCTCCCCTTCTGTGGATTGGCCAGCCACCCATACCCCTGTGCTTGTGTCCCCCACCCGTGGGGGGGGGGGGGGGGGGCTCCTCTGTCTCCACCACTGGATGGTTTGGCCCGGGTCGCCTTGCGCAGCGCTGTCTTCTGACCAAAAGTTGCAGGAACAACACCTACTGTTGCTCTGACAAGGGCGTTGCTCTCGTAAGGGGGGGGGCGGGGGGGATAGTTGCTAGCAGCATATTCATGCCCCCTTGGATACCACAAACACACAGATTGTGGAGTGACTGGGCCACCACATACATGGGCCCTTGTCAAGATCAGCAAGCTTGCTACCGCATTTGCATCTTCACAGTCATGACTAACAACAATGAATCCGAAACAATCAGTGGTCTTGGCTTTTTTGGCTACCTTTGACCAAATTGAATCTCCTCGAGACACACTTAGAATTACGCCTTTGATGAGAAAGACACAACTCACTCACCAGGATACAGGAGGGGGCCAGATGGCGAGAGGCCGTTGCTTCAGTCTCTGCCACAGATATGAGCTAGAGCGGTAGGCACCCACAATGCTCTGCCTTCAAACTCAGAAAACCCCCATACACTGGAATGGACAACAGAACATCACCCAAACATTGGAAGCATGAATATCTGGGAGAGTGAAGCTGTCGCAGAATTGAACTCTGATGACAAATACCACCTGCAAAGAAATTCCCAGCAATACACCAGAGCTACCGGGGGGATATCACAGGCACTTGGGGAATCCCCAGCTGAATGACTCAGGGCCCAATGATAAAACCTCCAGTTCGAGGAAATCCTGAAATAGGACCCGCTGGTGGAGCTTGGGAGCCACTGCAAAAGGGGACTTGTCCGTAACGAAACAATGGCTGGGCAAGGTCATCAGAAACCTCACATATACGAGGAAAGGGGCTGCAGCCAACAGGCCCACAATCACAAGCAACATAGAGAGACCAGTAATGCAAACACCCCCCGCCCTTCCCCCTTGCGCAAGCATGGCCTGGAGAGAGAGAGAGTGTGTGTGTGTGTGTCTGTGTGCTGGTAGTACCGTTTTTACCAGGTCCTCCCGGTTGGACCTGTATGGCCACACTGGCGTCCTCGGGTCGGGTCGCTCCCCTTTATAGCAGGCCCACGGTGCAGGCCAGGGATGCATCCCTGTGTTGCCCCTTGACCAGTGCGATCTGCACTTAGGCCAGAACCTGGCTCACTGCCCCAGGACCACCCTGGAAGTGGGGTGTGTGTGTCTGTGTGCATATGTAGGAGCATAGGCCTTGGGCTTGAGAGCACGGGTTCCCACCATTGCTCCCCTAATGGGTCGTGTGGCAGGGTGCCCTCTGCGCCGACAGAACTAGAGGCTCCAGGGCTGCTTCAGGTCAAGATTGTTCAGTGGCGGCCTTGCCATGCCCCACTGGCTCACATGGCAACTGTCACAAGCATGGCCTGGGTCACGGAAAACACTGGTCAGACAGGGACCCCATGCTACACCAAAACAGAAGGCGCCTATCAGCGAGCTGCACATAGACTCATCACATTCCAGAATTGCCAGACCACATACCTGTTCAGACCACACAGGCAGGCTGTCAGATACATACAGGACACCACCCATGCGCCCTGAGAGAACGCGGGCAGCGGCGCTACCCCGTTGCTTGGTCCAGGTACGATGGGCAACCGGATCTGCGGCAACAAGTGGCAGGACAGTCATCAGCATCCGGAAAACACCATCCCCAGCCCCAAATCACGGACAAAAAGCCTGATCTTCAAGAACGACCAGAACGTGGAACCACCAAATCTACGGTCCCAAAAATTGTGGAAACAACACTTCCTGTCGTTCTGACAGGGGCATTGTTCTCACAAGGGGGGCAGATAGATATGCCACCTCCACTAAGTCCTCACCTGCTGGACCTGAGACAGGACTGTATTGAATGACACTTCAATCCTGAATCGATTTGGTCCGTACACTACCGTACCTTGGCCATAAAGACGATGGCTGTCACCCTCTGGAAGATCTGCAGCATTCCTCACAGTGCACCACCCTTGCCCCCCCCCCCTCCCCTTTCGCAACGACCAGTAATGTTTCGCCGTTTGGCTGCACACAGGTCAAGAGGTGCTCTGCACATGCAAGTCCTGGTATGCATGTGTAGCAATGTGCGGCAGCCCAAAGCACTAGCACATTGTTGCCGAAGTTGCCGAGGGTATGTACAGATCGTGGTGTCGTTACTTCATGTGGCTGGGCCGTGTTTTGTCGGCCAAAACAGCTGGCCTGCATGGTACTACACCCCTGGTTGCACCGTGTAGCCAAGGGCTGTTGTTGCGCAGTGGTTAGAGGTCAAGAATCGCACTGATTGGCCAGAAATTCTGACCAGAACCCTCTGCAGCCCAGAGATTTGATCTTCTGGTGTACAACCCCCCTTCACTCCATGCGAGAGCAACACTAAAGTCCCAAATTTTGACGGAAACAACATCTCAATTTGTTCTGACAAAGGGCCATGACGTCAGGTTTTGAAATAACCAGCATGATCCTAACCTTATGCCAGACTCACTCAGTTCGACTTCAACCAGTACCGAAGGTTGCCTTGAGTTTACCACTCATCAGTGGCAATCGGATTCTGACCAATGAGGGGAGGGGTATTTATAAAGGGCAGAGTAGGCCACAGTTCCAACAGTTGCGGAAACAATACCTATTGTTGCTCTGACAAGGGCGTTGCTTTCGCAAGGGGGGAGCACCTAAGATGAGGGACCAAAAAACAAAAAAAACCTGCCTGCTGACATGCCTGAAATATGAACTGAAACATGCACCACATGCATGTGTCTATTGTTCAACAGGTTCCGAAAGGAAGCCCTTTCTCCTGTAAGACACACAATCTCTCCGCACTGTTCATTGCCGGAAGGATCTCCACCCAAATCCCTCGATTTCCGCCCCACACGCCATTTTGTTTTTCTGGGCTGCAGCCTTGCAGCACGAGCGGGATGACAGCTAGCCGGATGACAAGGAATACTCTGGCCCTGTTGCACAGAGCGTGTCTGCCACGTCACGAAGCAATCTCATGGCCTCCTTAGTTGTCCAACATGCCTAATTTTTGGGTGGGGCGGGTTCAGTAAACAGACCCAGATGGGGCCGGAAGGAGAGACTTCTGCAATGTGCAGGCAAGCTGGATGTAGGTCCAGGGTCATGTCGCATGGCCCTGGACCTACATCTACTGACTGTGAGGATGGCGGGCAGGCATCCTCACAGTGAGGTCATTCTACATGCCCAATGTTGCGTCCTACAGCCACAACTTGTCCGAGAGCCATGAAATCAAAATTCTTGAAAGAAGAAAAAAAAGCTTCAGAAGAAGGGCTGTTTGACCAGGGGTGGTCGTTGCGGAAAGGGAGGGGGGGGGATATAGCAAACCGAAGGTGACTAGTGACTGTGCTCTCTGGCTGAGCGTGCTACCTTGGAACAATGGGCTCAACACTGCCTCTTCGACTCGCAATCCTGCTTCTCACTTGCATGCTTGCATGCGTGCGGGGGGCCTGAACAATTATCGAACGTGAACATGAACAATTCATGCGCAAGGGGGGGGGGGGGCTCACAGCAAGGAGGGAAGCCAGTATGGGTCAGGAGATGTAAGCTCTGGGAAGGGTCAGGCTGTGGCCAAGAAAGACAAGTGGGTGGCTGCATGACCTGGGCCCTCCCCTTATTTGCGATCCAATACAGTGTTCACTATTTCCACAGGTACAAGAAAAACATCAGGCAAACTTGCACTGAAAGCATGTGCCATGTGGGGTTGCATGATCCAAAAAGCAAAGGCTGCAAGGAGAAAGATGGAGAAAAACCAAAATTAGTGCCCCCCATTCTGCCTGCACCTGAGTTAAAAATTGCACGGATTGAGCTGGGAAGGTGGAAGGAGGGGCTGAATAAAACACAGGTCCGGTGCCTCCACCATGTTGGAAGCCCCTGTCGCCTTGCACGTGCTTGAGGGTATGCAGGCCCTGCACACCTCCTGCGCACTGGCCACAATCATCGGCATTGCTCGCTGGTTATGCAACTGGCAAATGTGCAATGGGAATGTTGTTGCACTGTGTGGGCACTGCGTGCATACTGGGTAAATCCAACAAGCATGCATCACCCCCATCTGCAACAAACTCATGATGTTGCAATTCTGTCTGGGCCTGTGGACTGGGTCATCCTTGTAGTATGGGTCCCAAACCTCGAATGGTACGTGCACTGCTGGGGTGTCAGTCTTTCTTGGGGCTTGTGGAAAAGACCCAAAACACAGGTTTGAGTCGGGGCAGCGATACAAAGCTTTGCACTGTATGCACACTGTGTAAGCGGTTTTCCCAATGAATGGGTGGATGTCTTCCGATTCCCCATGTCCACGGATGGGGCTGGAAGGGCAGTGCGGTCCAGAGACGAACTTGTCTTTGGGGAAGCCTGTGCTGACATGAGGAGGGCAGCAGCACTGAAAACACAAATCTGAGCTGCCAGGCATGCTCTGGGATGGACCCCCGAGTTAGGGCCACAATTCACAGTGACCAGTGTTGTGCGCAGGCGGACAGGGTGGCGTGGTGCCCAGGTGCAGACAGGCATGTGAACGTGCATGGGGGGCCACTTGGAACCCATGGTCATCAATGGGGACGATGGGCTGCAAACGGCAGGTGCCATCCCAAAGGGAGGGTGCTGTTGGCCCACCGGAACACCTGACCACAACCTTATTTCTGAGCACAGCCACCCCGAAACCTAGAAGCTCATTCATTTCAGGTTCATATGAATTCTGGACATGCAACTGAGCCATAGCTACTAAAAAGTCCCGCAAAAGACAAGGACACCAGGCAAACATCCATACCAGGAGTATCCAACCGGAACAGTTGCAAAAACCGTTCATCCAAATCTCTGGTCCTCACACAGGCCCGCCCACCTCAGATACGAAGGCTGACACCAATGGGGAAGGCTTGGTGTACATGTGGGCACCCCAGGGCAAGAGCTCAAAGCAATTGTGACAGGAACAAAAAAAGCAATTTTAACAGGGGTTGCCTGAGCTAAAATCTAAGGGGTGACAGGTGCACAGTGCGCGCCTTGTTGGGCAAGGACACAACTTTCACCACCAAAACGGACCCTCACAGAAAGGCCCCACATAGCAACATGGGCACCAAGAAAACAGCAAGCAAATGGGCATCTGACCATATTCTCACGGTCTATCACGGTCCATCAGGTTCAGGGTGGGGGGAGGGTGACCGACCATCCATTAAAGCATGCTGTCTATCAGGTTCGGTGTAGAAGAGGTACTCGAGGCCGTGGAGTGCAGCAGCATCATGAATCACTGGCTTCCCATTCATCTTGTATTGTATGCGTATGTAATCACCAGGGTGCTGCGAGGGGCCTGAAAATTGGGAACCTCTCATTTGCATTGCTATGGTGACAAAAGACACAGATAACAGCTTGAACCCAAGACAATGACATCGTGTTGCTGAACTACAGCACAATGGCTGACAACACCCCGGCCAAAATCGAGCCAATCACAACATTGCAAGACTTCTCGACCACCCATTTGGGACATTACGAGACTTTCCTTCATGGGCACTAGTTGGAAGCATTTGGGGCATTATGACACTTTTTTTCAGGACATTGACAAACTTTCTTTTTTTGAATGTGGAAATTTTTTCTTCCAAGCGCTTTACGCCGGATTTCTGTTTTTTTTTGTTTGCATATTGCTTGAAAATTCACCCCACCCCCTTGTCGGCCCGGGGGGGAGGGGGGCACAAAAAGATGGCCATGCCCCCACCCAAGCACTGCTTGACAAATACAAGGGTAGAACAGAGCACCAAGCAAAGTGGCCGGCACAGCGCAAACTGAAACCCTGCCTATATACACACTAGCGTTGTATGATGAAGAGAAACATGTTCTACCAGTTCCTCTCCTGCAAACCTAGTGGTCACCAGATCACACGGCCAATGCAAGACGTAGTAGACCGCACACTGCTAGATGATGCACATGCATTTGCCCCCCCATTCCACAACGGGAGTTTGAGAACGGCAGCAATGGGGCACAAAAAGCGACACACACAGAAATTGACACAGACTGTCTGTCCTCAGCACATGTCCCAATGGGCTCATCGAGCACCATTGGCCGATAAAAACCTGCCCACGTACTCTGCCCCCGACACAGCCGCAAGTCCAAATGTCACTCAACGCCAAGGGAACTGTCTGCGTTGCGTGTGTTCAAAGGACGGGGCCCCTGTTCAGCGAACGATAAAGCCCTCAAAATTATAGTTTGAGTGTTCGCTGGGCATGCCGTGCGGTACCTTTCCCTCGGTGCCTAAACCCGGGGCCAAATAAATAAGGCCCCAAAAATTTACGGTCCGAAAACAAGTGTTCGTTGGACAAGGCATTCGTTGGACACGGGAGGGGGTCTAGTTTTGTCTACGTTCTGAGTGTCTATTTTTTTTAAGCCGAAAGACGCTTGTGGTACGCCTATGGTACGAGGCTTTTCTTGTGTTGACGTGTGCTTGCCTCCTTTGACTAGTACACTACACGTCTCCGTACAGGAGGTGGGAGAGTTGGACAGTCCCGCTACTCACCGTCCCGCTACTGCTTCAGCCCCTGGCAAGAGCCGGACTGGAAGCAGAAGGCGGATGGGTCCATTTGGCACAAGCCCCCCCGCACTAGCGCATGGTCACGTGTGGACAAGCCGGTCACCATCGCCGATCATTGCAGCAGCCGCACGGGCCACCTCCATTTGGGGGTGCAGAGTTGGATGGGCGTTAGTACCTGTTTGTGCAGCGAACACTGGAATTGGCTCGCAACCACCACTTTATTTTGGTGAGATGGATATCTTGGGTCACCGGGCGTGAAGATGAAGGGCGGTATACAAAGTGGATCGGAGTGAGTGTGGCCTTTACACGGACTCCATCAACATCAACGACAATCCGTACCCGGGGCGGTGAACCATTGCTGCTTAACTGCTTACTTTTTTGGTCCTGGGATGGACGTCACTGCGGGGCCAATGGTATGTCTAGCTGCTCGGACAGGTCCTTCGCCGCAGCCCAAAGAATTTGCTCTGCGTCGGCGCCCTTCTTCGCGTCGGGGAAAAAAAAGCTAGCTACCGTCAAGCTCCACATTGCAGTATTCCAACCGCCGGTGGATCCTCTGCAGGTCGCGGTTTGTGGCGGACCATCGCTGCAGGTGGACGGCGCTCTTCTTGCGCCTCTCCTTTGCCTTCTTGTCACGCTGCAATGGAGCACTCGCAAACGGAAGATCATCATAGTGCTCACTGTCGGATTCGTGGCCGCTCATCAAGAAGATAACAAAGTACAATCTAGGAGACAGTAGCCAGCAAGCCTCGCATAAGAAGGCAAAGCATGGACGGAAGGCTAACGGCGCCGATGCAACACACCAGGCTACTCGCCCAACCCCTCCAACCTAGCGTCGTCCCGAATTTTTTTTGTGTTCCAGCGCCACATGAGTTCAAAAAAAAAATTTTGATCAAATAGGCCAGTTCATAATGTGCCATGGGCCGCTGTGGGCCAAGTTCAATGTAGAGTACAGATTTCGGCAAAGCCTGGGTGTGCATACGGGCTGCAGCTCACGACTGCGCCCCCATGGTTTCCCGTTGGGGTGGTAGTGATCATGTCATTGGTATTTCCCACTCGTTTGGATCCCAGTGCGTTTTGTGGCGCTTCGGCAGAGGCTGCAATGGGACTTCCCACAAGGTGGGGTCCCACTGTTCTCGTGGCCGTTTCCGTATGAGGTATATCGTTTGTCGTGCGTGTCGTGTTGTGTGCCAGTATTGTGTTGTCTTATGCTTGCAGGCGTCAAGGTAGCACTGTGTCATGTTCGCCCAGTGTTCCTGCTGGCACCACATGTAGTGTGCCTGTTGGAGGTGATGGTCCAGCAGCTTGTCGGTGTCAGCGCACATCTTCTTGTATCGCCCGCAGATCAGCAGCGACATTTTTGCATCCGCATACCACGTCAATGTGTCGTACTTTGCTTGCTCGTACCATTGCCTGCGTACCTGGCACATGTGTGTGTGCGTGTCGTGCGGCTGTTAGTGTGTTGGTGTAGTATGCGTGCAAGGTGCATAGGTGCTGCCGAGCCACCTCAGCGGCGTGTGCACTGTGGTATATGTTGTGTGTTCGCCGTGTGTGTTCCTGTGTCAACCTGTCGGCGGTCGTTTTGTACTGCTCCCATTGTTGTGCGGCTACGCTGAGACGCCGACGCTTCTGGGTTGGTTCTTCTGGGGCTGCGTTAGTGGCTCGCATTCTTGTTAGCCATGCCACTGCCTCGTCATCGTTTGCAGCGCGCGCATCACGTACCCATTGGTCGGGGTCTATGGGCTCCGCCGTTGCGACCTCGTTCCTACGTTTTCATTTCGTGCCGCTCCGCATGGGCGCCTCGACGTGATTGCGTAGGTTTTGTGGCGTTTCTCGCGGAGGCAGTGTATGAGCGACGTACTTTGTCAGCCATAGGGGCGACAGTGGCTGGTGAGGTGTAGGGTCAGCGAGTTTCCGTCTTAGTGTTTGGACAGCCTGTATCATGCGAAACTGAAATAGGCCTACCTCCGTCCGTAGTTTGTGTCGTTCCGTGGTGGGTATGGCGTCGACGAGAGACAGTGGTATGAGCAGCCTGGCACAGAGCCAGAGTTCCTGGCTGGTGGCTGTTTGCTGCCATTGGTAGGCGTGTTGGGCCCAATCAGTCCAGCTCCTGCGCCACAGGTCCCAGAACTCGCCCCAGGCGGGGCAGTACGCCAGTCTAGACTGCACTGATGCTCCGTGTTGTTGGCCACACTGGGAGCATAGAGTGGGTGTTCTTTCCCCAGAGGCACCTATTCCCCACCACCTTACCTGCCCCCACAGCCATGGGGTCCACGCATTTCGTCTGTAGTGTTTCATGGGGAGCCGGCTCACCCAGTGCACCTCTGGTGTTTGTTTTTGTCTACGCACTTGCATTATCCATGCCTTGGCAGGCGTGGGCATGATTTGTCCGATGATGACAATATCATGGGGTTGTGGTTGTTGGGAGTCCATGGGCAGGTTGTCGCCCATATTGGCAAGGACATCGGAGTGGTTGTTCCCCTGTATGTCCTGGTAGTCGTTATACGTAGTGGCTTGTTCTAGGGTACGGTGTCCCGGGGTTCAGCGTATCGTCAGTCGTTTCGTAGAGGTGTTGTGGTAACCTATGTCGCGGTAGTCCTGGTCTTTGACTACTCCCTTTCGTTTTATAGGTGTGGCTTTCACCACACTTTGGTTGTCAAGTATGATGTCGTCCCCCGGACTGGCCACTTCAGAGGCCAGCGCGCAAGCTATTGTCTCGGCCCGGTACACTTGCTGTGGCCCATGCACCCGAAAAGCTGCACGGTAGGTCCCGTTGTATATGCCCCCTCCCGCTCGTCCGTGTCGTTTCGACCCATCTGTATACCACCGTGTGGTGGTGGGTTCTCCCGTGTAGTGTATGGTGATCCCGTGGATCTTCTGCTGGTGTGGTAGTGCCTGGTGGACCTCGCGGGTTTCCTTTGGGGTTGGCTCGTCCGGTGGGTTCATCCAGCCGTAGTCCAGACGGTTGGTAGCCAGCCGTAACTGCCCTGTGTGTGTCTCTTGGTCCTCCTCCGAGCTCTCCGAGTCGTATAGGCCCGCCGACAGGGGCCGATGTTGCCTGGGTTGGGATATGCGCTGACCCACCGTGCCCCCTAGGGCTCGGACAGCGCCGATGTATTTATATTGGGTTGCAGTGAGCTGTTGTGTAGGGCCGTTGTTCTGCAGTTCTTGTTGTCCCAGTGTAACCCGCCGGGTGATGTAGGACCACCATAACTGTCGGAGACCTAGTCCCCCGTTGCTGAGGTTGGTAGTCAGTCGGTGCTTGTTCATTTGATGTTCTATCCCGGGTGTGTCCCTGATGTACTGTAGGAGTATATCGTCCCAGTGCGCCATCCGTGCCCTGTTCCCGAGGAATAGCCCCCTGTGGGTCCATCGAGGGATGAGGACGGCGTTTATGATTGCTGCCTTTTCGTAAGCGTTTAGCGGCAGGGTCCTGTATGCCGCTATGTCGTGGTGTAGTTGCGTGGTAACCATGTCCCATGTTGTGTCTTCTTGTGTGGGGTGGGCGAGTACTACGTGCCCCAGATACGTCATTATGGCCGGCCGTACGGGGATGAGCTGGTGCTGCCATGTGATGGGCTCTAGGTTGTAGTCTTTAGCCCAGTGGTACACCTCTGTTTTGTCCTCATTGAAGCGTAGCCCCATTGTGTAAGCCACGTCGTGGAGTGTGTCTAGCGTGCGTAGTAGTGTTTCCTTCGTGGATGCACGGACCGCTATGTCATCAACGAACACGAATAGTTGGGCTACCGGGCATCGCTCTTTGGTTTCCCGTAGTAGTATGTCGTAGTATAGGAGAAAAAGTGTTGGGGAGAGGGGGCACTCCTCTTTCATACCCCTGGTGGGACGTATGGGGAGGTCCCTTCCGTGGAGGGTCAATACGGCTGGTGTGTGTTGGTATATTTCCCCCAACATCCGTATGATGTTCTCTGGTGCCCCTGCCTCCTTGACGATCCCAGTGAGCATTGGTCGAGGGACTGAGGGGAATGCTTTGGCCACGTCGAGGAGGGCCACGTACCCGTCTGGTGTGTGTGTGTCGTTGTGTGTAAGTCGCCACATGAGTTCAAAATTCGTCAGAGGGGCTATGAACAAAGAAGACGCTCTTAGGTGATTGCGTATGTCAACCGCTGTAACCATAGCCACACACTCCATGCATGTCCACAAGTGGACATCTGTGCGGACACGTGACCTCACATGTCGGTTGGCATGTTAGTGCAAACAAGGTCTACCATGGACACCAAGTGTCCCATCAGTCAAGTCATAAACATAAATCCACAAGCGTTTCAATCAGGCCGAGGTTTGCGGTCACGTGTCAACATGCGCAAAAGTGCTATAGCTAGAGCCTCCGTGTCCACGTGCCACATCATTGTAGGTAGGCTCCTGTCTCAGAGTGCTTGGGGGAGCCCGTCAGCTGCACCTCCCACGGCACACCGGTGTCTGGATCCCCGGTGAGTAGGAGTACGCATGGCTCCCCGTCATGTGTTGTCCGCCGTTGTTTAAGACGTGTCACAGGTGAAATCAACCATGGTCATTGACTCGGTGTTTCCTCGTGGACAGCAGCAGACACCATTCCTCGCGCAAAACTCCTATGCAAGCGAGCCCACTCATCCACGCAGGTCACTACCCCGGTTAGCACTTCCCTCTATCACCATGTTATCACCCGGTGTCGGCTCGCGCACTTGGATTGCAATGTGTCGCACATGGCCTTCACCATCACATATGCCTCAGACGTTGCCGGCGTGATCTCGTTGAAACACATACCACTCACACGATATGCGCCCAAACGCTTGGGCACATATCGCGACCAAATACCCTCAGGGAGGCATATGCACCCACTGACCCAATACCCTACTCCAAAATATCCATCGTCATTTTGGTGACTAAGAGCTTAGGGGAGGATGAATCGTGGAACAATGCTTCCCACATCTATTGTCTTCTGGGAACCGGGATGGTGCTTTGCACATTCACCAGTGCCATGGGGGTAACCACCGGCCGTATCCACTCCAGCTCCTCCAGCACGCGGACCGCAAAAAGTAGGCCTCGGCAGCGGGCACATTTCGCGTGTCGCCGGTAGAGGCAAACGATTTTTCAATATGGCTACATCGCCCCTGTCTTCTCGGGATCCCCCGGGTGGGGATAGATCAATATGGCTACATCGCCCCTACCTTCTCGGGTTCCCCATAGTGCGGAGAAAAGAGGGATGGAAAATGGGCAAAAATGGTTGAAAATGGGTAAAAATGGGTGACAATTCCAATATGCCACATCCAAAGGAGTAAGAATAAAAAAAAAACCTCCCCGAGTTGGCGCAAAAAACTTGTGGAAAGGGGCATTCCCCAGATCCCCAACCAGAAAGGGGCCATGCAAACAGCATGGATTACGGCTCCGTATCAAAAGAGGCCAAAAAAAAAAATGCCCGGCGCGCGCCTTGCGCGCTGCCGCTCCCCCTATTGTGCAAATTTGTATTTTGTGTGGTTGGAATTGTCCAAACAATTGTTTCTTCTTGAAGGAACGCCAGATTCCGGGGTTCCACAATATTTGTGCAGGCCGACTTGGCTATTCCATGTGGAACCTGCTTGGGAATTTCAGTCATCCTTGGGGTTCATGGAGAAGCTATGGTGCACAAAAGTGGTGGTAAACCTCATCAGTCCCAGCACAAGCTCATTAGGAACACAGAGCCCCTAGCCCCGGTTGGGGAGACGGGGTTTGCTATGTAATTGGAGGCCCATGGATAACCTTGACCAGTATACACATGACAACCGTGAACTGCACCATGGAAACAAAACAGGCCACTTGCTCTTCATGTTTCCGTCAAAAGTGCCAGCGGTTGACACCCAGTGGTTCCCAAGTTTGCAATACTCAAAGTGATAGTGTTGAGGTTTTGTTTTGTCCGTTTGTGTGTTCTGCTTTGACTCTTCTTGTTGAATGGGTGTTTCTTTTTGTGAGTAGGAACAAAAGGCAAAGCTGCCTATCGATCATCATCAGCTGCTAGTGTTAGTACGCAAGGAAGTTTCACCCAAAGTGGATCAGAGCATGCTGGGAGACATATGTTTGGGGTATGTTTGTTTCTTTGCGGGTTCCAATGTTGTTTAGGTCTTAAAATTTTGCCAATAGAAGCCATTCGTCACAAATGTGTTGATGGAGGTCACAAATGGTCCGTAGGCTTTACAAGTTTGCCACCAGAAGCCATTCGCCACCCTTGTGTGTCCTTTTGAAGCCATTCGTCGAATTTGGTGCTAAGGAGGTTACAAATGGTCCTTGGGCTTTAGAGTTTCATTCACCAGAAGCCATTCATCACTACCATGTGCCCTTTTAAAGTTGTTCATTACAAATCCCTTTTGAAGTCATTTGTAACGAATTTGTTGTATGAGGTAACGAATGGTCCTTAGCCAAGGCGATTTTGCCACGAGAAGCCATTCGTCACAACTATGAAGCCTGTTGAGGCCATTTGTGATGCCATTTGCACTAGTGTCGCACAACAGGGTGCCTTGTTCCTTGCTCCCCAATTGCAGGTGTTTTACTGTGGGTATGTGTCTCTCTCTTGGACAGAATTGCACTACAATCTGTTGCTGAATTTGGATGAAAGCCGAGTGCAGTAGGGCATGGGTCCAGCACAAGTACTCTTTGCACTAAGGGAGTGGGCCAAAAAAAAAACAGTGCATGGTGTTGTGAGTGAGAAGGGTGGTTTGACCATCGCCGTTGTGGTGAGCACCACAGAAATCTTGATGGTGCAAACAATCAAAAACGTGCCACAAACGCAAGGCCATGAAGAGGTTGACCAGGGGTAACAGCTCAGCAACACAGCACCTCAGGGGGGCAGCAACCAGGCAAAACCATGGGGTCAAATACCGTACGTAAATAAAAAAAAAACGCACGGTGTGCGCACGGTGCATCCCACTCCCGGTAAGGGTCAAACTTCGGTCTTCTTCCGGGGAGATCCAGAGAATAAGGGTTAGGTCATCCCTTTATGGGACTCACAGGAACTAGTCCAATGCACTGATCCGAAGGGACTCCAGCCCTGCCAACCCTCGGTCATGCGAAGGGGAAAGCACATGCCCAACCGGGCATCGTCAGGCCCCAGCCGGGAACCCAAAAGCCCAGAAACCACACACAAACGCCCAGTATTGCTGTGCACATGTGGGTACCCCTCAGTGCTCTGCCCTGCAATATGCTCGCACCCAAATGTGTGCACCGACTGCCTGCTCACCCTGGAATAGGGTGAACTGAAACCCTTTTCCTCTGCAAGCAACCAGTAGCCCTTGGTGCCCATTCCCCTCTTCAATCCCCCCGCCAACCACCCCCACATATTCAGGCCCCTGGAGCATGCAACCCCATGAGAGACCCCAGAGCCAGTTTTCCTCCGCAATCTCTTGGACCACCATCAGCAGCGCTCTGAAATTGGAACCACAAGGTCGTTCCACAGGTCGGCAGGATGGTCTTCGGCGAAGGAAACAGGATCCTGGGCTCCCATGCAGGTGACCGCAAAAATCAGAGGCTGCTGTCGGTCACCAGCAACAGCTGTCGGTCATGCGTCGGCTGCCCGTCCATCCAACGCTGGGCAACGAGGTCAATTCCCTTGCTGGGCAGCTGCCGGCCAACCGTCAGCATTGGGTGGCCAAAAAAGTGTCGTGAGGTGACCTGGTTGACCGCTTGGTGCCACCATCTACCTCAGGTCATCCCCAGGGAAGACAAAACATGACGTGTTTTCACAGAGCTCGATGGCCTTTGATGCAAATGAGGAGTACCGCCCTCCCTGGGCCCTCGGACCCCCCTTTGGGGGAGGAAGAGGGGGGGGGGAGGGGTGGCGGCAAAAAGGCTCAAGGAGAAGACCGGTTGGTAATTCTGGGTGTACGCGCGTGTGCACCTTTTGGGGCGAAACCTCCTCAAAGGGGGGAGGGGGGCAGAGAAGAATAACTTTGTACCACTGCTTGTGTCCGCAGGGTGTGGGGACGTGGTGCCATTACGCGGGCATCGTTGGGCAGCATTCCAGACCGCGCCTGAGGGTCACAAATGCAGTTTGTCACGCTGCCTTAGTGGGTCTCAAAGGTATTGACCAAGCCCCCAGAGCCTGTCCCCTCCGTCCCTTTTCTCCTGTTCCTCGTCTCCTTCTCCCACCCCGTCCCTCCCTCCCTCCCTCCCTCCCTCCCTCCCTCCCTCC
Organism: Eutreptiella sp. 'Long Island Sound 2002'; assembly: GCA_964036045.1. NCBI lineage: Eukaryota > Euglenozoa > Euglenophyceae > Eutreptiales > Eutreptiaceae > Eutreptiella > Eutreptiella sp. 'Long Island Sound 2002'. Next base: position 1,798,664 of record OZ038400.1, on the reverse strand, counting down.
CTCCCTCCCCCCCCCAGGGAAGGGGCAAGGGGCACAGAATGCCGACAGCGGGTGGGGCCACAGAGTGAAGGCACAGGGGTGGGGCCACAGGGTGACGGTGCACAGTAGGGGCACACGGTAGGGAACGAGGCAGGGCAGCCTGCCCTGCTGTCTCACCCTCCTCCGGCACTCCCCGCCTCCCCCCCCCTTCCCTGCTCCGCACCCAACGTCGCGAATGCCCCGAGTGCTGGCTGCAGCACCAATTGCAGACCAAGGCCGGTACCACCACCACAATGTATGGGGCCCCTTGGGTCGGACAGTGCCATCACAACGTTACGCAGAGAAAAAGAGTAGGGCGAGGGAGATGCGCCCATGATGTGAGGGGGAATCAGCCACGAGCACGTCATACCGCCAGAAGCAGACGCCCTCCCTCTCTCCCTCCCTCCACCCCCCCCTCAGTCCCCTGTCACACACCGGGGAGGACCCAGGGGGGGCGGATCCTACGCCTATCGGACCGGGCTCTGGTCAACGTGTGTCAGTGGCCTCCTGTGCTTCCCCCTGAAGCTCAGATACCCCTGTATGCCGTGTGCAGAACATCTGGAAGGGGCAATGAGGGGCTCTGCCACAAAGGCTCAGGGCTGCGCCGGCGATGAGGGGCTTTCATAAGAGGCGTCAGCTGCAAAAGGGGGGGGGTCCCCTATCCGGACAGCCACCCACCCGCGAAAGCAATGTCTGGATCCCAAATGCGGTTCAGGGAAAATCAAACTTGAAGAAATGGCCTTGCATCCAGTCCCACCCAGAACCCCTCCCCCTCCCCCTTTTGCAAAATAGCTCACGGGCCAAAGCCTGATCCATACGGGCTGAAGGGCCGTGATGCTGGGCTACGAAGTCCCTGTCCCAGAGCCCTGCCCCCCCCCCCCCCACAAATATCAGGCAGGGCTTGACGAGAAATCAAAGGTGTGTTGTGGCGGTGGTGGTGGTGGTCGTGGTGGTGGTGGTGCCCCGGGGCCGGGGTCGGGCGGTTAGAGGAGGTGCACAAGGGGCACGATACGCTGTGCACAGCCTTGGCACCGGAGGCGGAAGGGGGGGGGGGGGGGGGACATCCAACTGCAGACGGGGGCTGCACATGAAGGGTCCCGTGTGTGGGAGGCAGGACTTCGAGGGATTGCAGGGATTGGGCTGCGGAGGAAGGGAGGCTCGTGCTGGTTGCAGGCATCTGACTGCCTCACGGGGGGTCAGTGTCAGTGGGCTCTGGTGTTGTTGACGGACCCAGGACCCTTCGCGATTCACAACAAAATCAGCAAGTGCTCACAGCGAAGTTTCGTGCATCAAAGGCCATCGGTTGCGCAGCATCGGCGAAGCGCCGGGTGGTCACGTGCCGTCTGCCGGCGGTTACGGGGCATCTGTGGGCGGTTATGGGGCATCTGATGGAGGTTATGGGGCATCCGCCGGCGGTTACCCGGCATCTGTGGGCAGCCACGGGGCATCCGCCGTTGGTTACAGGGCATCTGCTGGCGGTTTACGCAGCATCTGTGGGCGGTTACGCGCCGGTGACACGTACAGCTGCAGAATGCCACTGGACATGTCTCAGTCAAAGGCAGATCAAAGTCCCGGCCCCAGAGGGGGGGGGGGAGGGGGGACAGCTCCGAGGGAAGGTGCTGGTCCATGGTCACTCAGCATCTTCCAGGAAGAAGAAGTCCCAAGGGGCATCGACGTCCTTCTGTGGGGCGTGGGACGGCTGATGGTGGTCTGGGGGCGGGGGGGCGGCATTCCTCTGCTGCCAGCCCGGGCCGGGCTGCTGCTGGGACTGGTGCCCGCGGCGCTTCTGCCGCCCATGGCCCGGCTGCGGGTACCGCCCACCTGCACACAAACATGGCGATGCGGGGGTTGCATGGGTCTGGCATGGGCAGGGGCCCTGCCATCGCGCGGGGGGTCTGCCTCAGTGAGGGGCTCGACTTAGAGAACGCTTTTTGCGCGCCGCAGGCGCGCCGCAGGGTTTGAGTGTCGCAGTTCCATTGCACAACAACTAAATCAAATGAATCAAAAATGATGTCCGTCGGCAAAGAATTGATTAATGGCACGCATGTTATCTGGAGCATGATGTGAGAGAAGTCGTTTTTGAGGTTAGTGTCTGAGCGGGGTTTGGCTTTTGGCGCGCTGCAGCTGCCGCAGGCGCCGCAGGAAAAGCATTCTCTTAAGTGTGTGTTGCTGAGCTATAATTCCATGACCGGCACTTCGCGCCGGTGTAGTGGGGGACCTCCTCCAGTTCGCTACGCTGAGCCCAGGCATCCTGAAGCGGATCTTCCAGGTGTTCTTGCACTGCGCCAGACAGGACCCCTCCACGGTCACCAGACGCATCTTGCCCTGCCCCCAGTGCGCATGATTGCCCGCCCGTGGGTGTACTTGCGGCCGCCCCGACCAGACCGGTGATTACAGTGTGTTGATCTGTAGCAGTTGTTTTTTTTTGGGGGGGGGGGGACGGGCGAGGGGGGGAATGATTGCAATGACAGTTTGACTAGGGACTAGATGTCAGAGACAAGGGGAGCACAGCCTATGAGCACCCGGAGGCCCTCATTTTGGCTATGTCGTCTGTTGCCTCTTTCGATCCAGCTCTCGTTTGGCCGCACTCCAACATCAAGTCACTCCCATGCACAGCGGTCTTCAGCGCTCAGAAAAAAAAGCTTGTTGATGTACGCTTGACCCATCAAATGCGCAGGCCGAGATGGAGAATGTGGCTGGCGCTATGGGGTCCTGTCAATTGAGCCCGTTTTGGGGCAGGTGAGGTCTAGCCAAGGGGCACCCCCCCCCACCCAAAACAGAGATTGGAAGTCCGCCTTCCCCTTGTGAGGCTGCAAAGAGAGTGTTAAGATCCGATGGATGTTGATGGTTCAGCGCCACCTCTGAGGACTCGGGCGCAGAGGTGGTTGAGCGCATGATGGTGCCTTTGGACGAGGGGCATGTGACGGCTCGGCGGCGTCCAAGGGGGTGCATACCTTCGGTACCCTCCGGGCACATCTCCCGGTGGTCCTTGGTTTGGGGGAGGGGGTTTGCGCAAAATACACAAAATGGAAATATACATCCGCGAGGCCTCATCGATAGCGGACATGCCTGCTCACTGGCAGTTGTGGATTGGTCAGTGATGACTGGCTGACGCTCGATTACCTTCCAAGGCACGAAGAAGACATTGCAAATGATCAGAATCTTGGATCGCAGTTTACACTGAAGACGAAGAACGGCATTGCAATGCTCTACGGCCCCTTGCGCTTTCACGCTTTGGAATCTTCCGGCATCCAGTGCCTGGTGGATTGCATGCTCGTGGAATGCTCTGGCTTGTCCGTAGAGATGGACGCGATCGGTTTCATCATTCAGTTCAGAGCCATTCGTTCCACTCCGTTTTGCTGATCATTTGCGCACATGCTTTTCCATCATTTCACCATATCTTATGGGGAGGGGCTGTGGAATGTGGAATAAGTGGCACTGAGCTGGTGGTCCGGTGATCAACAGCCAGCCAGCGGCATGGCAGTGACATGCCAGCACCAGGCTTCGTGTAGAAAGGGGGGGGGGGGGGCTCCTGCGCCTCCAAACACCCACACCCAAAACCAAATCTTGACCCGCAATCTTAGCTCAGCAAAAATCAAATCTGAAACGGCACCCCCCCCCCCGCCCCCCTTCCGTAACAGCTCCTGATAAACGGGGCCTGGCTGGCGCACAGGCGAGGGACCGCGCATACCCGGCTCCATTGGACTGCCCAGCGCGTGGGGCCCCCGGATGCCCATATGGGGCCTGCCACCGCCACCCCCACTGCTGCCATAGCTCCCGGAAGCCGCCATCTGTTGACTGAGGGTGCAGGGCTTGGGGGCGGAGCGCGCGACGGACTTGCCGTGCTTGGGGTTGCGGCGCTGCTGGTTGGGGGTGTTGTGGTGGTGCGGGTGCCGCTGGTGCATCGCGGGGTTGTCCCAAGGGGCGCCATGGACCGAGGGGGACATGCCCAGCAGCTGGTTGGCCATGCCCAGCTGCATGTTGCTGCCGCAGTAGGAGCCGGGGCTCTGCATCATGGGCGACATGGGGTATTGCTGCAGGTTCTGCGGGGTGCCGTCCCCGTATCCGTACGACATGCCTGGGACGGGTGGACGTGAGAGGGGGCAGGGGGGATGCATTAGAAGTGAAGGGACCTCAGAGGCAGTTAGAAGGGCGGTTGGAGGAGGTTGCCAAAGCGGTTGGGGGCGGTTTTGTCCGTTACAAATGCCATTGAAGCTGGCACTTGCCGTCAGGGGGACAGTGGTTGGGCATAGGCTGGGTGCCCACGAAGAGGGGGGGGGGGGTTCCAATGCTTTGTGGGGGTAGGGGCCGGGTGACGGGCTCCAGGCACTCCGGCCGCGTTCCCTGCACAGCCCTGTGACCACTGACTATGATGACGGTGACCTACAACGTCCTACAGCGGTGACCTACGGCGACGTGATGACTATGGACAGTTGCCCAGATCATGCAGTGGTTTCTGGTTACACAGGCCGGGGGCTGGACAAGACTCCGTTTGCTTGAGGTCATAACATGGCACAATCGCCAGTGGACCCGCGTACACCGAAAAGGGCGGGAAGAAAATTGCTTTGCGGGGGGGGGATGGCACGGAAGCCCATTTGCCCAACCCCCCCCTCCCCCTCCTTGGTCGCCGTGCCGGGAGGGGGGTTTGGGCCGGGGCTTCCCTTCCTGCCATGCCGGGGGGGGGGGGGGTCCGACCCCAACATACTGGCTCAAAATGATCCCCACGTCGCGCTGATCATTTTGACTACACATATGTGGGGGAAAAATTTTGGGTGAAAAAAAAATTTCCGGGCCAAAATTTGTGTTCCGGCGCCTTTGGTGGCAACAACCGCCCTTACACAAAACAAAGGGCCCGGCACGGAAGCCCATTTCTGGAACCCCCCCCCCTCTCCTTCGCCGGGCGCCCATGCCATCCCCCCCCCAAAGCAATTTTCGGGCCGCCAAGAAAGGGAATGCCTTGTATCTCCCAGATCCAAAATGTGGATTTCGATGCAAACAGCGCTGTTGCAGCCAGAGGGTGGAGCCGTGCCCAGGGAGGCACCAGAAAAGAGGACTGGGGGGGGGGGGGATCCGAAACCCGAAAGTTGGTGTACCAACAATGGCCTGCCTTGATTTTTTCTTCGGTAAATTTCAGCTGTTCCCACTATGAAATGTGGGTTTGCAGGGGGAGTTTGGCACGAGGCCATGGTGTGCGTTTGTTTGCCTTTGGCGGCGCCTGTTGGCCTCTTGCCACTGCACATCCCGACCCTCTGTGGGTCCGAACATGTTGTGGTTGTATCAACGGAGCCCCTGGATGACTTGTCCTGTTTGACTACTCCGGGGTCGGCTGTCCCAGAGACGGGCTGCTGCCCATGCCGTTGACGAGGTGCATCCAGATGCACCCTCCGAGTCCATGCTGGAGGGGGGGGGGGGGGTGCTACAGAGGCTGGAAGAGTATGCCAGTGGGTACTTCCGGGTGTCCGTACGTGTTCGCTTTTGAGGGGGGAATCCTCCGTGCGTGGATGGGGGGTGAGGTGTCCAACCATTGGGGTGGGGGTGGAGAGGGCGGGTTCAAAACCCTGCGAGAGGTGGGGGGCCTACCCCTAAACAGCCGGGGGAGATCACTGTTACACGGTGAGAGTGGTGACAGTTGGTCCGGGGGTGGGGGGCTGGTCAGGGAAGTATTAGAAGGGGGGGAGGGAGGGGGGAAGGGGGTCTGAAGGGGGGAGGTGGGTGGGGGGTTCGGCCGGACCCTCCCTCCTCCTATGGTCCCCCTATGGTCCCCGCCGAAGGCGGGCCGAAAATTTTTGAAGCTTAAATCCTCTTGGCACCGAAGGCCCCGAAGCAAAATTCTGGCTGTCAGCCTCAAACATTACAAGAGGAGGAGGGAGGGAGGGAGGGGGTCCAAGGGTAGGGAGGTAGGGGGGGTCAGGGGAGGTACCCCCCCTCCTCCTACGGTGTAGGGCCGTTCTAATACATGACTGGGGCTGGGGGAGGGGGGTCCAAGGGGGGGTAATGGTCAGCCATTCTCATACATGCCCGGCCTTTCGCGAGCCCTGCCTTACCATGGCCTGCTTGGCAGATGTGCAGCGGGCTGTGCCACCCCATGTCTGTCGCACACTGAGAGCGGGGGGGGGGGATTGCGGTCGGGGAGCATCACATCCAATTGCGAAAACTTGCGGGAAAATTGCGGAAAAAATGCAGGAAGTTTGCGGGAAAATTGCGGTGCTGTAACCAAACCTCCCGCAGCTTCAAAGAGCAACACCTCTGCACAGGGGACGCACAGGGCACCAACACGCGCGCAGGGGGCACAGGCAGAGAGCAATTGGGGGAAGTTGCGAAATTGGGGAAAATTGCAAAACAAAAAAAAACAAAAAAAACTGCGGACATCAATCCCCCCCACTTCTGAGAGGCAGGCCGTGCACCTGTGATGGGGACAGGGATGGACTGCGACTGCATCGGGACCGGGATGGAGCTGCTCTTGGGCATGGACCCGCTCCCGGGCATCGAGCCGGCGTAGCTGGAGTGTGTGGGCGTGTGAGGGGGGCCGCCGGACGGCGGCGTGGGGTGGGCGGGCGGGGCCGCCATGGGCCCGGCGTCGCTGTGCTGGTGCTGCTGCGGGGGCCAGTTGTCCGACATGCGGGCGTAGGCCAAGTGGTAGGCAAGGCTGCTGCTGGTGGAGTCGTAGCTGCCGCTGTAGCTGAAGCTGTCGTTGAGGTTGTAGTCGGGCGAGTGCTCTGGGGCAGGAGCGGGGGCATTGGATGGCCCGGAGGCACACAGACCACATGGGCAGGCACTGGCGCGGGAGAAGGGGGTGGAGGCGAAGGCTTTTGCGCTGCGTGCGGGGCGCGCACAAATCCGGAATCGCGAGAAGTCATTGGAACTCGCGACCCGCGAGCGAAGGATTCGCGATTTTTGCGGCAGTACTGTCAGTTTGTTGCCATAAGTAGGGGGCTACCGGTTTTGCAACACCAATTTCGGGCTGACCCCCATCATCATAGCTGCCCCCTACTCAACTTGCAAATCCCTGTTTCGGATGATCCTGGCAGTAGAAAGCACCTTGTGGGGCGGAGCGGCCGCTGTGGTGCCCCCTACGGAATGGCGCTGCCCCCTACTGCACACCTTCAGCCCGAACAAACCCTCCAAATCCTGCCCCCTGCTTGGCCGTGGTCCCTACTTATGGCACCGAATTGATAGTACCGACATTTTGTCGGGGCAGCCGGTCCTGCTACCGCATGCGCACGCGGTGCAAGCCCTCACCCCAATGCCACGGGCAGGCAGTGCGGACGGGACGTCGTTGAACGAAGCCTCCCCCAAAGAGCAACAAGCGGTGCACTTGGAGGCAGGACAGTGCAGCACGTCGGTTTGTTGCGCCTAGCACCCTCCAGAGGGGGGCCCTCACTCAATGGCAGGAAGCCCACCCACTCCCCATGGGCACGTCGACGCACTGCGTGCGCACCGCATGAACGGCATTCCCCATGACTGTCAGCCTCGGTGGCAGGGGGTGCCATTACCGCGCAGTTGTTTGTGTGTGTGGGGGGGGGGGGGGGGGGGGGCAGGGACTTGCTTGAGCGGGGGGGGGAGAGGGGGAGGGGGTCCAGGGGAGGGGGGGAGGGGGTCCAGGGGGGAGCCCCCCCCCCCCCCCGTCGGAACGTACCTAGTCCACAGGGAACAGAAACTTTATTGGGCAACGAACCACTCAGCACATGGAAATGTCATCTCGTTGGTAGCAAACAAAGCCAATTCATCATTGCAGGTCAATTCAGGGTTCCCTCATCTAATCAAGACACAACAAATACAACAAAGCGGGACATTCACCATCTCATGCCAACTCACAGTGATCATGGTCAATCAGAATTAGACTCCCCTGAACTAGAGCCTCCATCTGTAGTGGAAGTGGAGCTGAAACCTGATGATGATGAGGAATCTGAGTCACTGCCCGAATGGGAGACATCAGACAAGTGTTGCCATTGGCACACTCAAAAACAGTGTGGCACATGCCTTTTGTGCCTCATTGTATGCTTCTTGTCTCTTCCGGCCAGTGATCCTATCTTTAAACCTAAAATAAAGCAGCGCGTCGATTACGTCTTTGCGTTTTGCGCGTGGCGACGGTTGGACTGGGGAGCAGAAATACACTGACAACGAGCGTTGGGTCATGGTAATCTGCAAGACAAGGAACACAGAGTACACATAAAATGATAAGTAAGCAGTGTGTGGTGTGCGCCGAAGGCGCCGAGAAATTTTTTCCCCATCACCAAAAAAAGTTCCCAAAACCCAGGTTTTCAGCTGCACTTGAGGTGAGGGGGGAGGGGGGGAGGGGGTCCAGGGGGTAGGGGTCCCCCCCCCCCGTCGGAATGAAAATTAAAGCAAGTCCCTGGGGGGGGGGGGATTGCGGTTGGGGAGCGTCACATCCAGTTGCGGAGAATTGCGGTGCCGTAACCCAAGCCCCGAAGCCTTCAGGAGCAACACTTCTGCACAGGGAACACACATGGCCCCTGCGTGGGCCCACGCAGGGGGGACAAGCAAAACGGGATTGCAGAAAAGTTGCGGACCTCGATTCCCTCGCGCCCCCTCTGTTGTGGGATAATGGCAGAATAGGAGAATGGCAGGCTGTCTCTGAGCCCCCCCCTCCCCCTCAACCCCCCGCAGCCTCACCCTCATCCCCAGCCCCGCCCCACCGCCCCTCAAGAGCAGGCCTGACTATACCCAGGCCTGCGCTTGAGGGGGGGGTGTTGTGGGGGGCGCCTGGGACCCAAGACTTTGCGCACCAGAAATGGCCCAAACAAACTTGCCCTTCAGTACATTTCATTTTCCCCCAGTCCAGGAATTCTGGTGGGGAGGGGCGTTGAGGAGGGGAGGAGGAGGAGGAGGAGGAGCTGTGGGCCTCTCACCCATTCGGACGTAGCGCGCGAGTCCAAGGCCTGGTCCCCAATCATCCCTCTCGTATCCACCCCCACGATCTTGTCCAGAGTTGGGTACAGCCTGCCCTCAACATCCGACACTCTTCTCGAGTCCCATGTGCCGAAGCAGTGGTCATAGTTGAGAGAGGACTGCACTGTCCCCGACCGTGTCGTAAAGGTTACTCCGTCCTGGTGCAGCCCCCTACCGCAGTATCACACAGGTTGGAGCCAGACCTTTGCTTAGCAACCGGGGGGGGGGGTCCCTGTGGGGCTGCCTCAGGACCAGGCAGCCCACCCACCCACCCCCCCCCCCCCCGTGGGGTAGGACTACCCTTAAGCAAAGGTCTGGTTGGAGCTGCTCTGACGGACGCCACTTGTCAGCCCCCCGTCACGCAGTTTGTGGAGCACGGCACTGAGCAGGCACATAACAGCATCCTATCCTGTTTTTTTTCCCTTGCCTGTTCTGACCTACCGATCTTGTTGTTGTGGTTACCACGAAACAAAACCGCCAAATTCGACGGTTGTTACCGTCCAGACAGTGCCCCACACCACAGCAGCTTGCTCGGCCAAGCCCTCGCTGCGCCGCCGCACAACACCTGAATCATCCAGGTTCTCTGCGCCCAGGGCCTGGGCAGAGGCAGGGATGGAGCGGTTGCCAGGGGAGCCGGGGCTGCTGGACGGGGGGTGGGGGATGTTCCGGAACGCAGCGTAGTTGTGCAGGAAGGAGCCGGCGGAGGCGGCGTTGGGGGACGAGGAGATGTAGCCCGGGGAGGTGCTGATGAGGGACCCCCACGACGCGGGGTAGGGCACGGCCATGTGGCCGGGGTGCTGCCGCGGGATGGGCAGGGACCCGGTGTGGGGCTTGGGGAGCTGCTGCTGCTGCTGCTGCTGCTGGAGCCGCTGCCGCTCGGCGAGGCGCTTCGCCTCCTCCAGGCGTTTGTTCTGCAGAGGATGGGCGGACGCCAATGCCCCGGGGGGCTCGCAGAGGGGGGCACAATGGAAAGTGCTGAGGGACGAGTGTTGTCGGGGAGTTGTTGGTACGCACACTTTTGGGCTGCAGAGCCCGAGTGCAAAGCTGAGGTATGGCAGTGCGAGGGCACGCGCCCGGCAGCACATAACACAGGTCAGCATCAGCGGCAAGACCAGAGGTACCGTTCTGCCGACAGGACAGCGGCGGGCGGGCGCCTGGCTGAAGCAGGTCACCGCTGAGAGGCACTGTTCGACAGTGGTACGCACACAGGCTGGCGCCAGGCGGACCGGTGCTGCTCCTGGGTACTTCCAGGTGTACGCACCGGTTTGGGTTTCCAGGAGGAAATTGTTCACATTGCGTGTCCCAAAGCCACTGGGTAAAAGCGTTGTTAAATCAGTGAGAGTGGGACGGTTGTCCATCTGCTCACAGCCACCGCTTGGCAACCCCCCCCCCCCTTCTCTATATCTCTCGGGGACATTCATAACATGCCAACGCGGAGCAAATTCGTGTATTCTCAGGGTTTTCTCCATTTTTCGTCCAGAGCACCAAAATTTCGTTCCGTAGGGGGGGGTATGTGTATACTTTTGAAATCTGTGAGAAAAGGCCATTTCAGAAATGCATGGGTTAGGGGG